>JAOXXN010000449.1:471683-492574 GCA_026770055.1 Myrmophylax atrothorax | reverse complement strand
AGAAGAAGACGGTAGCAGTTAACTGCTTCCTTTGTTCACTAATGGCATGGGTAGTTAGTGTCAGGGGAGAGAATTTATGCAAAAATTCCAAATTACAAGAGGGTCTCTTACATCTTGGTACCTTAAGCTAACTGAAAGAGTCCATTGGTAGTGTCTAGTCTCATCCAGTTTCAAACACCCTTTTGACTACTAAGGCCTTCATATTGAATTGCAGACCTCCACTTGGGTTTAGCATGGCTGGCAGATAGAGCAAATGTCTACTTACCAAGAAGGCCCATATGACCTGAAGAATGGAAGTCTTGTTTTTTGGCAGTTTCTTTCCATGACTTTTGACACCAGAGTACTTTTTGAAAGCATTTTTGGTTAAATACTGTAATTTCATAGAATCGTAGAATCACAGTCACAGAATCACAGAATGTTTGAGGATATCAGGGTCCTCTGGAGGTCATCGGGTCCACTCAACATAGAGCTAGTTGCACAGGACCATGTCCTAGTGTCTTTTGAGTATCTTGGAGGATAAAGATTCCATAACCTTCTTGGAAATCTACTGCCAGCGCTCACAAGACAAGTCATGTTTTGTGATGTTCAGAGAAGTATCCCAGGTTTCAGTTTCTACCTGTTGCCTTGCCCTGTCACTGAGCCCCACTGTAAAGAGCCTGATTCTGCCCTCTTTGCATCTTCCTTTCATACCCTTGTGCATATTGACAAGATCCCCATGTGCCTTCTTTTCTCCAGTCCGATGGTTTCAGCATTTCATCATATGTGAAAGATACTTCAGCCCTTTACCATCTCTGTGGTCCTTGGTGAAGCCATGCTGACTACTCCTGGTGATTTTGTTGTACTGCAAGAGCCTGAAATAGGTTTCCAGAATTAACATCTCCATTCCCTTCCCAGAGATCAAGGTAAGGCTGACCTGTCTGTAGTTCTCTGGGTCATCCTTCTTACTGTTCTTGAAGATGGTTATGACATTATGACATTTGCTTTCCTCCAGCCTTTGTATTGCTCCTAGTTGCTGGCATTAATCAAAGATTATTGGGAGTGGCCCCACAGTGACATCTGAGAGCTCCCTCAGCACTCATGAGTGTATTCAAAAGGGCCCATGGATTTACATATGCCTGGTTTGCTGAAGTATTCCCTGACCTGATCTTCTTTGACCAAGGGTACTTCTTCCTTGCTTCAGGGGTCCTCTGGTTCCTAAAGCCAGTTTTTGTAGTAAAGGCTGAGGCAAAGAAGGCATTCAGTACCTCAGCCTCTTTGTGTAACCAAGTCCACTGTCTCATTGAGCAATGGGCCAACATATCTCCAAGTCCTCCTTTTGACACCTATGTACTTTAAAAAAACACTTGTTGTCTTCTATGTCCTTGGCCAGGTTCAATTCCTTTTGAATTTTAATTTTCCCATCTCCATCCCAGGATGCACAGTTTTATTATTCCTCCCAGGTTACTAATTCTTGCTTACACCCTTTTTATGCTTTTGTTCTTTTTTTTTCCTTTGAATTTGGATAGGAGCTGCTTATTCATTCACACAGTCCTCCCATCTTTTACACTTCTATGATGAAAGAGAAGCATAGCATCCATTGTGCACTGCCTGCAATAAAACACATTTCCTGAAGTTTTCTATTGCAAAATTTTGGGTCACAAAGAAAACTGCTTCAATGAAATCACTGGTTTTAGTTTCATTCATTTTAATACATGATATAATGGAGACTGGACAATTGGTTGATTTAAACAAAATTGCTACCTGTATAATTAGACTAATATTTATGAAACTACTTTTTCAGAGTTCACAGCAGGTTTCAATACCTAACAGAAAAAAAAAAAAGAGAAAAACATTACCTCTACAACTGAGAAATTCAAGCAACTATTTTGCCAACAACATTAGAGACATTATCAGTGTCATGACCTTCAGCCTTTCATACTTTCAAGAGTTGTCCCTAGGGAAATCATCTGCTAGAATGTTAATCTTTTGCTTTTCTGACCTTCTACACATGTACCACATCATTATTGTAACCACATGTTTCCCTTTTCACGCTGTCATTCTGACAATGGGGCCAATGGGCAATTCATTTCCAGACCAGATAGTTGGAACAAAGCAGATACCGGTAAAAGAAATGAGATTGAAAATGGATATTTCTAAAATCCCAGTAAGACTTCTTTTCTGCAAGAGACTCAGCTTTCTAATTATACACTGTGCTAGCTAAGAAGTGTGCAACACATATATACCAAAGGTTCAGCAATAATGCATGGAATGATCATGATCCTGGCATTTGTTTCAAGCTTTTCACAGCTTGTTCTTGAAACACAAATTTCCTTCTGAACAGGATCTGAGCAGATTTACCTCTTGAGTTTTCCTAGCCCACGTCATAGCTCTTCCTTTTACCTGACATTTGTTTCATCTCCCAAAGTTAGCATGACTGTCACTATCTCAAAGTGCCTTAAAAAGCATAACAACAATAATAGTAATAATAAACACATTGACAATGAGCTTTAGCACAGTGATTGTTAGAAAATAAAGACTTGCTGAAAATCAGATGCTGTGATTTTTATTTGTGCCTAGGGTGAACAATATTTACGTCAGAGCCTTCACATGATGACTCCATGTACAGAAGCATGTTTTTCCCCACTGAAAGGCAGAATCACAGGGAAAGGTATAACACCATGCAAGTCCCCCACAAAAATAGGTCATTCCTTGAATTTACTGTGTGTCCCTGAATTGTATCAACCAGCAAGTGTGCTGTAGTACAGCATGACAATTTTTGCAAAAGATCTCGGTATTTTAACCTTGTTTGATTTTTTTACTTCATCTAATTTGAGACATTAAGTACTTGGATGTTTGATTGTGCAACAGAAGCCTCTTTCAGAAGTCTTCCAGATACTTGCAACTCCAACATAACAGTCTGAAAATATACTTAGTAACTAATCAAATTATATAGTTTGCTTTAAGTATATGCATTCCAGTTTTGAGTTCTAAGTCCTTAAGCCTAAGGGAGGTTTGGTCCTCAAAATTGTTCAAACATTTCTGGCAACTGGCATAGCAGTGATATTTAACATGAATTCTAGATTTAAACTACGCTGAAAAGGCTTGTTTTGAAACTGTCATTACAGAAGAAAATTGTCAAAATGAAGCTCATGTCTTGATTTTCTAAAATGACATAAACATTAAAAGTAATTTTCATGCATTTTTTCCCCCTAAAATAGAAGCTAACATTTTTTCTAAGTCATAACTAAAACAATCTTTCAAGGCCTTTCGTTCTGAGATCACAGTGATATAGAAAAAAGACTTCTTAAGAAAAAAACATGGAGGATTAAAGGGCAGCAGACCACAGAGTTGAAATCATATATATCCTGGGCAAGAAAAGGTGATGCAGAAGAATGTCAAGAATGCCAGGCTTTTGTCTTGTGTTCAAAGAAACATTTCAAATTAATGTACCTCTAATGAAGTTGAATGATATATTATTTAGTTTGCAATCTTATGTTTTGGGACCTGAACATACAAACTGACATTTCAGCACTTTAGAAAACGTCTCTAATCTTCCTTTTTGGCAAAGTGGTAAGAAACATTGGTAAAGAGTCAAAGATACATATCCAGTACAAAATATGTCACAAATCTGAAAACCAGACTATTTAAACAATAATTTGGGGGGTGAAGAAGTCTTTCTCCTGAGTGACCCGAAACTCTAAAATAAGTAACATAAGTTAAAAAAAAAAACATAAAGAGGATTGTTTAAATGCTGTTCTGTGAACTTGACCCAAACTCCAATAACCATTTATTGATTTTTTTTGTCACTAATGATAATATTTGAATTAAAAACTGGATATGGAAAATTATGATAATGTAATGAAAAAATGGAATTAAATAGAAAAGGGTTCATATCAAAGCAAAATATATCTGAAAAAATAAGGGGTTTAAGGTATTAGCAATGACAGAAACACTCATTAATGCAGAAATTAAAATTAAATTTAAAAATAAATTTGTTACTGCTCATAACTCAATTTTTACCTTGAAAGATAAGGAAATCCCTAGCCACAAAACACAGGATGTAATAGGAAATCTTTCCCTAAAAGCATTTACATTATGGGGAGGAAAAATACTGGCAAATTTGAGAATCTGATCATTTGGCATTTCAGAAAAGAACAGCATTAAGCAGGGGCAAGGACACAGTAAGTGCTGCATCCATAGAAACAACAAGTATTCACAGAAATTGAAAAATTATTAATCAGGGACTTCCCTTTGAAACTGCAACAAAGGGCATCATAGAAACTATGAATTCATAAGCTAAATGTCCATGTTCTGATGAAAATGGACTGATACCCTATTTAAGGCTAATATAGTACAAGACCAGGACAAGATTAATTCTGCAAGGTCAAATGAGCAGGGTTTAAAAGAGAAATCATGTCACAGTCCTTTTGAGATCAGTTGTTTGTGCTTTAAGAGAGTTGCTAGCAGTAACTTAACTTTTCCTAAGGCATTTGAAAAGTGCCTCAAAACCAGATCATTAAGTAGTGTAACAACAGATAAAGAGACAATATAACACAGTGAACAGGGAACTAATGAAGGAAGAAAGATATAACAAATGAGGCACATCAAACTTAGGTAATTTGTCGTGGTTAAGGTACATAAGACATGACAGTGTCAGACAATGAATACAAATAACCAAGGATGGGTTTGCCTGAAGAAAAGCAATATTGCAAAATATTCAAAGAATCATAAATTGAGGCCTTAGAAGTGTCTTGTGTTTTTAAAAGTTCTGATACCTTTGAAAATTACATTTGGTTCTTTAAATTCTGGCAGTATAGCCAAGTGACTAAGAAGGCCAGAAGTGCTCTGGCTTGTACCAGCAACAGGAGTAGGTAGGGCTCAGGGAGACCTTATCGCTCTCTACAACTACCTGAAAGGAGGTTATAGGAAGTAGAGTTGCGCTCCTCTCCCACGATGACAGGATGTGACAGGATGAGAAGAAATGGCCTCAAGTTTCTCCAGGGAAGGTTTACATTAGATGTCAGAAAAATTTTTTCTGCCAAAGGCTGGTCAGGAATTGGAACAGGCAGCCCAGGGAAGTGGTTGAGGCACCATGACTGGAGGTATTTAAAAGACATGTAGATGTGGTGTTTAGGGACATTGTTTAGTAGTGGACTTGGAGGTGTTAGGTTAATAGCCTGATGATCTTAAGGGTCTTTTCCAATTTATACAATTCTATAATTCTGTGATATTGAATCCTTTAAAATTCATCTTTCCAGGCTCTTATCTGCTTGTCAGAAGCACATTTCTAAGAGAACTGAAAGATCACATGAGTCTAAGGTCTGAAGTTTTCAGAGGTTCTGGCCACAGGAATAGATTTTCCTGGTGGTTGGATTGTGGGATGAAGAATGGCACATTCCCAGCTTTGATGCAGCTTTACCTGTGCAGTCTCTTTGCAAAGGAAGAGTTGTTGCTGCCACTGAGCCCTTCCTGTCTCTCCACCTCCTCAATGACCTTCCTGCCCTATAGCCAGGGGTGGTTATGCTGGAAAATAGAAACATCTAACCTGAAGTTACAAAGGATCAGAAAGGAGGTACCATAGAGCATGGGAGGTGTTACTTTGGAAAAGAAAAAAGGTTTGGGGAAGGAAATCTTACTAAGAGCTGCTGTGACAGACATCAGAAAGAAAAGATCCCTGGAGACTGGCACAAGCCTCTCCCCAAAAGACCACTCCCTGGAGGAGCATATGTATGCCCTCAGCGCTGCTCAGTCCCTGCTCTCTTTGCTGGCACCACAGCAATGTTATTCCTGGGCACTGGAAGAGTGGTGTGAGATGAAGAGCTTATTTTTCCTCCTTGCTCTCCAGAAATGCCCTGAGGATGGGAAGAATGTGTTCAGGCTTGCTTCACTACAATCAAATCAGAGGGTACACCTACATTAGGAAAGAAAGCAATGTCCTAAACACCTCTACATTGTTGCCAAATGGCTTGAGGATTCTGGTTAAGGCATACTAGCAGAAGCATCTCTGCACAACCCCCTTCTGATTGCTGACAGGGTGGCAAAGACACAGAGTCCTTAAAAGGGGTGTGACAGTTAAAAACCCACAGGGCTGGGGCAGACTGGGCTTTGACGGTCCCCGTCCCCTGTTGCTGCCCTTGTGGGGGTCCCCTCTGTCCAATCAGCATTGCCGCTTGTATGGTTATAGCAGCCAATTACAAATTGTTATTGTTTTCAAGAAAGCATGTAAGTCCTGTTCGTTTCCGAATGAAGTTGAAACAAAGCATTTATCTCTATGAGAACTGACTTTGACTTCGGCGCTGAAACCTGGGTTCATAGCTGGGGGGACCCGCAGAGTTGGAGAGAGTTTCCCCTATAAGCACCCCCTCTCCCAACACTACATCACTGCAGTTTTTTCAGATGCTAGTTTGGAGGGAATTAAGTCTAGACTGCTCTAGGACCAGACTGTACCCCCTATGCAGGACAGGTGCCCTCTCAGTCCACGCAGTATCCTTCCAGTTGCAATATTAAAAATATACGGCTAGAACAACGCATTTCACCTAACTGAAAAACTGATGTAGGGTTTGAAATGGATTTACTACATGTAATGTCCTGATGCTTCTGCACAGGAAGAAAATGACACATTTCATTGCAGCAACAAACCCATACAGAGCCCCCTGCTTTGATTCGTTGTGTGCCCTGGGCAGCTCTTCTGCCTATGGCTGTCTCTCCTAAAGAAAAG
This sequence comes from Myrmophylax atrothorax, assembly GCA_026770055.1. Lineage (NCBI taxonomy): Eukaryota > Metazoa > Chordata > Aves > Passeriformes > Thamnophilidae > Myrmophylax > Myrmophylax atrothorax. Next base: position 485,877 of record JAOXXN010000449.1, on the reverse strand, counting down.
ATGCTTAACATGGAGACACTGCTTTGCCTCTGCACTTTGTCCTACCATGAGGAAGATGCTCCTAAAAAAGGGCACCAGCAGTCTGCAAGAAGCTACCAGATAGTCTTCAGTGCATTTACCCCCTAAAAACAAAAACCACCCTTCTTGTGAATTTTCACCTTTCCTGTGATGCCACAGAGGATTACTTTGCTGTTATTTCCACCTAGAATGTTCATGGCATTCCTGCTTAATTACTGGGTTATTTAACTAAACCACTCCAACTGCCATACTGAATGCAGTATATTTTCTTCCTGGTGCTTCTGCTGATCTCATTTCAGGATGTTTGTTGTTTTAATACCACTGCACAGGTTCTGTATTCCCACTGTGCACATTTTGTTCTTGCAAGAACTGGCATATATTTTTGTCCCTGAGAAAGGCCATAACACATGAATCACAGGAATAATTAAGAGAAATTATTTTTCCCACAGCAGAGATGATAAGGTCTCCAAACTGAATTAAAGTATATGTGGGGTGAAGAGCTGATAAGGCCTGATGGGTTGAGGGAGATGCCTCAGCCCCCTGGAGAGATGCTCCAAGCAGAGGACAAAGGCTTTCAAACTAATAAGATTAACAAAAGATGGAGTGTTAAGACATAGCACGGCCTTCTTTTGTGATATCTTCAAGGGCCCACCTCACCTCAGGGCATCTGCATCACCCCCCCAATAGACTGACCATTGGTCACACAAACACCTGGAGAATTAAAAAAAAAGATATAAAAGAAGTGCAGTTTTAACTGCAACTTGGGGAAAAAACCTTTACACCTCTGGGAGGGCAACCTGAGAGCTACTCTGTCTCCCCCATTCCATCAATATTGCAGGGGTAAGCCACATAATTCTTATTTTTCTTATACCTTATTAGTTGTAATTTGCTATGGCTCACTGGGTGTATACGGGCTAATGATATATTTTTCCTGTTGCTTTTCTTTTGGGTTATTGTGTTTACTGGTGGTGTTGAACTGTTGTGTTTCTGTTTAATAATCTTCTGTTAGTTAAGTTTGCTATGGGAATGATACACTGCTGGGGTGGTCCTTGAAATGTGTGTTGTGCTGATGTCTTTGGGGGGGTATTTTGTACAATCCTGCAGCTAAATATTATCACCGACTAAGTAAGCCATATAGTTTTTGTCACATATTCGTATTAATAAATGTTATTTCGGGAGCTATCATGAGAAAGGTTCTTTCCTCTTGTTGCTATTAAGTGTGGTTCTCATAGGGGAGTCAAAAATCTTTCCAGCCTGTGTTCTGTCCAGAATTCAGTGGGCAGTGCTGGGTTCATAAAGTTTTGATTACTCCGAGGACACTTATAGCTAATATTCCTCCCTAGCTGAAGTGTGGCTTCATATCAGAAGTCAGAACCCCTTCCAACCTGTGTGCTGTCAGTTAAACAGACAGTGTTGGGGTACATAAGGATCTGATTGTCTGGAAGCGCTTACAGCTAATAACTTTTAATTAATACAGTTAAGGCTAGAAATCTTTGTATTTCTGTCTCCCTTCTCCCTTTCACGCAACAGTAACTTAAAGTATGAAGTTGTATGCATTGCCTTTCTATCTATGCTGTGGATAAAACTTAGTCACATGTAGGAGAAGAAGAATAAGCTACAACAAAGCAGAACTATTGTCTTATCACAATCATTAAAAATATTGTCTTCCCACATAAAAAAATTTCAAGGACCTGATTGTTTATATTTTAAAACTTGAAGATTTATTAACCTTACAAATATTTAACTTAGTTTAACTATGGGTGACATTACACCATATGAATGTCTAAGCTTTTCTGAAGGTTTCAACTACCATGTCTGCGTCCTGAATTTAGTGCTGAACCAGATTTATTTAAATTTAAAGATCAAAAAGTACTGCAATTGAATAATAATTCAATCATTCAGTATGACATAACAAATATTTTCTAAACATGACTCTGAATTTTTAACTGTTGTTTCAGATAATCATGTTTTCTTCACTGCTTCTCACATGCACTAGTCATTAGTTATTTTTCATGCAAGAACTATTTAATATTTTAAGTCCTGTTTCTGTCACAAGGTACAAATGGGAGTTGTTTTTAGACCACCTGGTACAAAATCAACCAGGTTGTTTGAACCCAGCTGGAACCTGCCTAGGCTGGCAAAATCACAACTGACTGTGCATCTCAGTTGGATGGTTGGAAGATCAGCACACCAATATTCCCCTATAGGACAGGGCAACAAAAAGCAGAGCACAATTGCATTCTCTGCTAACACAGAGGGAACTGGGCCAGACTTCAGGGCTGAGCCAAGTGACACATCTGCTGAGTACAGGCACTGTTCCCAACCCACGCATTGAATGACTTGTTGCTAGCAAGTGATACGCAACATGTTGATCTTACTGGTTTGGCCATCCTCTTGATGGCTTCCGAGAGCAATCACTCCCATTAGCACAGCAGGCAGGTCCACTGAGGCGAGTGGGCAGTGACAGCTCCCAGGTGAGCAGCCAGGAAAACAGCTCTGAAACACCTCAAATCTTGACATCTTTTGAAAACAAATGCTTCAAAACAGCACGTGTTTTGTAGAAACTTAACTGGTCTGTGAAGAGGAAGGTTGGTGTGTTTGCTGGACGAAAGCGTTCAAAATAGTTCAAGGAGTTCAAATATATTGAAATAATTAATTCCATGAGCTGGTTGTATTTGTTGTTCTTTATAAATCAACATGTCAGCTGTTTCTGCTCTGTATTCCTAGCATAAGGCAGGAAGTGGTAGGCTGCTCTTCCTTCTTCCATTTTAATCTGGAGAACTGCAAACAAAAAAGAGGAACTGAGATATCAATCTGCTAATCTTATATTAATGTGCCAGTATACTAGCAACCACAGGAAGAGAACTTAATGATCTCAGAGATGAACTATTTTTTGTTATAACAAAATATTTATATTTTTCTCAAACATTTATATTTGTTTCTATTTTGAATGCTATACATATATATAATACACACAGTGATATATATATATATATATATACACTGGCAGACATAACTATATTCTATATACAGAGTATATATAGATACTCAGAGAATGAATATATTTGGAGAGTGCACATATATATACTATATAGAGAATATGTGTAATATCTGTATGCCACATATATAGACTATACAATATATATAAATACTTTATCTATATGCAGTGATATGTATTTACTTCTACACCCTTTCACTCTATATGTATTGTTTTACAGTGGCTTTTTCCATGAGGATATGCATGTTTTGTAACAGATTGAAGATCGAAGATCAAATATCAAAGTTAAAAAAGTTAAAATGTAGCTTGCGTCAAAGCAGATATCTACATGAGTTGCCCAAGGTAAGGGCCAAAGGTAAGGTAAGACTTCCTATAGGTTTCCTGTATGATCAATAGAAAGAGATATAAGCAATAAGTGGGGGTGCTTAGAGTAAACTGTAATTCCTGTTTGAGGGTGTATATCTCCTGCCAACTAAATGGGAAACATGGAAATGAAGACTTTTACAGTATAGGAAATCCAGTATCATTCTTAAAATTAGATAATGAAAAGCTCTTTACAATCTTTTTTTACCTGAAAGGGAAAACTTGCTCAGGGTAAGATGTTCCTTCTCACCATGGTGCTCAGTTTTTTAAAGAGGACTGGTTAGGTGAAGTTAAAACAACCCCACCATGTGCTACTCCAGAATGCTCATGCTTAATTGTATTAGTATCACTTTCAGTTTATGTAAAATTACTCCTGAGCAGACTCAGTGATTTCGTTAATTAATGGCAGAATCATAAGTGTAACCTATAGTATTGAAATGAGATGCTTGATGCCCTGTTTTCTGACTTACATAACACTAGGTTAATCAAAGCAAACAAAATATTTTGTAGGATACAATATAAACGAAATAAATAGATGATTAGAAAACTGTGTGCACTTTTCTGTAGCTAAATTTGTAGTTTATGCAGGTCAATCATTTAAAAATACCCTTCTATGACATCAATTGCATTTCAATGCTTTGTTACTGAAGTTCCAATCTCTTTATCAATGGATTCCTCAGTATTTAATATCTGCATCTTCCTCTAAGGACTTCTCTGAGCTCTTGAAGCTGTTTTCTTAAGAAGAAATTTGAAAACATGTTTATTAATGTATTTAGACAGTATGTTGATTACTTTCTCAACACTCTTGAGAGATTAATCTTTTTTTCTTACTCTGTGTTGAGCATCTGTTATCACTTGAAGCATGAACTTGAAGGAAATAGATTTTACCAAGCCCAGATTTACATCTCCACAGGATAAAATTAGCCAGAGCATAGTGAAATTAAATTCGTCACAGAAGAACTATGTTCTAAAGCCAGATTTTGCTTAATGTGTCTGCAAATATCCTAAAGCAAAACAAATATATGTATTAGATACTGTATCAGCTCTTGTGACAACAGTGCCAGACTCTTTTCCGGTGCTGTTCAGTGGATGTTTGCAAGTTTGCCTGTTACTTATCGGGAAAGTAATAACATTAAATTGATAGACTAATTGTTACAACAGCCAGAGACAGTGTTATTTGGTGGAAATCAATTATGTTAGAAGTTTTTAATTTTTCCTACTTATCTTTTGCCTGGTCTGGCTATAATGTAGACAGATACCCCAAGTCAGTTTACAGCAAAATTGTAAATGATGCAAATTACAGCTGCATTTGGTCTACAAAACTTTGAAAAAAAGCAAATTCTGGTTCATGCATATCTGCTATGCAATTGTCAATGAAAAATTGCTTCCACATGTTCTTATCTTATATGTTCACAGAGTGAAAAAAAAAAAAACCAACATTTCTGTGGATTGAAGACTATACTCTGAAAAAAATTACGGGAGACATTTTGAAACATTTTTTTTCTAGTGCCTAGCTGTCTTAATCCATGCAAATACAAACATTTTGAGAGATATTTTTGAGTGTGGTTTTCATTTTCCTTAATTTTAGGGCTCTGGTTTTTTTTAAAGCAGGAGCAGACATATACCAGTGTGTCTGGAGGGGAGGGAAGAAATTTTTTCTCAGCTAATTTTGGACTGAGTATTATTGATAGTACTTCCTTTCAGGTTAATTCTATAGACACTTCATAATTTTTATTATGATAAATACTTAATCAGCCAGAAAGCTGCATTTAAGATTACGGCCAATTTACTTAGTCAGTTTATAATTCAGGATATATGCTTATGTTTTGCCGAGTAAGATTTTCTCACTGAGTCCCAGTGTTCTAGAGTCAAGCATCTACCTATGCATAAGCATCCTCCCTTGGTAATTGAAATAGGCACTCATTAGCCAATCCATCCTAGTGTAAGAGTTAAAGACAGATAGCCTGCATGAGAAATTATCTTTTTCTTTGAGTGTCTCCTTCAGCAGCCTACAAAATAGTTACTGCCTTTTAGTCAGCTAAAGTTATGAGGTGTAAACTGTACCAAAAATGCATATGAAAATGCTAAGGGAGAACTGAACTGCAGGGTTTTGGAATGATGTGTTGGACATGCATGTTCTTAAAATTCCAACAGTGGTTTCAGATAGCAGATTTCCATTCTCTTACTTGCTGCTTTAAAATCTATGTGAATTACATCAAATCAACTGAATTCAGCAGGCTGGGAGGGGCAAATTATTTTAAAGCACTGGACATGAAATAAAAACAGATGCAATACCTCCCTCCTTTGGCACATGAATAATTGCAGTGGAGAAACACCTGGAAGCCAAAGAGCTGACCCCCTTTGGAGACCCTCTTGGCAAATCCCTAGCAATGGCTTCTAATTCATGAGGACATACAAAATACATTTTCTTCAGTGTCTGGAATATACCTAAAAAATATTGCTCCTTATCTATCACAAAGAACTACTTGCAATGTCTCCCTTTCCTTTTACACACATTTCATAAATTAATGAATTAACCAACACTATAGTTTAATGTTTTAAGAATACAGATCTTTTAGAGAAGGACTGTGATTGGTAAAACCTGCTTTTTTTCCTATGGTAACAACTGAAAGCTCTTAGACACCTTGTATTAGAACAAGGCACCCATTACTGGGATCCCATGACATAGGAGTAGGCTGGTGTATTTGATTGTCACAATCTCTGCTTTGTGGCAAGCAAGCAGGGAAATAAGCTTCCTTCCCACAGGCTCCAGACTTGGCGGAACAATACAGTTCTCCCAAAGTTTATGGTGCTAAACTGGAGAGGCTATTACACCATTTTTTGCTGCATGCCACTTCCATTTTCTTCCACACTGCCACCCTCTCTACCTTCAGGCTCTTGCCATGATTCTCCATAGAAGAAAAAATAATCAAAATATTTCTGCTTCATTCACATTCTCCTCTGCTCTCTCCTCAAACTTTCTAAACTAAGATTAGCTCAATTATAACTTTGAAAGAGAAAGAAAAGATAAACTTTCTTCACCTACCAAGTGTTAGCATAAAGCTATTTCAAGCTGTTGTCTTAATAAGTTCTACACTAGATCGAGATAGTATTGTTTGGCTGATAGACGTACACTGAGATGTAGCTCTGGTTACAGGAATATTTTAATGAAGTGCAGGTTTTAAGCAGATGTGAGGGGGTTTTTAATTCTTCTACAAATGGACATTTGGAAATGAATTTTTGCTTTGTTTGGGATTTTTTTTTTTGTGGTGGTGGTGGTTTGGTTTGGGTTTTTTGGTCTTTTTGGGCTTGTTTTTGTGTTGTGTGGAGATTTTTGTTTTGGGTTGATTTGGTTTTGTTTGGAGGTTTTTGTGTTGTTTTTGATTGCCTGGTTTTGGTGGGTTTTTTTCCCTTGAAACAGTTTACATTATGGCTCTGACCCTAATGTTCTCACTAGGTTAAATTTTTCTCAGACAAATTAAATAAAATTGAATGGCAATGTTACATTCCTCACTGGTGAATCAGTGATGGTAAGAGTTAGGAGGCACGAGCAGTTCCTAATACAATACCAGAAACTTGCTGCAGAAAAAGAGGATGATGTCTGACCCTGTATCCTATCTGAGGAAAAGAAAATGATCCACAGTTGAAGAAACTAGGAATCTGTTAAAGAAAAATTGGATAATAGCTACATGAAACCATTTCCCTAACCAAAGGGATTTTCAATTCTTGATGTGCCACACAGGGATAGCACCAACTGATACTGTGCACTGCCTTGCCTCTAACACTGTGCTGAAAGTCCAGCCTCTTTCTCCACTGTATTTTCTTGTGTTATCCAGTTTTTCACAGAATTAAGACAATTCAAAGCATCAATAAAAACAGATACCTCTAGAAGAGGAGTCAAAGAATATTCTGAAATTATTTGGTTCAAATATCACTCAGTCAGCATTTAAGATTGCATATGAATCTTTAAGCAGAGGGATGGCTTCTCATGTTCTTACCTCTATAGCTAAAAATCCTAGCAAGTTAGAGAGTAGTATAAACTGAATCTCGGCTTTAGCAATTTTACGTCAAAAATTAAGACTATGCTTCTCTCTGTGGACATAAGCAGATGGCTGAAAAAGGGTTAGCTTCAGGCAAGGGCATATGATACTCTCTCCAAGTATTGTCCCATCTCCATCCATTCTGAGTCTTTTTAGACACATGCCTTCTACTTTGGCAAGGGATGTCTCAGGTCTGCTGCCTGTCAACAATATCCTTGTATTTGTAGCAGCATGACCCCTGTACTGGGACACAACTCATGAGATTTGACAGGCAGCTGTCAAGAAATGAGTGACTGAATCCCAAAGAAAATCAGGATATTGCAGAGGCTTCTGTGTCTCTCATCAAGTTTCAATGGCCCAGTTTAGATTTAAACTTAACAGCGTAAAATAAAACCAAACCTTTGCTGGAAGGCATTCTATCTCCTGCAAAGCATAAGCAGTGGAGGACAATATGAATAGCAGATAAATGTATGGCACAGTAACCGATGTTTCTTGCTTAGTACTCATCTGCCATTAGGGCTTACTAAGATGGAAAACCCTACTACTCTTCTACATCATCTTACTATTGTAACAGGGTAAACATACCCAGCTAATGATATAGAGCTTTATATTTAAGTGTACTGCAACATTAGATGAACTAGGGAAAAGAAATTCCCATTCCATTATTTGATGGAGGGCACTACCTGTCACTACTCCAAAGGCAAATGAAACATCTGACCAATAAATGAACTGGTCTCTTTTACACATAAAAATTATTTTTCTGTAATAAATGAAAACAATGACTGCTCACTGGCTAACAAAAGTGACAAAACAAATTAATTTTTATAGACTATGCAATTAAATATCCAGACAGAATGGTAGCATATATTTCACAAAAGTATAATGTTCATTTGACTGACTGAATGAGTGGGCAAGTGAATCACATGCATAGATTTGGCAAATTTTTCTTAGAAATGCTGACTGCAAGGCTTTACTGCTGTGTGCAAGTGTTATTACGCACAATAGCACTATATTCCTTTTTTAATATTTTATAAATTGGAAAAATAAAATCTAAAAAATGCATCTTTTCTAATTCTAAGCACTCTAGTGGTTACTGTTTCCCCACTGTACTTAACCATTTTCTTGCAATATCTCCTAGTGAGGAAATACTCCTTCAGTATTTCTCGAACATTTATATATTATGACATTTTCAGAAGAAAGCTAATGAAAAATTATATGTTAATCTATTACACAGTAGACACAAAAATGGTTAGAAAACAAAGTCAAAAGCTGTTTTTCAATGATTACCATTATTATGAAAGGATGAATTGAATGAAAGATGACAGCCATCTACCATAGGCCTGATATGATTTAATATCCTCATCTGTAATAGAACAAGGAGAATGCCTCTTGTATTTGCAAGGGATACCAAACAGCTGTAGCATAGAAAGAGAATTCAAAATGGTCAAAACAGATTGAAGTAAATGTCAGCACAAAAAAAAAAAAAAATTTAATAGGGGATGTGGGATCTTATCTAAAGTTTGACTAAACCACTTTGCAGATCGAAAATGAGGCCAGTACCAGTTCTGAATATGATCACAAACTGAACAAGCCCAGTATCATACTGCTACAAAGTCATAGTTCATATGAGAATGTTTAACTGGCGCTGATGGAGTGTGAGTTTAGGCATGAGGAATATCTTTTCTCATCCTAGAGAGCAAAGCATTGAAGCAGCTTGTCTTCAGAGGTTTGGGGGTCTTCATCACTGGAGTTGTTGAAGGAAAAGTTTGGCATTTTCCAGCATATGGACTGGATAATCTCCTGTGGCTCCCTGCTGATCCCAACCACAGGGGCTGATCTTGGCCTGTATAATTCACTGTCACTCCCTCTTCTAGAACAGTTTCTTCTGTCATAACTTTCTTTCAGTTTCATTGGTATTTCACTTATTAAAATAACACAATGTTACAGTGGTTACTATACCAGTGCCATACCAAAACAGACTGATCTTATACAGTGCAATGCTAAAATAGACTGACATAATACACATGAGAAATGATGAAAATCTGCCATTTTTGATTATAAACCTTGATTCACATTGCTTAGAACATTGTCATCTCTATTTTGCATCTAATTTAATAGTTTTTCACAGATAGACAGAAGCAAGGGGAAAAAATGGTATATTGCCTGAACCTAAACAAATTCTTGTGACTATTTCAATGCTTCAGCACCTCTGTGACCTGAACTAGAAAAATGACATGGAGCCCTAATACTGTTGTGCTGTTCCTTTGAAAAGCCATTTAAAATTGACAAGATTATCCTTCTGAGTGAAACCTGATTCTACACAAACAAAGGAAACTTTTTATTGTGTCACAATTGCCAAGAGTGTTTATGTAGAAGATATTTTTGATTTCTGTATCTCCTCTGAAGGGCTGGTCTGCCAAGGCTTGCAGAGCCCACAAATGCTGTGGGCAGAAGCAGGACAAGTATGGTGAAAATTTTGTGAGGCAGATGTGTTGACTCGGAGGAACTAGTGGCTGATGGGCCAAAACCAGAAATTGTCTTTTTCGTAGGGTTCTCAATGTCTCCTAAGGTTAATCAAGAAAGTATGGGACCTGACAAGGGCTGATAAAGGAAAAGGAAAGGACAGAATAGAGAAGAAATAATAGGCCCCTCCTAAAAATGGATGGAGGTAAAGTTAGTACTGTGATACTGGGGAATGCTGCCTAGGTGAAGAAACTGTTGAAATGTTAAGTACTCTAGAAACAAAAACAAACAACCAAGTCCTAGCTGCCTCAGTTAGGGCATCTAAATTGGTAAACACTTCTGGTTTTACTTCTTCCATCTCTGTTCACTGCGTGTGTAATGGGCATCATACTCCCATACAAATCCTCTGAAGATAAAATTCATCACAGCCTGTGAAACACTTTAAGCTGGTAGTGAAAAACCTTAGAGAAATGCTTGTAAGGAAACAAATATTTTTGCCTTCAGAGTAGGGTTGGAACTGCATTTAATAAATGAACCACAGAGCTGTTACAGAGTAAGAAAAATCAGTCTAACTGCAGTCAGTGCTCCTCAGGAAGAGGCTCATATAGGAATATTCTCATGTAACCAGGTCATTAAAGCAGGCATGTGGCATATACACAAGGTCCACATGTAAATTTATCCTTGATGTTTCTAATTCAACGGTTCAGGTTGCTCGCTTAATTTATATTCAACTCTCACAGCATTACAGAATAGGATCTATTGGCTGTAAAGGAAGGAGTGGTTGCAGTTTCCATTAGGACACATGGATAGCTTCCTGTTCTCTTAGTTTCTGACTCAGCAGCAGGAGGTAGAGTTGACAGCTCTTATGTATTTGTTGAATGACATGCATATTACCCACACTGACAGGGATGAGGCTTGTCTTTCAATTGGGAGTTTGGAGTTTTTTCAGTAACATATCACAATCGCATGTGTGATTGGTTTTTTGCGATCACCCCAAATTTTCCTGCAGCATTAATGGTTTTCCAATTTACTTCTTTGATTGCTTTCCTCTAATTTGGGTTATTTTTCTGATTTACCAATCCAATCTTTCAAAGTTAAATCTTATTAGTTAAGGATCCAGCTCCTATAGTTATCCTTGCATTGTTCCTTGACCCCTCTGCCACAAAAAACTATCTATAGTAGATTCCTGGGGCCACAGATTTCTTTAGCCTTCCCTATAATTAGAATGTTATTTTGAATCAGAGGAGCTAAACTTCCTGCATACCTTTGTTAACGAGTGATAAACCCCCCAAAGAACCAAACAAGAAAATCCACCAGAAAATCCTCAAACAAACCCATAGGTGACATGTAGTTTGTACTTCATTTTATTCTGCTTCTGCTGCATATTCAGTTGGTGGGAGAGATGACTACTTCAAGGTACGAGAGAGCTGATTTTAGCCTAGTCATGTGAGTGTTAAAGATATAGATAGGTATGAACCCTGATGAAGTCAGAAAACTACTAACTCTAATGGAACTATCAAACAACTAAGTACTATGCTAGATTAGTACATTTGTCAGAAGTATATTAAAAAAATACATATCATATGATATATCTAATCACAGAAAAGAAAATTATGGTGATAGAGTATAATGTCAGAGGACACTGAATTCTTATTGAGGTGATTCAATCCTAAAACCTAGATAAAGCATACACATGCCAGCTATTTCAAAAGCTTTCAGGAACAACTTAGCAGAACAGGAATACTATCAGAAAATGGAATATAATATAAGAATATAATGATGTTGCCGTCCACAAAAATGTAATGCCAGAGAACTGCACTTCTGGATAGAAAGTGTTTGTATATTTTGAATAGATTTTTTTCAGTTTCTTACTCTGAAGTTTTAAACCTTAAAAGAACTCTAAGTCTTATTTAGAGATATATTGAAGGCATTAGGCCTGAGTTTAGGAATAGAGTAAAAATGTAAGTGAAGTATATTTCTTCTCACAGTCAAGGCCACCAAGCTATGCAGCACTGCTATCTTTTTTTGTACAGAAAAGGGAAACATTGATATGCTGGAAAATGTCCTGTTCCCCTGAAACTAAAAATGTTATCCAACCCGATAAAGTTAACAGTAATGTTAAAGGTGTGTTGGTCTCAAAATATGTCTTTTACTAAAGTAGCAGAGAATTTTTTCTGACAAGGAAAATGGGAAAGCTTGGCAGTTCCTTTTCAATCTACTTGTATACATGTAAGAAGAGATAGGTTTTTTTTGTTTTTTTTTTTTTTTAATTCTTGCTCATAAAACTCCTCTATTTGGTAACTTCTTTGCTCTTTGCAATTGGAAACTTGGAGTTCCTGAGCTTCAACACTAATTTAGCTCTCCTGAGTGAGAGATTCACCAGGTCTTACTCAAAGTACTGAGGCATGAAACGTCTTTATTTGCCAGCAGGGATGAGGGACGTTCTCTCCTAACTCAGCAGTCCATAACTCTCAGGAGAGAGCTCTCCACAATCTCTGACATCTTGAGCTTAAGCAATACAGATAAAATTATGCATTGCTCTCTATGTGTTTTCAAGATAACACATATTTCTGTTTGCATATTTACAACTTTCTGGAAATAAATATGGAGACCAGTGACAAGTGGTGTTCCTCAGGGGTTGGTACTGGGCTCATAACAGTTCAACATCTTTTTTGGAGGTGTGGACAGTGGGATTGAGGGCACCCTTAGCAAGTCCACTGATGACACCAAGGTGTGCGGTGCAATCAACATGCTGGAGAGAAGGGATGGGACCCAGAGGGACCTGGACCGACACGAGAGGTAGCCAATGCAAACCTCATAAAGTTCAACAAAGCAAAGTGCAAGGTCCTACACCTGGATTTGGGCAATTCCAGACACACCCACAAGTTGGTTGGAGAAGTGACTGAGAGCAGCCTTGCGGAGAAAGACTTGGAGGTAATGGTAGATGGAAAACTCAACTTGACCTAGCAGTGTGTGCTCACAGCTCACAAGACCAACAATGTCCTGGGCTGCATCAAAAGGAGTGTGGCCAGCAAGTCAAAGGAAAGATTCTGCACATCTACTCTGCTCTTGTGAGACCCAGCTTGGAGTACTGCATCCAGTTCTGGTGCCACCAACATTAAGAAGGACATGGAATTGTTGGAGTAAGTTCAGAGAAGGTGATAGCAAAAAATTACTCAAAATAAATAACTGCTAAGAAGCTTTTTATCTTTTTAGCAGCAAAGGTATTTATTGGCAAAGTTGGAGGAAAGGCAGTTCATACTGGGCAAAAACTTGCCTGACTTGTTTGTGTAAAATAAGCCATTTATACAGTCTTGAGTTCATAGTAACACCTTCCAATTTCCATATTAATGACTGGGTAAATCTTGGGTGGAGCTTTCCTTTTGGCTTGAAATTTGGGTAGTGGTCTCTTGACTTCATTCCTCAGGTCGTCTTGAAGCATCTTCATCACTGTTGGACTTCTGTCTTTTCTTTGTTCAATGACATGACCTGTCGAACTTGTAAAATCTTGGCTTTAACTCTACAAAATCTTGGCTCTGGGCTCTCATACCTATTTCAAATGTTCAGGTGTACTCAATTTATGCCTTCTAATACATGGAACACTAGTTTCTAATAATTGCTAGACAGTGTGCACCAGAACAAAGCGACTCCATCATTTCATGCTGTTTCATGAGTTAAATGGTCTTGCTATGCAAACAACACTGCAAAGCAGAATTAAAAATTTCACAAAACTGGGATTTTTGGTCCTTTTTCTCTTTATGGAGGCCACAAAGTTGAAAAGGGGACTGGAGCACATCCTCCGTGAAGACAGAGAGAGAGTTGGAGCTGTTCAGTCCAGAAAAGAGAAGGTTGTGTGGATACCTCATAGGAACCTTCCAGTATCTGAAGGAGCCTACAGGGAAGATGGAGAGGGACCCTTCTTCAAGATATGTATGGATAGGACAAGGAATAATGGGTACAAACTGAAAGAGGGGAAATTTAGGTTACACATTAAGAAGACATTTACCATGAGGGTGGCAAGGCACTGGAACAGGTTTCGCAGGGAGGTTGTGGATGTCCCAGCCCTGGCAGTGTTCAAGGCCAGGTTGGGTAAGGCCTTGAGCAACCTGGTCTAGTGGGAGGTGTCCTTGCCCATGGCAGCAGGGCTGGGATTAGGTGATTATTAAGATCCCTTTCAATCCCTTAAAATTCTATGATTCTATGAACTATTTTATGGCAGTGGCAGTGACATGGGGAAGGGAAGGAAAAAGGGGGTGCAGAAAGGGGATTCGGGGAGGGGTGTGGAATGGGGAAGGGAATGGGAAGGGGAAAA
>JAOXXN010000449.1:451151-465759 GCA_026770055.1 Myrmophylax atrothorax | reverse complement strand
AGGAAGAAATTCCACTTTGTGGGGGTGGTGAGGCACTGGAACAGGTTGCCCAGAGAAGCTGTGGATGCCCCATCCCTGGAAGTGTTCAAGGGCAGGTTAGATGCGACTTTGAGTAACCTGGTCTAGTGGAAGGTGTCCCTGTCCAGGGCAAGAGAGCTGGAACTAGATGATCTTTACTGTCTCTTCCAATCCAAACCACACTCTGATTCTACAATAGCATTTTTGCTCTGTTTTAATTAGAAGAGTTCATTAAATTAGATCTCCAATTGTTACACCTTTAGGTATATGAAACCAACAGAAACTGTAGAAACCAAGTCTTCTAAATGTTTCACTTAAACTAAGTTTTAAAAAGCATCATAGTCAGGTAAAAATATACTGCAAAATGGGTGTGTTACAGGATATATACAACCAGACACTGACCAAGAGCAAACTGCCCAAGAGACTCTTAGTGCTGAAGGAAACAACAGGAACTCTGCAGATACTTCAGATATGCTTGGTAATAATGAGATACAGTTTTCAGTTAAATTAGAACAAAATTGTAGTCATTGTGAAAAAGAAACTACAGTTTAGCATCTGAAATGTCTAGGCTGACAGCTTTCAGTGAGGATGGTAAGAAGCCAGAAAAAGATTTACTGAGATGAAAAGCAAAACTATTCCCTAAAGCACATTGCATGTTTTAAATAACTGAACCACAGGGCTGCCCCTACTGCCCTGGAAAGATCAGGTGAACTAATATTTGTATGGATTCATTCTCTGCAATCACACAGAACTGAGTAAGAGAGCACATGGCAGTAAATTGCAGGTAATGAAAATAACACCTAAAGAAAGAGTGGATGGCTGGGCTATGTCTTGCCCTTCCTCAACACACACAAATTCTGAATACAATGTCAGAAAAATAATCTATGTCCCAAAAGAGAGAAGTGACTTCAATAAACAGGAATGATGAAGCAGAAACACACAATAGCCTTTGGCTGATATATGCTAAAATTGTATTTAAAGTCCTTTGATGAGAAGTGCCTGAATAGGAGCATATTGGGAAGGGAAAAACCCATGACCTGGAGATACACTACCTGCAATGCAGATGGATCCAGATGACAAATGACATGACTTTCAGGAAGTGCCTTTATCGAAAACACATGGCTGCCAGCCACGGGAAAGATCCAGCCCTAGCAGCCAGATTTCTCTTTCAGCACCAAAATTCAGCCAATCTCAGTCATTAAAACAGTAAAATACATGCACAAACAAACCCAACCCACTAATGTACAAAGCATCCAACCACAACAAGCAATAAATTAAAATGAGCAGAAACTAGGGAAAAGTATAGTCTGGATAAGGAGACTGCATTTACACATACATACACTGCAGAACAAGAGTTCTCCACCTGGACCACAAGGATTCTCCCATTCCACTACTGCTGCACTGGTAAAAGATGTCACCTAGAACAATCCTCTGCATTTCTGAAATGGTGAGCCATTGCAATGAAGAGAAAACCTGCATGAGATGACTGCTGGCTCCTTTCCTGTCCTCTCCTATGCCTGTTCTATGAAACATGGTTTTGTCCAGTTGGCAGCATACTGGACCTATTTTTACATCAAACAGTGCAACCTTCCAAGGCACCTGTAAAATAAGATTAACAAACAAGTCTTAACTCCTCTTAGAAACACTTTTGTGAAGCAAGAATGAAGCCTTACAGGTACAGTAATTAACCTAGAAACAATGTTGGCCTTTAAAATAATAGTATAATTGTGAAGTATTTAACAAACAAAACACTGATCCCAATGATAGGGTCAATATTGCAGGTGTTCAGTGAGGCTTCTCCCTGTAGGTAGGCATGCAAACACAGGCACAAACATGCAGATCAAATACGCTGCTGCTGAAAGCAGTTATATTTGAGCTAATTCAGTAATGCAGCAAAGTATAAACAGATCCCACTGCCTGAAATGATAGAGTTGTATTTACTGCTTTTAGAGGAATAGTAAAATTAAGATAGCAGTTTATTCAGAATGCGAAGGCAAAAGAGACTACCTAGTTTCCCTTAGCTGCTTTAAAAAGCAAAACTGAAGAAAAATACAGTAAGAATTGTAACTCTGATAAGAAGTGTTAGTGAATTGAAACAGCCAAGCTTCCTTTTCTTTTTTACAGGTGGTTTTACAGTTTCTATGGAATACAGTTTCTAAGGGAAGAACATGTCATTTCATGATAAATACTAACCGTGAAACAAAATATTTTGTCACTTTTCCCCCCCACACATACTATCTTTATAACCCAACCTAGTAGTCTTTTTCTGGAGCTGAGGAACGCAGATTTTTCATTTTGATTTGAGTTCATTCTCTGTAGTTACTTTCTATACAAGTAGTAAATTCTCACAACCCTGGACAGCATTTTCAGTGGAAAATGAGTTTGTTGGATCCTGGTGCCTAAGTATATGATACGGATTTTGACATTGGCAAGATGTTGATGGCTGGTAAAAGTAACAAACACCATTTGGCAGAGACTTTTTACCCAGTAATGAAAACTAAGTCATTATTTCTATCAGCACTCTATTCAGATGAGGTATTCTATACAGTCTGATCTTCATACCTGGACCCCAAATCTCCAAACCCGTGAATTCAATTTCAGGAAAATGCTCCCACTAATTTCACATTGCATAAAGAGATGCATATGTATAAATCCCTCCAGGTTGGGATTTTTAATTATGAACTTCTGAAGACAAAGAATTGTTTTCACAATGTGCATACACACTGCCTGAACAAAAAGAGACTTTTTCAGAGTCATTTCAGTATTTGTCAGTCTTTTTAGTCTGTGGTGTTTGTTAAAGTGTAGCATGAAAAGTTTACTGTCTTTTTTGAGTACTGCTTCTGAACTTAAGTTGTGACAACTCCGTGCAAAAACTAGGAAGGAAGTAATGTCACAATTCACAGATGCTCCTTAAAATGCATAATCATGAATAAATATCCTGTTGTTGAAAACTCCTTATCTAGCTGCACTGGATGTAGTTCTGAGAAGTGAGTCTTGCAAATTTTCTAGTACTATGGCAGTAAACAGAGTAAACACTTTATTCAAGAAAGATTTCGTAACTGCTGCACTGATCTTCAGTTCGGTGTGTGTTTGTTTTGTAAGCAAGCTGTGCATTTAGTGGCCCAGCTTCAATATTGCTTTAATTTTCCTGAGTGTCTTCAAGAGAGCAAGTTCTAGTTGTCAGTGAATTAAAAGAGCCGTATCTATGGCAGGCCTGTTTTCCATGTACAGTACAATGTGACCCTCTGTGGCCGTAATCCCGTAACAAAGCTACCAAAATTTCTTAAGGCTCCAAGCAGCCTTGAATTATTTGGATGGCATTAATGAATTTTTTTCAGTCTCTGAATAACTGGTACAGAACACTTGGAGATTTCTTTATTAATTTTTGGCTCTGTACAAATCCAGATTTAGTTCCAAGCCTTTCCAGGAGGAACTTAATAATGAAGGTACATTTGGCAATACTAAGAAACTTATTTTTGGTATTTCTGTAGCAGCTTTTGCTTCACATTAATTAAACTTGAGGAAACTGATGACTCTTTATTTCTCTCAGACAAAGGAATGGAGAGTTGTTGACTAGGCCAGGTCTTTTGTTCATTGTTCCTGTGCTAGGAGTGGGAAATGGAAATAGCTGACAGTTTCCTTTCTGTACATCTTGTCTTGGTTTTTTTGCAATGAAAGAATGTTTGTTGCAATTGTTCTTCAACACATGACAACTGGTTGTCTGCTAATTATTTTACTGTGTTTTGTTTCTTGTTGTTTTTCTTAAATAAAAGTCAAGTCCATCATCTCCAGAACCAGCAAGTCTTCCTGCAGAAGACCTCAGCACAAACTCCAATGGTCCAAAGCCAGCAGAAATCATGCTGGATGGTGACAGAGAAGACCTCTTTGCTGGTAATTACCATTTTCTTCTAATGTGCCTGCGCAAACTGTTTTGCCC
The DNA here is from genome assembly GCA_026770055.1 of Myrmophylax atrothorax. Classification (NCBI taxonomy): domain Eukaryota; kingdom Metazoa; phylum Chordata; class Aves; order Passeriformes; family Thamnophilidae; genus Myrmophylax; species Myrmophylax atrothorax. The sequence continues at coordinate 461,804 of JAOXXN010000449.1, read as the reverse complement.
TTGAACTGGAAGGAATGTACTTTTCTGAGAGGGAAGGTTGAAACCTTGTGAGCAGTTTGACAGTGTTGTACAGGTTTTTTTCTTGTAGTACATTAGTTAAATTTGTTTACTAAATGCAAGTTTCTCAGAGGTTTGTACTGTCAGTGTGTAGTGTGGAAGTGTTTTGCTGGTCACCAACATGTTCTGCTGACAGTGACAGTACTTACCATTCTGTGATTAAAAGTATTCAAATCTGTTTGTGTGAAAAAACATGACTTAAGTTGTGTTCTACTTTTCTGTGTAATAGTATTGCATAAGCTGTCCCAGCCATTTTTCCAATTACAAAGAGAGAGAATTCAAAAATAATGCAAACTGGAGGGTATTTCCTTCTTCTTAAAATTCTTGTTTTAACAAAAAGTTAACAAAGTGTCAGATGGGGCCAGTTCTGACGTTTCACTCGTGTGTGGTTGTGTCTTTGGCAGTTGATGGTACTGAAAGTACCATCCTAACATGGATTATTGTTGCTGTCAATTGCAGGTGTAGGAGCATTGACTATTCAAGAAAGAGGGTGTAATATTTGGAATCTAATATGCATGTCAAAAGATGGTTCTGAATATTGTATCTCAATTCTAGTATTTTCCGTATTGCTGCATATTGAGTGAGTCAGCTGGCAGTGTGCTGTGAGGAGGGTCCTTATCTCGTCTTCACTGATCACCTGATGTAGTCATTTGGAAAAAAACTTCATAGCCTTTAGTTTTGGGCTTTCTTGTATAAATGCATGTATACTCATGCTCATTACCTTTGTTCTGAACTTCCTAAATTTCTGTGTCCATGTATTTGAACTTAGTGCTTGCTCATGACAATGTTAGAATGTATTGACTAGTTTACTAACTCTCTGAAAGTGTGTTAAAAGAAAAAGGGAATAAAGAATAGAGGAGTAATCTTTTTTTTATTTTACCTTATCAGTTCTTTAGCAATGAAGCTTTCTAGTACTAGTTAGTAATTTGATTATTTAGCCTCAGTATATAAAGCCAGCTTTTTATAACCATAGAACCATCTGTAATGTGTATTTTAGGAAAGCCTGTTCTCCTTTGAATACTACTAAGAAAAAAAGGTGGCTGGAGTAAATATTGGGAGGAGGCAGACAGAAGGAACAAATGTTTGCAGCCGGATGGTTTCGACTGAAATGGGTGCTGTGAGAAAAACACACAGAAAGTCTGATTTAATGAGTTTTGAGTTTTGCTGTATAGGACATTCTCTTAAGTGTTTGCAGCACTGAACTGAAGGTTTATAACATACTGCACATCTAACACAGCTGAGACTGGTTTTTCAAAGTTCAATTTATATACAGAGTAGGCAAATACACTCAAATAGTGGAAAAACCAGGTCTGATTTATGGAGCCTGAGACAGAAAATGGCATTTTTTGCAGTTTCCTGTTCTAAGCAGGAAGTTTGTAATGCGGTTGTAACGCAGTTGAGCCCAAGTGATGAACTTTTGTCGTTGTATCAGTGTCATTCTGAAATGACATTCAGGAAAACTATGTCTAATTTTTGTTGCAGTACTGTGCACTCACAAGTAAAACTGTTTTTTTCTTTCTTAGGACTGACTTGCTGGGCAGTATAGAAACAATGTGGGAAAGTCAGTATGAGATACCTATTTTCTTGCTTCCAGCATGATTGCTTTCTATGAGAGCAGGACTTAATTTTTAAGTTAGTGTGACTGGTTTTCTTTCCTTGACATGTTGAAATTCCAGAGAAACCTATCTTGGCACAGCCTATAGTAGCACATAACTGGAGGGAAGAAAATGAAGCTCCACAGCTTTGTACTTTCTGTTGTTCCTTCACATTGAATTGCTTACTAGACACTACGAAATCCAGGTAAAGGAAACCCTGTGTGTAGCTCCTGAGAGGAGGGACGGTCATGCTCAGGGGTCAGAAATAGTTCTAGTTTTTCAGACTTTCTGGTAAAGAGATGTGATAGGATGCCTCTTTGGCTATTGTAGACTTTAATAAATCTTTCTCATTATTCCGCCTAGTATTGCACTCCAATGGAAAAGGAGAAGCAGCAGAACAAATTTTCTGTGCTGTTTTAATGCAGTACAGAACGTGGGAATTTTTTTACTTTTTTGATTATACTTAAAACTCCTTTGCTATTATGTTTTTGTGGCAGCTGCAGGATAGTATGTGCAGTAAAATGGTTTAGATATTCATTACCTTGTCTCTAATGACTCATGAGTGAACTATTAAAGCTGGGTTTCAAAGGTGGAAGAAATGAGTTTTCCAGCTTTCGTTGAAGACCACTGAAGTTTGCCGCTGCATTGTGGTTCTTGGTTCTGTAACAAAGCAAACTGTCCTGCTTTCACCTTTAGAATAAAAGTCAGTATGTTGATTATTTGGCAAAAAAAAGACTTGCATTATCTTACCTTGTAGAGCTCTTAGATGAAGAGAACATAATGGTGAGTTACTCCAAACGAGGTAATATTAGGTGTATATTGAGAGATTTTGGTATGTATCTGAAAACTTGGCTGTCCATTAGTTGCTGTTATACAGTGAAAACTAGTTATTGGACTAGTATTCCAAAATGTTGACCCAAAGTTCAGTGTGTAACTGCACAGTTATGCTGTGGACAGGGCATAGCTGTCTGTGCCTTCTGCCTCTAGTAGTGGTTCTAGGTGGTGGACAAATCTGTGAAGATATGTCAGTGCTCTATCACTTTCTCAGAGAAGTGGAAAATTACTTGTTTTTTCCTCTCCCTTAGTCTGGTAAAAGATTACTGTCTATGTTAGTTTCATTTTTCATCTCAGAGATGTTTGGGAATGGATCAACTTATGCAAGTATCTAACAACTGTATTCTGGGGAAAAGTCAATGAATTGGGTGCGATAGTAATGTTTGTTTTTATTGGTTTCCCCCCCCCGTCTTGGGTCATGATAGGTTTGTCTTAGGCTTGTTTCCTGGAAGTTGAGATGGAAAAGGAGATGACAAGTCTGTGGACCAGACAAGACGTGTGTGTATTTTAGGCCCATCTGAGCAGAAAACCCTTGTAGCTGATAGTGTCTGTCAGGCTATTGTCATGTGATAGGTCTGGTAGAAAGAGTTTGGTGCAAATGCTTTGCTGCTTCTTAGAAGCTGGGTCTTGTGTTCCAGCTTTTTTTCTGCAAGTAACAAATGCACAAAAGCATGTCAGCCTACAGTTTTGAAGTCAGAAGGTGGTCTTATTAATATCTGACTGATCTGTTAAAACTATTTCTGTTGTTGTTAAGGTTGTGCTTAGTACTTGTGGTATAACAATCAGGATTATGGGCTATGACTTAGATGTAGTAGTTCCTACAGTCAGTTCTGTTCAGTTTTGTCCTGAAAATATTGCTACACTTGGCGAAGGCTTTTTTAATAGCTTATCCTCTGTTCTGGACAACGGTTTCTGCTTATGTTTACTTCAAATTTATGTGTTCACATGAGCAAACTTTCAAAGATAATAAGCCAGTTTAAACATTCAAGCTATGTCAGTGCGTTAGAGGTCTGACATTTAGAAGTGTGACTAGTAAAAATAACTCTGGGCTGAAGTGAGTTGCTAGTGAGGAATTGCAAACTTGTGCTTTGTAAGATGTTGTTTGACAAATACTGGTGGGGAAAAATAAAGAAATGAGTTGTCTAATACTGAGATTGAGCACCAGTGGCTGCAGAATGGTAATCAAACATACATAGTTGTCTTCTACAGTGGAACAAGATGTTTTCATGATCTTTTGTATCCAAGGAACTTGACAGTGATCCATAACAAAGTCTGTTTATGGATTATAAAACAGGTATTTATTTGCAGCAGTCTTACAGCATTAGATTGGTTGGGAGTAGTTTATACATGCTGGTAACTCCCATAGCTGATATAGGTGTTGGATCTCATTGTTTTCTTCCAAAAGTGGGGAAGAGCAGTTCCTTGCCTCTGTATAAGCAAGAGCTACACTGGTAAACAAGACATCTAGATTTCATTTTTCGTGCTAATACTGATACTGAGTATTTAAAAACCAAAGCAAACAAAAACTGCACACACACACACACGCACGCGCACACACGCACGCGCACACACGCACGCACACACACGCACGCGCACACACGCACACACACACGCGCGCACGCACACACGCGCACACACACGCACACACACGCGCGCACGCACACACGCGCACACACACGCACACACGCACATACATGCACACGCACGCGCACACACGCACGCGCACACACACACACGCACGCACGCACACACACACCCACCCTCCAAAACCCCAAACCAACTAAAAACCACACCAGAAAAACACAACCCCATACTAAGTTTGTAGTGAAGGGTCTAAAGTGAATAGATCAAGCAAATGTTTCTGAAAGTGCCATAGTTTCTACTCTGAAACCTACCAAATTAGTATTTCCGTGAAAGAAAACCAAACCTGCAAAACAAGCAGAAGAACTGTCAATGAAGCTTTAATCTAGACCATGTCATCTGGTTTCTCAAAGTGAGGGAATGTGTGTAAGAAGCATAAATGTCAGAGTTCATTGGAACAAACCTATTTCTTGGGAAATAGATGTTAATCTCTCTACTACTCAAAGGCTGCTTTTCTGAGGGGGAAAAATTAGGTAGAGGTAAGAGCCTGCTGTTGTTATATAAAGCTAATACTTCTTTTGCCTTTCAGAACCTTCTCATACTTCTGCTTCAAACAAAAAGTACAACCTTGTCCCTGTCCCACTCTGTTCCCATCATCCCCTTTCACTGTCGTTTCCATTGTATGCTTCTAGATTTGCATACTGCCTGGGATGCATGCAGACTGGGAGGTGAGAGATAGCAAGAGGGAGGAAATAAATAAATATATATTTATTATAAATAAATAAATTCTCCTTTCTTCCTAAAATAACCGATTCACTGCTATCAAACAAACAGATACTATTTTCTCTGGGTCAGTTCCTCCAGTAAAACAGAAAAGAAAGGTTAGTAGGAAGCAGCTATAAAAATGTGCTGATGCTTACCCAGTGTGGGGTTGCACAGCTTTAGAAAGACTGCTGTTACCTTTCCAGCTGCTGACTCTTGCCACTTTCGCTTTTATGTAAACAATGCACCAGTTTAGCAGTAGCTTCAGCAGAAATGGGGCTAATTCTGGTTGGAGTTCTTTTGATGCACAACTGAGATCACTGTGGGTGCTTGTGTGGATACAAGTCTGAGGAAGAGGAGTGCTTGGGAGGGAGTGCTTCTGTTTCATCTGATAGCAGTGCTGCTTTTGTTTCATTAAATTCACAGTGTTTTCTTTAAGTCATATGTTACAGTAACAGGGTTGTGTTCTCAGCTAGTGAAAGCAAAAAGTCTGTGTGCATTGAATTGTTAAATGATTTGTTTTGTAAACCTGTCCAAAATTTGAAGGTTCAGAGAATTATATAGTAGTGATTAATGATTTGTTGCTGAAACACATGCTGGAGTATAGCTGGTGGTAGAAAAAAAGGAAGACTTCAAGTAGAATCACTGTATTTTATAAATATTTTACATTTTATCATGAGTATAGCATACTGTGTTATGTGTGTATGTGTATATTTTTCTGAGAAAAGTTCCTGTGACATAGTAATTTGTATAACATATATGCTGAATGCTGTTATCCACTAAAGGAGAGAACTGCCTCTTTACCAGGTTGAAAAGAGCAATCTGAAAGCCTTTTTTCAACTGCTTCAGCATGACTTCCCACCTGATCTTAGGTTTTGAATTAAAATTCTTTATTGATTTAAGATGCAATGTCCTTCCTGTGGCATTTGAGGAAAGGAAGCATCAGCAGATGCTTAAGGTTTTCAGTATTTAGCAGTAAGAATGAAGCAATGCTAGGAAAACAAATATTTTCAAAGAAAGGCCTTAGATACTCTTTTTCATGTTAAAACGAGAAGATATAAAATGTTGCTTGCTTTTAAGTTTTGTTTGAATATCTATGAGAGTCTGTAACTTGAAATTATGAAAATCTTTTCCAGAAGGTTCAGGGAAGTGACCATTTCCCTCAGCTCAGCCTTGCTGAGGCCACACCTGGAGGCTTGAGTCCAGGTCTGAGCTACCCACTGCAGGGAGACATGGATAGACAGGAGTGACTCCAGTGCAGGGCCATGGAGGTGATGAGGCTGTAATATGTACGGCATAGGAGAGGAGTTTGAGAGCTGTTCAGCCTGGAATGGGGGGAATCCTGCAATGTGTATAAGTAGTTGATGGTAGGGAATGGAGAAAAAGGAGCCAGATTTCACAGTGGTGCCCACTGACGGGATGGGAGGCAATGGCTACATATTGAAAAACAGATAATGTACAAGATAAAAACCTTTCAGGTTTCTTTTCTTTATCTTTTGGGAGATGTGGTTGTGGTTTTTTGTAGTTGGAGAGTGTGGTCAAGCACTGGCAGGGATTATCCAAGGAGCAAGTGGATTCCCTATTCTTGATTGATCATCCTGTTGATCATCCTTGGAGATGATCGAAACACATCTGGATGTGATCCAGTCCAGCCTACTGTAGCTGATTCTGCTCAAGTAGAGGAGTTGAATTAGATAATCTCAGAAGTCCTTTCCAAACTCAGCAATTCTGTGATATACTCCAAAACAAAATTATGACAGTAAACTTTGTCAGCCTCAAGCCAGAATGAGTATCTGCTTCAAACCAGGTTAAGGCATATTGACCTTGAAGATTTCTCTTCTATTTATTCTGGGCTTTGGTATCAAACAACATTTAAGTACACAGTTATTTTCATCCCCAATAGAGAAGTGTGATTTTGTTAATCATGAAAACTATCAAGGATTAGCAAAAATAGTGTTACAGTAGAATGGAAAACAGAATTGACTAACACAATATCTCTGAGTGGCAGCAGGTATACAGTTAAGTGGTTCTGATGTGTAGATTGTGAAAAATCATAATATTTCTCCTTTTTTTTTAGTAAAGAATACGTGTGTCATTGGATGCTATTGTTCTATTTTTATCTTGCTGGTACATTACAGGCAATTTTGGAGAAGCAAATAATCCTACATGGGACAAAAAAGGGACTTTTTTTACATGTAATCTAACTATTCCACCAATTTTAAAGTAGATCTGATCTTCAAAACTCCTCTTAACTGTTGAGTAAGGACTAGTTATATTCACTTTATGCACTAGGCTTTAAAAGTTGGGGAGAAGGGTGGAGTATTTTCTTTTGAAAACTCAGTGGTTCATTTAAGCAGAAGTCGCAAGCTCAAGTCTTTTCCAAAATTCAGAGTAAACTTTTTTTGTAACTTTGTGTAACTTGGAGTGGATCTGTTTTAATGCATTTTTCCCTGCTTGGCAAGTACTTACCACAGGAAGTCTAGTTTGTAAAAAAATTTGAGCTCGATTGGAAGTCAGTCTTGGTATCAGTTGATTGTTCTGTGGTTCATGTTATTAAGGAACTGGAATTCTTGAATATGTGCGTCTAGTGAGCAGCATTGTTCATTTATTTGAACTAGAACAGGCACTTCTTTATGCCCAGGAAGTGTGTGGTTTGCCTGTGGTCAGAAACAGTTAGTGGAGGAAAGCACACAGGATTTGTAGAGCAGAGGTTTCATCCTACTTAAAGACAGGTGATGTGTCCATAGTCTAAAGAAAGTATGTGGTTTTAATGAACTGTTTTAAGCCCCAAAGAGTCTGGAGGTAGAGACTAAAGATAGTCTTGCTAGTCAGAATAATTCACCTGCTACTACTGCTATTGTACAGGTTGTGGTAAGGTACAGATGTGGCAGGGATGGGGGTATGGTATTGTTGTGTATCTTCATTTAATATATGGCATGGTCTGCTCAGTTTTCAGCCTATATCACTAAGTCAGCTGTTGCTCAGCAAAACAGGTGATGAAAAAGAGCTGTGTTTAAAAAAAACCTTAGTTTTCACAGTATCGTATGCATAAATGAACTGTGATTTGTGACTGCTTTAAAAGACTCCTTACTGAGCAGGATACAAAAAAAGAGCAAAAAGGAGTAATATTAATCTTACTTTAACCCAGTCTGCACTGCAGGCTCTAATGTCACATTTAGTTTTAGCTATGCATTGAAAGAAATTATCCTGAACAAATGGATGCTATTTATCATCATTCTTTAGTGTGTGTGCTTTTTATCTTTGTGATGCTTCTCCATCTCTGTTTCTCAAGAACTTCATCACTAACTCAAAATGTTTATCTACTCAAAATGTTTATCTAGAAGCAACAGAAGAAGTTTCGTTGGACAGTCCAGAGAGGGATCCAATACTTTCCTCAGAACCTACTCCTGCAATCACTCCTGTAACACCTACTACATTAGTAGCTCCCAGAATGGAATCAAAAAGTGTAACAGCACCAGTGATTTTTGATAGATCCAGAGAAGAGGTATGCAGTAAACTTCTCAATTGTGGAAGTGTCTTGTGTGGCATTTTAAGTTTTTCCTTGCAGACTCCTGGCATCATACTTTGCTAATGTTTAATGTGAATTGGACTCATGAAAATACCGTAAGAATTCACTACTGAGGTGATTACATTGGAGACCCGTAGTGTGAGGAGAAAGAATTTCCGTTCCTTCAGAATAGGTATTTTAAAATTACGTGTAGGAGTAAGCTATGAGCTTGATACTTGAGAAATGTTAATAATGTAAAGTAACTTCTACTAGCACGTTACAGGTCAGCTTGTACTTCTGAAGCTGTTGTTAATGGGGAAACGAAAGAAATAGGTTTTGGAATTATCCTGCCTAGTAACAATCAGCTGAGCATAACGGTAGTTTTAATGTTGCTGTGTGCATTGGTGTTCCAGTCAAAGCCTGGGCACTGCTGAATGCCATTCATTCTGGAGAATTCTTTTACTAGACAGTGGCTTTGCTAAGTGAGTTTGCAAACAAGACCTGCCTGTGACTTGATCACAGGTGCTTCCCCAGATACCATGTGATGGCATTTGATTCTGATTTTGCCCCTGAAGCCCTGGCACGCTGCCTCTTCTGCCTTGGCATTGCTTAACATGTCTCGTTTTTGTTGAACTTACATGTACTACATGAAAGATTATGAAATTCTGGAAGATTAGAAATTCAGAGAAGTAGCAGTAAATTTTTTATCTGCTGCATTTCCCTTCCTAAGCTCTTGTGCTACAGATACTATTAGTGAAAAGGAATGCCTGTCCTTTGATTAGAGGCACATGGAAACATTGCAAGTGGAAGTGGGTTTGAACCACAGTATCACTGTAGGTCATACAATGAACAAACCCCTAAGTTAAATATTTACTAAAATTACTTAGGTCAGCAACTTCTGCAAAAAGTCTGCCATACTAAAAGCTTTTGCAGGAGGGCTTAAAAGTTAAATCATAGAACCATTTAGGCTGGAAAAAACCTTTTAACATCATTGAGTCCAACTGTAAACCTAGCACTGCCAAGTCCACCACATGATCTCTGTTACAGTCCCAGTCAGTGTTAGAAATTTTATTAACATTGGAGACTGGAAGTGTTTTTTAATTGTGCAAACATACCAAATTTTTCTCCTCCTTCCTCTATACTCTTATCCTTGTAACCATATATAAGATGAATGCATGTTACTTTGTTAAATGTGGCAAATCTTTTTACACAGATTGAAGAAGAAGCAAATGGGGATTTGTTTGATATAGAAATCAATGTATCAGACCCAGAGAAAGTTGGTAAGTTTCTTGAGTCTAGCAATTCAGACTGTCATATTGTCTGAACAGTATTCTTAAATTTTAGCATGATTTATTCTTCACTTGTCTTTTGGCAGTTACTAGTATCTAAATGGAAAGATTCTTAATGTTTATTTTGGAATAAAAAGTGTGTGATGGGATTGCCATACCTTGCCCTGGGATAAGTATCTCAATTTTCTTACAGGAGATGGCATGAATGCTTATATGGCATACAGAGTAACAACAAAGGTAACTAGTGCAACAAATACTTGTGGATAACTTTGTGTTGTAGCTGAGATGGATCAGTAATTCATAACAATTTTTCTTTTTTTTAAGACATCACTTTCAATGTTCCACAAAAACGAATTCTCTGTTAAAAGAAGATTCAGTGATTTTCTTGGCTTGCACAGCAAATTAGCAACAAAGTACATGCATATTGGTTATATTGTGCCTCCAGCCCCAGAAAAAAGTATTGTAGGTAAGTACAGTTCCTGTTAGGTGACATTTAAGTACTGTGATACAAATTGCTTTTCTGCACAAACACACTTACTGCCTCTCAGGTGGTCCAAATGTTCTTCATGTTCTGTATATTTAAAAAATTCAGATTAAATTGGAAAGATATGTAATGGCCTCTTTCTAACTCAGACCAATGTTGATATTAAGGACATATGTCTTACTACATTGTTTTTCTTATCTATGATTCTTTATTTGCTGTTGCCCTTTAAAAGCTGACTGGTCTATCAAAACAAGGATGTTAAAAAGTTTATTTTTAACTTGGACTGTTATCAGTTACCTGCAGCATACAGAGCTTCATACATATATGTTACAGGTTCAGGAGGATTCCCATGCACAAAATAAAAGATGCTAAAACATGCCCGAGGTAGCAAAGCAAATGTGTTAGTATGCAAACTAAATTTGTTCCTATAACACAGTTATAATAACAAAGCAAATGTATTCTGTTGCTTGTGATAGAAAACAATACATACCAACCCCTGGGATCTTGAGAAGCCACTGAGCAGGAGAAGGAGAATGGAGCATG
>JAOXXN010000449.1:397808-428791 GCA_026770055.1 Myrmophylax atrothorax | reverse complement strand
CACAGCCCAGCCCTGCCCGGGCCAGCCCTGCCCTGCCCTGCCCTGCCCTGCCCTTACCATTCCAGCCCATTCCTACCTAGCCCAGCCCTGCCCAGCCTTGCCTTGTCCCTTCCATCCCCGCCCATGCCATGCTGTGGTGTGCCATACCATGCCATGCCGTGCTATGCCGTGCCGTGCTATGCCGTACCGTGCCATGCTATGCCGTGCCATGCCATCCCTGCCCTGCTCGGTGCAGAGGGTGCTCCCGCTGTCCCGGCGGGCCCTGTGCCCAGCACTGGGACAGCTGAGCAGGGAGGAGCAGCTCCTCATCGCTGAGAGGCACAGGCTGGGCCCGGGCCTGGGCTCCCCCCTAAAGAAGCTGTAGTGAGTCCAGTGCAGGGCCAAACATAATGAAGGGACTGGAGTTTCTCTCACATGAGGAAAGGCTCAGAAAGCTGGAACACCCCAGAGAGGAGATGGGACAGGGGCATTTCATCAACATGTACAAATGACCTGAAAGACGAGAATGAGGGGGCAAAACTCTTCTTGTTTGTCCCCAGTGACAGGACAGGTGGCAGTGGGCAAACATCAGAACACAAGGAATACCATCTAAACATAAGACAAGACTGGTTTGTTGCCATGAGCATGGTCAAGCATAGGTTGCCCAGAGGACTGTGAAGTCTCCATGCTTGCATGTTCTTAGAGCCTGTCTGGGCATTGGCCAGGCCAGCCTACTGTAGAGCTGACACTCCCTGAGATTTGGTCTGCACAGTTTTAAGACATCCTTTTTGTTCCCAGGGGTTTTATCATCCCACAGAACTGTTGGACTGTAACACTTCCATGTATTGCTGGGTGGAGACAGGGGAGGCTGTGGACCAGAAACCAAGATATTTGGCTGAATGTGGATATTCAAGGCTAGCTTCTTTTATTAAATGTATTAATTCAGTAGTTTGGGGCTGTTAAAAAATACTGGGGAAAAAGTCAAATCCAGGTGAATTGCTAGAAGATTGATCCATGAAGCAAGTGCATTTCCCTGATACTCAATGCTGTATGTTATTTGGTCATCACTACTGGCAAGTGTTTCCAAACCTTGTAAACCATGTTAGATACATTAATGTGGAGGTGTAACTGCATAAAAATTGCTGCCTCTTAGGTGAATTTAAATGTAAGTGGTTCCCTGTGATACATCTGTGTGTTTTTGGGGAATGAAACTGGTATTGAAACATTTCAACTGAGTGTGGTTACAATAGCACAGATTAATGCCACCATGTCCTAGTTAAGCAGGTTAGTTGGAGTAACAGAATGATTTCTATGATGTTCATGTTACATAAATAGTATTTTTCATAGCAACATTTTTTTTTAATATTTGTTTTTACTTTATTGTTTTTTTAATTTCTTAATAGTAATTCTGTCAGTGGCTCCTACAATTTAGAGGATTCGATTTTTTAAAATTTCATAAATTTTTAGCTGTTTAAGCTTCAAAGGAATCAGAAATGAAACTGTATCTTTCTAGAAGTTGTTCAAGAAAATGATCTTGAGAGTGAAAATCTTTGATTACAACACTGTTGATTATTACAACACTGTTGATTCTTACAGCAGTGTTCCTCTTGGGTCACTCATTGGTGATGAGTCAAACTCATGAATCTGAAACTTGCTGTAGCTCAGCAGATTTTAGTTGTTCTTGCATGATTTTTTTTTTCCTTTTCAGTCAGATGAGGGGGTTTTATACTTTATCCCATACAAAAATTATCATGCTTTATGCTGGCCATGAAACTGTTCTAGAAATCGTAGCTGAATTTTGTCTGGGTCAGGCATGCTTGTGGGAGAGGATATGGAAAACTGTTCTGATAATACCATTGTGTATTTCCTTTGTGGTTTAAAGAACTTATGGGCTATGCATGAGGAAGGCTTATGTGGATGTAGCTGTCAATTTGTTTTATTGCTAAATGATTTGCATAACTGTTGTTCCAAGGACAGAAATTCAAACGAGTACACTATATGTCCTCCTTCTAGCAAAACTGAGGTTAATGAAAGCTCACACTTGCTCTGTACTATCTAGGAAGATACCGTGTAGGCAGATATATTTATCATACATATTTACAATAGGAATTATTTTGTTTTGAGCAACAAGGTGATTTCACTTGGATGGTTGGAGCTTGTGAATGTTTTTATGTGTACACCACATCAGCTCTCATTCCTGTGGGAGTTAACAGTCAGGAGGTGATAGATACCACTACAAAGTTTGAGGATTTCAGTGTAGTGAAGTCTTTATGATTAAACAGATGTTTCATTAATTCTTTGCTGTCTAAATCTGATGAATTAGAAAAGGTAAGTGGAGTAAGTGATGGCATGAAGTATCATCTCTTTGAAATGTAACCTTAGGTGCAATTCTGGACAAGAACCGTATATCTGAGTAAAGAATGGTATTTTTCTGTGAAATTATATAGGCAATTCAATTTCATTTAGTATTCTTTGTCAGCCTCATGTACAGTATTAACTTTTTTTAAAAGAGGTCATGGAACTGATCCTCCTAGAAGCTCTGCTAAGGCACATGGAGGACAGGGAGGTGACTCAGGACAGTCAGCACAACTTCACCAAGGGTGAGTCCTGCCTGACTAACCCAGTGGCCCTCTATCAGTGGGCAGGGGAAGGTCTGCATATGTCATTTATCTGCACTTCTGTAAAGCCTTTTTACATGATCCGTCCCATCCTTTTCTCTCTAAATTGGAGAGAGTTGATTCTATGGGTGGACTGTTAGATGGATAAGGAATTGGTTGGATGGTCACATCCAGAGGGTAGTGGTCATTGGCTCATAGTCCCGATGGACATCAGTGACGAGTAGTGCCCTCAGAGGTCTGTACCGGGATGAGTGTTATTTAATATCTTCACTAATGACATAGACAGAGTGATTGAGTGCACTCTCAGCAAATTGCAGAGGACACCAAGTTGAGTGATGTGGTTGACACACCTGAAAAATGGGATGCCTTCCAGGCTGGACAAGCACTAGAACTGGGTCCCTGAGAACCTCATGAGGTTCAAAAAGGCTAAGTACAAGGTTCTGCACCTGAGTTGGGGCAACCCCTGGTATCCATAGAGGCTGGTGGATATAAGGATCAAGAGGAATCCTATATCCTATATCCTGCTGGGGGATGAGAGATTGGGCATGAGCAGTGTGCACTTGCAGCCCAGAAGGCCAACTGTATCCTGGGGTCCATCAAAAGCAGTGTGGACAGCAGAGTGAGGGGAAGTATTCTACCCCTCTTCTCTGCTTTTGTGCAATCCCACCTGGAAGGGGTCTGCTGCATCCAGCTCTGAGGTCTTCAACACAGCAAAGACAGGGACTGTTGGAGGAGTCCAGAGGGCTACACAACAGCATCAAAGTGGTGGAGCACCTCTGGTATAGGGAAAGGCTGAGAAAGCTTGTGTGTCCAGCCTAGAGAAGAGAGGACTCTAGGGCATAATTTTTGCAGCCTTTTAGTATATAAAGAGGAGTTTTAAGATAAATGGGGACAAGTTTTCTAGTAGGGCTTTTTGCAGTAGGACAGGGAGTGATAGTTTTAAACTAAAAGAAAGTAGATTTAGAATAGACATAAAGAACACAGTGAGGGTGGTGAAACACTGTGCAGGTTGTCCAGAGAGTTTTTAGATGGCCCTGGATACCTTTAAGGTCATTTAAATACCTGCAAGCATTCAAGGTCAGGTTGGACTAGGCTCTGAGCAACCTGATCTAGATTAAGGTGTCCCTGCTTGTTGTGGGGGGGTGGATTACGTGACCTTTAAAAGTCCCTTCCAACCCAAACAAGTATGTGATTCTCTGATCACCAGTGTACTGCTCCACACAGTTCATCTTGTTGATTCTCCTTCCCGTAAGTGCTAACTTGCTCAGAATTAAAATGTTTTCTTGGAATAGCTGGAACAAGGAACTATCAGAGATTATGCAGTTAATAGTGAAAAAGGATGATGAAACTTGGGGCAGATAGAAGATTGCTCACGTGCTGGCTGCCCACCAGGCCAGTCACTTTCCGGCAGGTTACAGAGGATATGTTCTGCACCGTGACTGCTGAGGCCATTGCAGAGAAGCAGGGCTAAAGAAGGTTTTTTTGGGAAGATAGTCATTCCAGTGCCTTTTCTATAAACAGTCATGGCGATGACCTCCTGCATGAAAGGAGATAGTAAAAGGAGAGGTTTTTACTTTCTGTGGTGGTTCTGCATGTCTACCATAATGTGCTTTCCTGACATCTCCACATTTCTGGTTTCCTATCTTTAGCAGAGCAGAATCCAGTTCCCCTGGATTTTGGCTGCCACTGTGTGTTCTAACTGCCTGAAAAGAAAAGGCACAAAGGAATGTTTGTCCTGTTATTTAAAGAAATTCATTACCCACTTTCTGGTTTGTTTTCAGCTTTATGCTGAAACCTGTTGTTTCAGATTATTTTCTTTTTCTCTTTGATATTGTCATACAGCACTGAGAAAGTGGAATGGAGAGAGACCCATTAATTCTGGGGAGAGGGTGGAAATAACTTGCTATAGAAAGTGGAAACTTCTCGCTAGTTTCGAAGGGAAAACTACAGTGAAATTAAGAAATAGAGTAGGATCTTTGTCAGGGATATGAGAGATTAGAAACAAAAATTAGGGAAAAGTCTTATACAGCACTTGAGTTTGGGTTCTGTCAACAAATAGGAAACACAGTTCTTTCAAAAGTCTTTGGTTCAGCTTTACTAAGGTACTATTCCTCTGATATAAAATCTTGAAAGTCTTTTTCCTCCATTCCCCCAGAAACACCAAACCCAAAACCCCAGAGTAAACTTGCACTTGTTCCAGTTCTGTTTGGAGTATACGTAAAATGAGGAAATACAGAATAAGGAAAATGTCTGTTTTCTTAGTGGACAATTAAATTTCATTGTCAGTTTAAATTGATGACACTAGCTTCTAAGCTATTGAGCCTGTGCTAATAAATGCAACAGTTGTTCATAATTTGGCAGTGAATGACCTTTAAATGTAGACGCTTACTAAGGATGTCCCTAGAGAACAATTCAACTTCAAAATGACACCCACGTGTTCTTGTTATCATTTAAATATGCTCCCTTTGTCAATAACAGAATAATAAATACTAGTTAGATTTCTAATGTTGATTCAGATCCCAGGAAACTTACTGAATAAATTAGTGTACATTTGATTTATATTGACCAAAAAATTTTTACAGTGGTATATTGCAGGTCAAGGTGACATACATTTAAATGTGTTGTAGAGCAGAGGGCATACTTGACTGACACAAGTGCTTACTGTGTTTTTAATTAACACTTCCAATACTACTCCCCAAATTTTCCTGGAGTTGCAAATGTTATGGAAGTAGGATATGACATATAAGATCCTAAACTACTGTGGATTTTTTGAAAGTCCATAGAGTTTGCCTCCACAGAGGCAGCAGTTTACTTACTAGGCTATATATAGTCTTGCTTATGGAAGTATAAAACAACAAACATTTAAAGTTTGTTATAGTTTATGTATTTCAGCATTCTTTACTGTTAAAGTAAATGTACATGGAGTCAAAAAGGGAACTTTTTAGTTGTTCTTCTATATGAAGCCTGAGAGTAAGCCACGGAAGCAAGTTATGAAGGGGGAACATTTAGTATTGTAGTTACAAAGTGTGAAGAGAATAATTATGAGTTTATGTAAAAACACTTTGAAGAATTACTGTTCTAACCCTTTCACTGAGTGCCTGGACTGTGTAAACTTGGTAGTTTTAAAAAATATGAACAAGGTTTGAGTGCCTTGAGCATGAAATCTGCCAGTATGAAGACTACTTGCTTACCAGTCTGGCTTGCACAAGCTCACCATGTGTTGACTTTGCCTCATAAGTCCTGTTGAAATTAGTGGCACACCAGTCACTCCAAGTTCAATGAAGTTAAACAGGAGTATTTCATCTGTTAGATCTAATTAGACTTTTTTACAGTCTTAGTGTCTTCTTCGAGGATGTTCAAATGTCCTGGTTACTCCACAAGGGAGCCAGAGTAGGTCTGTACAGATGCGTTCAAGGACAATGAAGATGATAATGGTAATTTGACAGATGTCAGTGATTTTGTAATGTCAGAAAACTGCTACCTTGGTCTTTGTTGTTTGGGTGGTTTTTGCAGTTACAATGAAAGAGCATGGATTAGTAGAGGAAATAGACATGATTTTTTTTTTGTAGTGGTAACTTTTGCATTTGTCGCAATGATTACATTTCTTTCCTCCACTCAGTTTTCCTGTTGACAGACTTTGTTAGGGCTATGAAACTGACCACTTTGTATGCAGTGGGAACTTGAAGAGTGTAAAGTAAGACTGGAAGAATTTTGCACTGCACATGACGGCTGCTAAGGCAGTAACTAGGAAAAGGTAAAGCCAAAGAGAAAACTGACTGAACGTGTACATAGCAATCAGTTAAAGCTGTTTACTTTTATTGTGTTTGATCTGCTTTGCAGTGTGGATGGGTTCGACAGAGACATAACAGCTCCAGTGCTGTGTAATTGTTGTGCAGTTGCACAAAGGCCCATGATTCATACTCATGCAATCCTAGTGGAAAGGGCCATGTAAGATTTCTCTGAGCAGGAAATCCCTTTTGCTGTATTCCTGACATGAGGGTTGGCAGTTGGGTATGGAAACAGCAGTGTGATCACCTGTATCAATATGTTATCTGAAAGACCAAAAGTTGACACACTCTGCCAGTAAACCACAACTGCAAAGCATCCATTATCTGTTCCTTTCCCAGGACCTACTGATTTGCAGTTTTGATGATGAAGCTGTATTTTCAGAAAGATTGGGAGTAGCAGGGCATTCAGACATGCATCACAATAAAGATACATTTGAATTCCATTGTAATTTTGAGAGGTATTGGTGACAAAATTTTGTTAATATGATACTACAAATGGAATTATTTCATCAGAGAATCCACGCTCCTGATGGTGTTTTCTGTCCTTATAGGATCAAGTCATGATAATTGTAAAATATTGCCAGCAAAAGTAGTGTTAAACCTATATACGTTCTTTACTTCCCAGGAGTGAGAACACACCAGGCTTTAAAATCCAACATGAGGGGAAATGTATGAGCTGTCTCCCTTTTTTATTATTGCAGCTCACATTTTAATTGGTCTTTGAATTTTTTAGTGTCTCGTGTAATTGATTCCATGTTTAAATGATAGTCACCATTGTTATGGCACTTAAGAAGTTATCTTGGAATTTCCTTATACGATGCCTAAGAGATGTTTGCATGGCAGAATGCTTGGTGGTAGAACTTCAGTGCTACATTTGGGCACAGTGGAAGTACTTTAGGTACGCACTGTGGAAGTGTGCTAATGGAGTTACCATTTTCTTCCAGTTTCTTCCAGTTACCATTTTCTGAATTATTTTAAGAAACCGTTATTTTTCCTTTTTACAGGAATTATATGAGGGTATGTATCTACTTTTCATTTTCAGTTTTCTCTAAGCCTGAACTTTCTATGGCTTGAGGAAGACCAAAATAGTGTTGTGGAGCATTCTGAAAGCAGATTTTGATGACATAACAGAAGTGTTGTCATTTCCTTGGAAAGTGGCATTGTATTTTTTATGGTAAATGAAAGAAGAAGTGTATGTAGTCTGTTAGCAAACATTAATTCTTAGATGTCCTGATGATAAAGGTCTTGCAGATAGAACATGAATACCCTCTTTGTGTGAACAGTCTTTTTTTTTTTTAAATACTATTTCAACCTCTATATTGTATTGTAAATACTTCACATTCTATAAGCCAATAAATGTTGTAGGGTTAAGGGTTTTTTTAATAAAGTATTTAGGTCAAAACCCTAAGGCTTGGATACTTTTAGCAATTGAAATGAGACAGAAAGAGCATACCATGAGAAAGGAGGACCATCTTCATGCCAAGTTTGAATCAAAGTGTATTTCCTCTCATCCCTCCTCTGTTAGTGCAGTGAGAGCTCCACCTCCCGTTCAAAAAACCCTTCAGTTCTAAAAGCATATAAATAGGAAATCTGAGAAGATGATTTTGGATGTTGAATTTGCCCTCATTGTAGCTACAGTAATTTATAAGAAGTGACAGCCAAACCTCCACTGCAACTCATATCTCGTATTTTATTTATTTATATGTCACAGGGTTTCTGGGTCCCAGTTAAGACCAGGGCCTCTGTGTGACAGCTGTGGAATAGTGTACGTGGTACATGGAGTTTCAAAAATCACTCTTGAAAGAAGTTGTCCACACTTGATAACAATTATTTGCCTGATGAGATGCTGTGAAAAGTATTGTCTATCCCCACTGATATTATTACTGTTTCAGTACTTAATTCTTTAACAGAATGATAACAGTATAAAACTTTTGTGAAAGGCTGTTCTCCCACTAGATTACCTTGAAAACAATAGGATAAGATTTACTGATCTTCATTATTTTATTTTTTATATTCCTTGTCTCTCCTGTAATTGATTCACTTTTTAAAAATGCTGTTTTTATACCACAGCAGAAGGTATTCAAGTGCTGCACTATCTCCAAATTGGAAAATAATGAAATCTAGAGCTTTCCTTACAATCTTTTACATAAGGACTAACAGAGAATCTTGATTAGGTAGTGAAACAATCAATTGTTCAGCAGCAAGTCTGTATTGATTACAATGAATAGCTTTTATGAAAAGGCACCATATGTGTTGAGGAATACATACTTCAGCCAGCTGCCTCTACTTCTAGTTTTGCACAGGACTCTTTGTCTGTGTTTGTAGATTCCCTTCTGTACTCTTTACTGGGTAACCAAGCTCTTTCCAAGAACAGGACTCCCTGGTTATGTGTCTTCCTTGCAATCGAACTGTAATGGTAATTACAATTTAACTTTTCTGTTCCTTTAAGATGTTGGGAGGCAGACAGAGGGGAAAGGACCATGTCTTCAGTTTGATAATAAATAAATGAACTGGTAAATTTATAGTAGTGTCAGGGAAGTTCTAAAAACATTTAATTTTGTGAAAAATCGGATATTCAGAAAAAACATTCAAACCAACTTTGGAGTTGAAAGTGATGCCACTATAGAATCAGAAAATATATTAGCCTATTACTTTTCTGATTTGTTCCAAATTCTAAGAAAAATTATCTCCTGTGATGACATACTCATCATAAATCTTCAAAATGCTCCATTCTTTAATTAAGTTTGAGAACATTCAAAAGCTGGTTTCTAATTAGAGGTTCATTCACGCAATAAAAGCTGAAGAGCTGGCCTCTGGTTATATGTTGTAGGGAGGGAGTATAAAAAGTCAGTAAATACTGAAAACATCTATTATTGCTGTTGAATAGAAAAGGCCTTGCCTTTTGCTGAGCAAATGTGGATGTGGTTGTGTGATTAGTAGGAATGCAATCTTTGCACTGTTTCCACTGTTTGATGCAGATTAGAAAGCAAAAGTAGATTCTTAAGTATGTCTGAGTTTCTTTGGTGCTTTTTTTGTTTGGTTGTGTTTGTTTCAAAATTTATTTCCTTTTCATATTTGTCCTCTATATCAAAGTCTGTTCTTTTGATAACTTTGGTTTTAACTTGCCTTTTCAGAAATGTTTTGATACCAGACACTGGAGTTTTGCCATAAATTCTTTGTGCCATTTGGAAAGAGGGAAAGAATGTTCTTACGTGTGTGTTAAACCAGTTCAGTAAAGAACTCGTTTGGAGTGTTATTGGAGAGTGTAGGTTTCTTATGTCAAATAAGACAGTCCTTATGTTGTCCTGAATTAGAGACAAATTAGAAGAATATAATTTTTTAAAGTGCAGCACTTACACCTAAGAAGTCTTTTAACATTTAATCTTTTTATGCCTACTTCTTACTCTATATTATTTGGAAAATAAACACAAAGAGGATATGTTAATGGGAATCAGAAACAGTTTTAAGGTACTTGGTAGAATAATTTTTTCCCTGTGTCCATTTAGTCTTCATATTTGAGTTTTTCCTCTTCTGGTTTGTGTCTGATTGCAGCTTTAGAAAACCTCTAAACATAGTTTTAAGGCTGCAAAAAGCCCTGGTACCGTCTGGTTTGTAGTATGGAACTCTAAATTAATAAAGATTGATTTTTGCCTAACCAGTGAGAAATAATGAGATTTCTTCTGAAAGAAATTGTTCTATAAACTAAAAATAAAAAAAGGTGACTAAAGTTAGTTCATCAAACCATGAAAACAACTGTTATTTTTCTTTTATATTTTTTCTTTTTTTTTTCCTAAGTGTGATTGTTGCAAATATCATTACTCTTTTGAATGCAGTGGCCAGGATAATATCACTAGCACAAAACTTTCCTAACTGACTAGGTGTTCAAATAATACATTTTGTGAACTGATACACAAAATGTTAATTTTTAAGTGTATTTGGTGTCTGGGAAGGAACTAGTAACACTCTGCACATTCAAAAACTATTTTTTGCTGCTAGCCAACTAAATTGTCAAAAATTGCTGATTTGAAAGGTGGCAAATCCTGCTTAAAGTAATCACAGATACAACTGCTATCTGTTACAGGCTAAGAAATGCCCCATTTCTCAAATGAGTTTTTACAATAAGGAGATAGCTGTATCACTCCAAGTGAAAAGCTCATGAACTTGCCTGCATGGTTATTTCCAACCTCTACTCTTCTAACAAGCTCCCCAAGTTGTTGTTGTTTATAAAAGTGGAAAATGGACCTGATAAAAATGTTTACTTTGCAGGGCTGTGTTTTATTTATCATATCACAAAAGAACAATGTTTTGTTGCATCGTGGTCAAAATAGAAGCGACCTTGCTTGTTCATGAGTGCTCAAAGCCTAGAGATAAGAGGCAAAGTAATAGAGTACAATAGAAGGAGTGTAGTGTAATTATTTGTGGCTTGTCAAGTGAAGCCCTTTCAGGCCCCAAGTGATTCAAATCTGGGAACTCTGCACAATTCTGTACACTAACCATAGCCAGCATCAGAGAAATCTCACCCAGCTGCTCCGACAGTACTGAAATTGCATCAGTTTGTCATGCACTGAGCATGCCAGCTTCGCACAATATCATTTGCTTGCAAATGGGCCTGGCCCCAACGCCCTGAGACGCATTCTTTGGTATCTGACTCTTGGCCTGTGATTTGTCATGTCTCTAGTGCTATCGGTGTAAAGTAATTTTAATAGATTCTGATGGTTTGCTTGTGAAAGGTAAAGAATGCACTCCAGATCGTGTCAGGTAGCTTTCTGTGGCATGTAGCATGGTAGAGGCCCTCATGATGGTGATAGCCAAACAAAGAGTATGGAGAAATGAGAACCCTATTTTGAGTGGTATTTAACGCTCCCCTTCTCAACATCCTGCTGTGGACATCCTTGCTAACTAAGCAGGTTCAAGAACTTAGCAGCTCAACAAAGCAGTGTTGTTTGTGCTTCAGAGTTGTTGGATGAAGCATCCAGCAGAAAAACAGTGGCTTTTTTTGTCCCTATTCCAAAAGAAAAATGTCTAAGATGTGTAAAAATATTAGTTTCCAAGAACTAAACTGGATATATCTTTGTCTTGATATTTAACTTTGTGTTAATTATTTGGGTAAAATCCCTGTTTTTTTTCAGCAAGTATGCAGGTATGCTATTTAATACTGAAAAAAAAACCAACAAACAAACCCAAAACCAAACACCAAACCTGTAAAAAAAAAGGGTTTGTACAGTTTATAGTGACGTATCTTTTATAAAATTACATAAATATGGCATGAAAGATAGATTCCTGAAGAATTTCTTCATAGATTTGAATTGCTATGTTTATTTGACAATTATTTGATTACTAAATCTTTGGAATTATTTTCTTACATTATAAAGTAAGTATATGGCATTTTTTTACTCTTTCTTTGACACCACTGAGATGAGATTATTTTGCCATTGACAACTCTGATCTTTGCATCGTTTTTTTCAGCTGACTTCCTTAATTGATTACTACTTTGGTGTTGCAGCCTGCAGCATAGCTCTCCAGAATTCTGCTGACACCGATCGATTAATGTGAAGGTGTTAGTTAGTGATTTCATCTAAGAAACATTCAAAACCATGTCAGTAATCTGTTCTTAAAAACTGCCAGATCATTGAATTTTGCTGTTTTGAACATGTTAGTTTGGGTTAACAAGCATTTCTCTGAAGAGCCAAAAAATAATAATAATTTTTAAAAAAAGTAAGTGAATCTTGTGGGGAAAACAGATTTTCATTCAATTTTACATTAATACAGCATACATGCATATGCCTTAATATTTAACAGACTGTTTTAAAATATGTTCATATTAATATTTAAGGTATCTCTGAGGAATTTATAAAAATGCCTCAGCACAAACTATTTCTTTTTAGGTTTACCATGGGAATTTCTGACAGCACTGTAACTCTGAGCACCCCGCTAGCAAGTCTGTGCAAGTCTGCCGCTTTCTTTCCTGCTGTAGTTTCCACATTTGCTTAGCAGTTTTGCATAGCTAAGCACATTTTTTAAATGAGCCTGCATTTTCTTTTTTTTTTGTTCCAAACATGTTCAGAAATACTGTTGTTTTATACAATTCCTCAGGGAAGTTCTGTGTTATGATCAGAACTCACTGTTCAATATTGCTCATAAAAAGAAAAGAGTAAAGTTTCTTTTTAAGCTTGTCATGAACTTTTGAAAGCATATTGTGCTTTTATTCCTTGGTGGAGTTTTTCTAGGATGACTTCTTAAAACAGTGTAGATTTTTGTAGTGTTTTGCCTATGTTTATGTCCCTTGTACTTCCTCAAGCAGCTCTGCCTTATTTCCTAGTGGTTTGTTTGGAGAGTACAAGTTACATAGTAACTCCAGTGGGCATGCTGTTAACATGGTTTTTGTTTGTAAAGAAGGCAATCTAAATCAGTTGCCACCAAACAAACATCAATGTCCTTATATATGTCCTTGTATTCAGACAGAGCAGAACGCAGATGTGCATGCACACGTGTTTCTGGGCACAGATACACAGAAGGACATGCAGGTGTCAACACTGGAAGGATTTAATGGGGTGTATTGCTGAAGGGTCTGTTTGAGTTCCAGTATGACTTGATGTTTTAGTGATGTTGATGATAGAACGAGAATGTTCTTATTTAAATTTGCCATCAACACCAAAGTGGAAGTGGCTGTGGATGTGCTGGAGAACAAGAGTGGAGGTCAAAATTACTTCAGTGAATTGGAAAGATTAGTTAAGAAAGGAAAATGAGGTGCTAATTCAATAGGAATGGGTTCCAGTTGTCCCATTTATCAAAAGTAATCAGTAACATGGAGTAAGAGCCAACAGATCAGGTTACAGATATTCCTGAAAGGATCTCGGTTTTATTGTGCATCCCAAGATGGCCATGTCACAAGGCAAATGCATGTTAGGGTTTCAAAAGATTAATGTAACAAAAAGGTCAATGATGTGGAGTGTACGCTACACATGGACTACCATATCCAGGTTTAGGTACTGCATTCTAAGAAACATTTGAGTGTATGGAAAAAACTGTACACAGAGGAGTCACTGTAGGAGGACATAGGACAAGTTACATTGCTCTTCAGATCTCTGATCAGTGTGAAGAATGAAATGCAGCAGGGGCTCTTTAGATGAAAAATAAAACTGAGTAGGAGCTGCATGACAATCCTCAGGAACAAAAAGTTGTTGAAAAAAAGGAGGCAGTCGAGTCTGTGAATCAGTGGTGCTGTGGCCCTATGCTTTGCAATAGATCTTATCAACCATAAGTACGTGGCTAATTATGAAATGGTGCTGAATAATAAACATACTACAGCACCAGAACACCCTTCAGGAACAGGGTATGGAAGCTATGTCTGTATGGGGTGTCGAAGTTTCTGTCAAAAGAACTATAGTTGGTCCTACCTGGAGACAACAAGGAGAGACAGGTAAGTCCCAGAAATACAGAGCCAGAATAGATTTGCAGTCTTTCGGTGCTGGAAGATAATATGCATAAAACCTGTGTAAGCAAATTATGTGGCCCAGCTTGCCATCTCCCATCAAGTCCTTTCTCAAGCTCCTTTTTGTAGACCCTTCTTGGCACTTGGTAGTCATCCTTTGCATTATTTCAAAAGTTTTATTCATATCCATCCCCTAATGTCTTATCACTTATGAATACTGTGGCTTTCTGTAGCTCTCAACAGTCCACCTGCAGTAGCTCTTTCTCTTCTCCTGGGAAATATAGAGGCATCTCATAATGGAACAGTTGCTGAAACAATCATGAGCTTCTCCATGTCTGTTTTTGCATGCAGAAGAAGAAAAGATTTGTTTGTTTGTCCAGGAGAACCATTTGCAAGGGCTTCCTGGGAGGTAAAAACTGTATCTTTTTTCTTTTTCTTTTTTTCTCCTTCTTGTTTTTAAACACAGCTAATATTATTCAGTAAAGCATTTGCATTTCATGTGTATCTTGTTTAGTGCTTCAAGACTGGACCACCTCTATCTGGTTCCATAGATATATAGGTACATAGCAAGGAAGGGAGGTGCAGAACATTAGGCACAACATCTCCCTCTATAAGCAACTCTAGAATCTGCAAAAATTCACTGCCATTCTTACCTCATTCAGTACCCCCCTTCCTGTGTATAATATTTGCCATAAAAGGAAAGTTTTCTAAATGTTTAAATTCCTAGATGTGTGGGTTTTTAAGAGGTGACTAGTTTGGTGGCTTAGCTGTGAAGCAGAAAGCAGCACAGGGACTATTCTGAGTTCTGGGTCTCCAGCCCCTTTGTTCTTATATGTCTGTCAAAAAGGGAGACGGGCACATTTCCATAGGAGAGAAAAGCCACGCAGGAGCTGTTCCCAGAGCTACCAGCTGAATCCACCTCAATCCTGTCTCATCTGAAGAGACATGGAGGTAGGCTGTACGAGTTAGAAGGCTCTTCAGGTTTACTATATGACAAGAGAAGGCAAAAGAAAGACTGAGCAGTTTGTGCCACTCATTCCCATATATTGCTGGGAGTGGATCAAGTAATGTTTTTTTTAAAATTGTGTTTCAGGGGGATTTGTAAGAGTGCAGCAATTTTTGCTGAGTCATGTACCTTATTTGTGGAACTTGCTGTAGGTGTCACCTGGTCTTGCATTTGATTAACAAATTAGACACATATATTTAACTTTGTGGGATGAGCTGCTGCTTGTCAATGTGTGCCCAGTGTTATGGTCATTTCCTGGTGTTTCTTGCATGCTCACTGGTAATGCAGACCCTGTCTCAGCCCTGGTGCAGGAGGCATTTTTTGATATCTCCCAGTACTAAATTCTTGTTTGGTTGTTGCCCTGTGCTTTCTGTTGGCACTGACATGACCCATTACTATGCAGACCATGTGCTCTGGCAGAAGTTGCACACTGACCAATGCAATAGAGTCCTGCCACTCTAGTCCTCTCTTATCATTCCCCAGGGAATCCAAGCTAGTAGCCAGGTAAGCTGTCTGATAGCTCACATAACATTGACTGTCAGCCTTTTGGAGGCCCCAGTGCTGGCTCACCAGAGACGCAAGATACAACACTGATTAATAACTAATATTCTCCTGCCTTTTTTTAACCCAAGAGCTCTGTGCGTGCATGGACTGCTCAGCTGCTGGTGGAGGGCAGAAAAGGCAAGGTGCCTTGGGAGCATAGTCTGAGAAGGAGCTGAATGGGGAAATCCCCAAGCCAGGCAAATTTGTTCTTGCACCCAGTTCAGTCTAACCACGGCTTTGCACGCTGTACAGAGATGAGGGTGTTGAAACTAATACAGGTAAAAAGCTGTAGTTTGATCAGGCAGCCTGCTGTCATAGTAGTGTGTCTGGTACTGAAGCTGGCTTGGCAATATCTTTGGCATTACATTATTTTCTTCTACCACAGAGAGTGAATTGGCATTTCTGATAGAGCAAGGGCCCTTCCTCTGGTGCAAAGAGCTCAGAATTGTAAAATGTCTTCTTGACTAGAATCACAAAATGGTTTGGGTTGCAAGTGACCTTTAAAAAATCATCTAGTCCAACCCCTTACCATGGACAGGAACCTTTCACTAGATCAGGTTGCTGATTAGATCCAACCTTAAGCACTTCCACTGCTAGGATATCTCTGGGCAACTTGTTCCAGTGTCTAACCACCCTCATTGTAAAAAAGTTCTTCCTTATTTCCAATCTAAATCTACAATCTTTTAGTTTAAATGTTTACATTGCCCCTTGTCCTGTCACTACAGGCCTTGGTAAAAATTAGTCCATCTCCATATTTCTTACAAGCCTCCTTTATGTATTGAAAGGCCACAGAACAGCCGCCCTGGAGCTTCCTTGTCTCTGGCTGAACAAACAGACAGAACTCCCTCAACCCGTCTTCACAGCAGGTGTGTTTCAGTTCTCTGGTCATTTCTGTGGGCTCTTCCAACAGCTCTTCTCTGGGCTTATTCCAACAGGTCCCCATGTCTTTCATGTACTGGAGGCTCCAGAGCTGGATGCAGTACTCCAGGTAGAGTCTTCCAAGAGCAGAGAGGGAGAATCCCCTCCCTCACTCTGCTGGCCACGCTGCTTTTGGTGCAATTGGCTTTCTGGTCTGCGAGTGCACACTGGTGGCTCATGTCTAACTTTTCTTTCACTGGTACCCCCAAAACCTTCTCTGCAGGGCTGCTCTCAACCCATTCATACTCCAGTCTGTGCTGATACTGGGGGTTGCCCCAACCCACATACAGGATCTACACTTAGCCCTGTTGAATTTTGTGAGATTCGCCTGGGCCACTCATCAAACATGTCAAGGTCCCTCTGGATGACATTCCTTCTCTCCAGTGAATCAGCTGCACCATTCAGCTCGGTGTTTGGTTCAGTTCTGTGTTTAGATGGCACTTACAAGGCCTGGGATCAAACATGAGCAAGACTGACCACAACAAAGCTAGAATGCTTGTTCACTGAATAGTGAGAAGATCTTGAGGGATAAGTTTATCACTTGAAGCAAGCCCAAAGGGATTCATTAAGTTGTAAATGGAAAGGATTGTTTCTTGAATTCTGTGAGTTTGGAGTGCTTGACTTTTAACCTCAGGTTGTTGGGGTTTTTTTAATGTCTAAATTTATACTTTTGCAGTGGATATTGTGCTACTCAGTATTTCAGTGAAAACAATGACAAAGTTCACTGGATGGTTTCGGAAAAAGAATAAGCTGAGTTACAGGCTTCTTAAATGTTTTATGGCATGTCACTGTTGTTTTTGGTTTTTTTTTCCTTTTATTCTCCTTCGTGTAACATTGTAAATATTTAAATACGAGTCCCAAAAATAAAATGTCTATAAAATGCTGAGCTCCTGTTGAAGGCTCGAGGGATTTGGTGTGCTAAGTTAGAACTGGTTGAATGCATTTTGAAAATAACTTATGACTGTACTTACTTGCTTCAACAACTTTGACTAGTGGTCAGAAGTAAGAGACAGGGTGCAGGCCAGCCTACTGGTAGCCACTGATACACTCTGAGATCCAGGTTTTGCCTCTGGGTTCCAGCTCCTCATGAGCAGCCTTTTTGTGAGCTTCCAGTGTGAGACCATATTGAGCAGCACCGGACTGACTTGGTTTACATTGAGTGGAAACTTACAGTCACTACAAAATATTCCTTTTAATTTTCAGGAATTTTGAAGCAGAGAGAAGAGTGGATTTCTATTTCTATTGCTTAAGCTTTCTAAGCACCTGTTTCTTTTCAGAGTGGGAATTAGCCCTACTCTCTCTAACTAGATTTGTGGGATTATTCGTGGCTGAAATGAAGTCAAGAGGCAAATACTTGTTTTGGTTTTGTGTTACTAGAAAACCCAATGGTCAAAGAAATGGATTTAGAATTCAAACTTAGCATAAACTTTGCTGTTTTCTTGTTGTCAATTCTATTTGAGTACTGATCCAACATAAGCATGTGTCTAAAATATATATATAAAAATAAGAGAACATTCAGCCCTTCAAATGAACAGCCATACACTTTAATTATTCTGTGAGTATACTCATATTAATGTTAAGATCTTGAACTGATTCTCCTACAACATAAAATTAATATATTTTAATTTTATATTATTATTAATAATAAAACATAATTTTAGTAGTATATTAGGTGCTAAAGTGTGTGTGTTACAGAGCACATTTTTGGTTGCCTGCCTTATTAGTTAGTTGTGTACTACAGCAGAGAGTATTTAAACAAATAGTTAGGTGCGTTTGTGACTTGCTTTTAGTGTATAAAATAAAAGAGTAGTGAGCACATTCTGATTCATGGGGGCTTTTTGTTGCACTTGCTATTCATGTTTAGTTGGAAATGTACAGGAAGTATACATTTTTCTCATTTGAAACCTTTGAAGAGGTTAGACTGAAGTTTGTTTTTCTGGGGTGTTTTTTAAGTTGCCATTTTTTTTTTAATTTGAAATTCTTCATAATAACATAGTTTTCAGGTATGGATACTGGTATGTAGGAAGTGTTCTTTACAAGTCATGTACTTGATAATTTTGTTATTTATAACAGAAAGAGAAATTAACATATAAAAGTCCATAGAAAGCACTGAAGTATCTTCCCTCTTGTAAGTTATTAATATTAGTCATTCTGTAACTGAAATAAGGTATGAGTGCTGAGTCTGACAGTTGTCCATGTAAGTTACCTCAGGGTCACTCACTCCTTGTCGGTTTTCATCCTGGCTGGAGTGCCTAGCAGACCAGTAGGGGTCACTCTATGCATTAATTTACAAAATATATAGGTAGTCTTAATTACTTTTTAAATTGCATGTGCTAGCACACTTGAAAATAAATCCTAGAGAAGAATTCTATTCATTTTTTATTGTTTTTTTTCCTTTGTGTTTGGAGTATCTGTACAAAAGATGCATGATATATAACATTTCATTAGCTAACTGTGAAGCGTGGCTGTGTCACAGTCTGAGTGTCTAATGATATGGCTTCAGAAGCATCTTTAGGAGTGTCTTCATAGCGTCTGAAAAACAGAGTGTGCTGGAAAGAAAATAGTTCTGGTTGGAGCTACCATATTTCCGTGCCCTAACACAATGAAACAGGCTGGAAAGTCTCATGAGGCAGGTCAGTGTGCCATGTAAGTGCTTCAATAATGTTTTCTTCAATTTCTCACAAAATTGAACTTGAAGGCCATTTAAAAAAACCTAGCAGAAAGATACCAAGCATGTTTTTTCCTCCTAAAATGTGCATCTACTAAATGAAATAGATGGCTGATGACATCCTGCACTTCTAAGTCAGGCAATTAATTGTGCAAGTAGTTGATGATCAATGCAGTCACTTGAAACCAGTAAGTTCTATTTGTACCCAGTTTTTCCGTAGTGTCAATGTTGTGAAATATATCTTTCCCTCCTGCTCTCCCGTGAAATCTATATCTTAGAATTTAAAATGTTTTCTGTATAAGATTAAAGAAAGATGAAAGTACATAAGCATCTTAATGCTTTCTTAAATGGGCATTTATCCAGTTGTAAATTAAATATGGAGACTGAGATTTGTGGTTTGTAATAACTTTCTGTACTGAGATTTCTTAATGAGGGATGCATTGCACATAATTAGATGGAAATAGCTATGCTGTTTATTTTCTGATCCTTGCTGTGACCTCTTCTTCCACACTTACTGCAGTAGTATATGTACATGGTTATTCTCTGCCACAGTTGTGTCTTCAGGAGCTCACATATGGATCTCAAGCCTTATTTCAAAGTAGTTTAAAGTCTTTGAGAATCTTCCATGTGATTCTGTGGAAAAACCCTGTTTTCCAGTAAAAACTACCCCACCCTAGTGCCAAGCTGAGATCCAGGACCCAAGAGTTCAGTTCAAGCAGACCACAGTGGTCTGATAATTTGCTTCAGACATACATGGGTAACCCTGTTGGGTCAGGTGAAACAGAGATGGAGAGTAGCAGCATGTTTGTAATACTCATGATCTTTTCTTCAGAGGGTCTCTCTAAGGGAAAAGTGATTAATTTCAGTAATATTGTGCAGCAGCAGATGGGAGAAGAAAGTAAGTAATAGCAAGGTAGTAAGCAGCAGCATTTGCTTGTTTTTCTGTGCCTGCTTAGATTTGCTTTATTTGATTGATGGCAGTATATGAAAACTTGTGCTAATCACTTTTGCACTCATTGCACTCTAATAAGAAAATCAAGGATTTTCACAAATGTGTGTCTGTCTCCCAGTTTTTTTGGTAAAGTTATTGAAATTCTAGTTATGTTTGTAATTTTGCATTATAGTAAAAAAACCTTTGTTTCGTCTTTAACTGTGATCTCTTCACTAACAGTTGTATACCTGGAAAGAGAGCAAATGGTGAAGAAACAAGTGGTAAATAATAGTATCAATATTTTTCTTTTGTTTTTATTTCATAAAATTGATACTTTGTTTCTTTAGGTAGTCTAAAAATTGGTGTCTTACAAGCCCGCAATTGTCTTCCAATGACTACGGTGGGGTTTTGATTGGGATAGAATAGAATAGAATAGATTGGAATAGAAGTTTGTTAACCTGTAACAAAAAAACTATGAACATCTTTTCTGCAAATGTTACTTGAATTAACAAAATTACTGTAGCTTAAGTCTTTTTTAGTGAGACTACTTGGTTTTCCTTCTTGCAATGTTTGTTCTCTGCATCTCTGGTGAAGTCATTATGGCTTAAATGAATCACAGCTTTTCTTGGTTTTTCTCTGCCCTCAGGTATGTTGTTTGTTCTGGTCCTCTAAGCCTAACGTATTTTAGCACACTCTTATGTAGACTTTATTTATTGAAAACTGATTTTAGAAACAAAAGCTTTTTCTCCTTTTCACAGAATCACAGAATCAAACAATGTTTAAGATTGGAAGGGACCTCTGGAGGTCACTTAGTCCAACGTCCCTGCTCAAGCAGGGTTCCCTATAGCACATTACTCAGGATTGTGTCCAGATGACTTGTGACTGTCTCCAGGGAAGGAGACTCCACAGCGTCCCTGGGCAGCCTGTTCCAGTGTGCAGTCACCATCACAATAAAGCAGTTCTTCCTCATGGTCAAGTGGAACTTCCTGTGCTTCAGTTTTCTGCCTGATGCCTCTTCACACCTCCAAGGAGAACCTGGCTCCATCCTTCCTTCAGATACTCCTAGACATTGATGAGATCCTCTCAGTTGTCTGGTTCTTGAGGCTGAACAGTCCCAGCTCCCTCATCCTTCCTTGTAAGGGGGATGCTGCAATCCCCTGAACGCCTTTGTAGCCTGCCCTGGACCCACTCCAGGAGCTCCTTGTCTCTCTTGGGCTGAGGAGTGTAAAGGTGGTGATGGGGATCAAACCAGATTCCATTCAACCCAGTGTCCCACAGCGTGTCTAATAATCTAACCTCAGGTCCCTATCAAAATTACTTTCAAATTTATTTCAAACACGGTTTTATTTTTTATTATGTGTATCATAACTTTAAAAGATTGAACATATGAGTATTTCCACCTCTTCAGTTGGTGAGTATGTAGCAAAATTCTGCAGCACCTTTGTAATATTGTTGCTCACATGGTAGCAACAGAAATTATTAATTTCTGTTGGGTAATGCTAATACTTAGCAGAGCACATTACTTAATATGACCTACATGTGGTTTATTCTGATGCTTAATAATAAATAAGTAGTGATAATTAGGAGATTATAGATTTGGGGGGTTTTGGTGAGTTTTTTGGTTGTTGGTTTGGGGCAGTTTTTTAAGGAAGCATTTGGTTAGGGCAAATGATTATTCAATTAATCAGTGATTACTTTTATTAATTTTTTTCACCTTTTTCCTCAAAAACCTATCCATTTTGAGGGAGAAATAAATAAAATCTTTCCTGCAGAGTTCAGGTGTTTGGTATGAATTAGGAATATGACAAAATACCAGCATACTGAACTATACTTTCAAACAGAAACTTGGTGAACAAGATAGCAGAAAAAAAAACCAATCGCTTTGCTTCTTCATCCAAAGGGGAACTATGGACTTGCCTCTCTTCAAAATGTATCCAAAATATGTATGTTGACAAGATGACCAAATTTGTATGTTTAGACCAGATAAAGGAAACAGGTTCCAGGACCTGAGAAGATATATTTTTCACTTTATTGACTGAAAGAATGGTTCTGTGGTTTACAATGAACATGTGATTCCTTTTTCTCAATGTACTGCCCTTCTGTAGACACATGATTACATTTTGATTCTGTTTAGACTTTTCTTAAATCACAGGTGTATCAATTTACCCTTTTCAAACTCAATCTTGTATTCAGGTATACTTTTACTTAATGTAAGAAACCTTAAAACTTAACTTGGAAAAAAGTGACACCACCCCCCCCCCCCCCAAAAAAAAAGAATCACAAAACAAACCAGCCAACTAATCAAAAAAGTAAAACATTTCACAAGCCCAAACAGTTGGTAATGTAACTGAGAACTGTTCAGTTGAGCCACAAAGACATACTACATGGTACAGTAGTAAATATCATACTGGTTTTGGAAGTTACTTCTTGTACTCTGAGCTTTGTACAGAACAGAAATTGGTAATTTTGCCAAGGAGCAGAGTAAGAAGGCTGAAGCTGGAAGAGGCATCAAAAAGTGACATGGATGTGCACTGCAGAAGCTGTTGTGGATCCTCAGTGTGGGACCCTTTGGAGTGGTATGTCCTCAGTGCAAAGATGAATCTCTGCTCAAAGGAGCCCTCCTAAGTGATGTTTTCTAATGGAAAGATCTGGTTATATGACTCATACAGGTTGTAGTGTTTCATGCTTTGGGGTTCAATTTTACAGAGAGAGAACTGTAAATTACTGCAAATTAGTAAATACTGGTTTTGTGGCTACGTGCACTCATTTCTCTTAGTCTTTCAGGATGCCTTTTAGAAATGTTAGGTTCTTAGTTTAATGTGAACCTTTTATAAGACAACAGTCTGTGGCACTAAAATCTATACTTATCCTCTAACAAAGAAAAATGCCTCTAGTGCATAATGAATCCAAGTATTAGTTTTTTCTTTTGACTTTGACTTTAACTCTGTTGAGTTTAACTAAGAAAACAGAAAAGCCATTGCTTCAGCTAAGTGTGCCTGTCCAGAAAGAAGTGATGATACTGCTGCAGGCATGCTTTGAGCAATGGCTTGGGCATTTACCCAGTTCATATATCCCTGTCATAAAGAGTCAGTTTCTGTTCTTTTGAAGTGATGTAGGCTTTCAGTGAATTATTCAAAGGGAAGAAAAAGTCATCTGTCTCATCTGAAACAAAAAAGAAATGCCTGTGATGTATGTTTTTCTGTAATGAAATAAAGGAATATTAAAATGATTCCCTAAATATGAGCAAGCAGTTTGGAGTATTGTGTGCTACAGTTAGGATCTGCCTTGGGCAAATAAAAGCTGAATCTAAAAGGAATTAAGTAGTAACATTATCAGATGTGAAAGTTGTTTTACTTTAGTTAAAGACTGAAAGAGTGGCATGTGTTCATTATAATTCAGTTTCAAATTCTGCACATCTTCTATGCATCCTTATGTCAGCAACCTGTCATACAGTTTGTTTCCATTTCTCTTGGCTCCTGTTCATTACAGCGGGAATGCATGGCTCACTATTTTTCCCGAGAACTGACTCCAAAGCATCAGCGCAATTTGGGAATTGTTAATACTGAGTAGTGTATTCTTAATTTTCAGGGTGACTTCACTGAATGAAGAGAGATGTTTCTTGTGCTTTGGACAGATACTTTGCACTTCAAATAAAACAAATAGTTTTAGATTCAGATTTAAACTAGAAGTAGGTTCACTTAGGGTTTTTTTGATTTTTTTTTTATACCGGGTTATGAATTGCTGCCATCATCGGTATCAGTCTCAAGGCTTTGAGCCCAGATTTTTATGTATATCAGACAACTGAGATGAAGAGAATTTCCTGTTTTCTGTATAAGCAAAAAGTACAAGAACTTGGAAGGAACAAAATGTGATTTGTCTTCAACTTCTTGTCTAAAGATAGGTCTTTTGATAATTTTGAGTTCTTATAAGTAAAAGCTTATGTAGTAAAGGATTTCATGGCAGAATGCAAAATGCTTCCTTGTCTTTGCTTTCTTTAAAAAAACCTCAGGACTAAAATAAATTTCTTAAATATAGATAAAATAGCATCCTATCTATACTTGTCCATTGTCTGGAGTACTTCCTCTTGCCGTCCCACTAACTTCAAGATTACAGAGAGTTTGCTTTTCAGATATTTGGCATCACATCCATTGAATGTGTGACTGTTTCTTTATCTTCCATTTTTCCCTTGGATCTGTACGTATTAAATATGTATGGGTTTTTCTATGTGC
This sequence comes from Myrmophylax atrothorax, assembly GCA_026770055.1. Lineage (NCBI taxonomy): Eukaryota > Metazoa > Chordata > Aves > Passeriformes > Thamnophilidae > Myrmophylax > Myrmophylax atrothorax. Next base: position 404,679 of record JAOXXN010000449.1, on the reverse strand, counting down.
AAACACCTGCTGACAGCTAACCATAACATCTGAGATTACACAGTTTCTGTTAGATGTATACTGAGCTACTATGGTAAAATGTTGAAAATATATTTGAAAGCTGTTTGCTAAAATCAAGTTCTTGTTTCATTTTTCTGAATCGTGAGTATTGGCTTCTGAGCTGAAATTTTCCATCACAAATAATTAGTATACATTGAAATTCTTCTTAAATTTGTGAGATTAATTCATCCGCTTCTGAGAAGAAAAAAAAAATAACAAAGTGAAGAAATTGGTTTGCCTAGGTTAATGAAATAAATTCAGTCTTGTAACTGTTGTGCTGCTCTTTTTTTAATTATTATTATCATTATTATTTCATCCTCTTTGGAGTAGAAATTGCAAAGTTTAATTAAGAGTGGGACAAGTAATGGCTTTGTATCAGTAACTTGTTCCAAACTTAGCCAGATGACCTCTGAAAACCTCAGTTTACCCCCAGTTTTTTTTGAGTCTGAAAGCAAAATTCTTCTGGATTTTTTGCAGCAGGTATATTACAAGAACACCAAGAAAAGAACAAGACACTTCTAACAGTTACTGGTTTTGTCTGAAAGAAGCTTGAGTGATACAACTGAACTGACAATAGCAAGAGCACTATCATCTTTTTCCTTTGTTGTTAATAGATCAATATAGATTATTCCGTGGTTTCTACGAAGGACTAGTACGAGATATATTTTGCTTGTTTAGGACATTGTTAACATGCATTTCCCTGTTATTTTGGAAGCTTGGATTTCTCTAGTTGTGTGGGATTTGGATTTAGTCAACCTCTGGTTTCATGCTGCTTTCCTAAGTCAAGGGATAGGTAATGCCTTCTCTGGAACTGAGTCTTTTATCTCTTTTCCCTTGAAATGGAAAGAATTTTCTGAGCATCTGAGATGGTGAAGAGTTTTGTTTGAATCTGAAAACTGCATTAATTTACAAGTAGTTAGCCTGACTGCAAGGCTTAACACAGAAAGGCTGAGTATCACTTACCCATTGTGAAGAGTGACTTTTGGACCGTCAGCATCTTTTTTCCATCTGGATTTTTTTCTTTGAAACAAAAACCTGCTGCTGCTGTTTTCTGTAAGATGTGAAATGGAAAGCAAGTTCTTGTGAGGTCTGTGCTGTGATCAGTGTACCTCCAGAAGTTTCATAATTTCAAGTTTCTCCAGTACTACTTACCACATATTGGCTTTTTTTGAGTCACTACAGTTTATTTGTGCTAAAACTTCTCTCAGTTTTTCAGTCAGACTACTAATGCAAACACAGATTCTGTAAGAAATGGTTGAGTACTGTAATTGTAACCTTACCGGTCACTCTGTGGAAAATGAGTTTTCTGCTCAAGATAATAAAAGAAGAAAGTAATGCAAATAAGAAAATTAATATTTTAGCTGCAGGACATTTTGTATGGACAACCTCTGTCCATGGACTCTTCGGCATTTAAATCAATACAGTTTGAAAGACTCTCATACAAGTTGATATAATAACCTCTGAAATACTAATGATGAGTTATCACTTCCACTGGGAAACTCCATTGGTCCCAAGCATAAAAGTGGTCATTAAAAATGTCTTTACTAAGCAGCACAGAATTCTGCAGAACTAAATCTCAAGTAGGTCTGGCTCCCTAAATGGTAATTCCATCTTTTTTTAAAAGGTCAGCTCAATTAGATTTTGGCAAGATTGAGTCTTCAGTGTCTCTTATTATTTTCGTCAGGACACATTGGCTGGTAGTTTGTGAATGTTCACGAGCAAAACAGGTTAGTAATACATTGGTATGACTACAAATGGATTGTCCTCATCACTGCATAGACAAAACACTCATGAGAACTGTGCAATTCTTTAAGCACTAGTGGCATGATATAATGAAGTTGTATTCCATTAAGCACTTGTATACAGGGGAGCAAAATGTCATCACCTGAGTGTGGCTGCATTTCAGTGATACAACCTCATCTGTTCCGTCAACTAGTTTTGCTCTGATCAATAAGCAGTTTTCTGTGGCCTTTCACTACTGTCAGATGTCATTGAATGATGTAAATACACGTCAGAAACTAGAAACTTGACAGCTCACCTAGACTAAAGAGAGAAGTGTGGGGAGGGAATGTACTGCTGGGATAGACAGAAATGACAGCTCATGTCTGCTGTGTGTAAGTGATTTGATATTGCTACAGACAAGATTTTTCATTTTTCATAAGCATGCAGCAAAATGACTCTGACTTGTACAAGTCAAATAATTCAAAAAGACCAAAGAGAATAAAAAGGATTTTTATATTACAGGACAGTGTTGAACAGAATGGCCTATTTACAGGTTACCTTTTATTTTGTTCTTGTCTTTTGGTACTAAATCTTGACTCCTACTTGATGTTAAAATGACAGGACACCACATGAATATTAAAAATGTTCTTGTAGGCAGCGTACAATAGGTAAAATACAGAATCAAAAAATTGAAGTGTTTTGGTTGGTTGAGTTTTTCAGTTGTGAAGAAGCTTAAAAAACTTTCAAAATTGACAGTAGAGTACTAAATATGAAAATTGTTACATTCCATAGTGCAGAATTGTAGCTGAAATCTGCATGTTTCTTCTAATTTGAAGGGGGTTTTTATTTTCCATATGGGGGAATTGTAGCTGAAACAAGCACAATTTTTCTACTTCGAACATTTTTTAAAATATTTAATGATTCCACCGAAGATCAACTGCCACAGGAGTTTGTACAACGCGGAGAGAGCTTAGTACTACTTAATCTATAGTTGCTGTATCATGGGCCTTATACTGTGGAATGTACTTGTGCCAATTTCACCACAAGGAGTTTACAATACAGTTTCTAGAACACAGTTTTCTGACAGGAGGGGAAGTTTCTGTAACAGGTGGTTGGGGCTAGATAAACATTTAAGCTGTTTGAACAGGACCATGGTATATTTAGCCTTTTATCTAGAGGGTTGGTTTAATCCTTCCTATGCAGCATAGACGTCTTTACCATATTTGCTGCCATGCTGCCATGTAAGAAGCAGAATGTGGAAGACATGATTTTGAAGAGAAACTAAATACACATTAGTAAAATGAAATCTGTTCCTAGGAAAAAATCAATAGTTTTAGAAATATAAAGTAATAGCTGCTGATGTGTCAACAGTGAGATCTGAACTCCAGCCTACTTGTATTAACACTGTCACCAGGCTGCAGTCCACCTTGCTCTCCTGGCCTTTGGCAAAACTGCTGGGAAGGTAGGAGTGTTATCCCTGTGGGATGGTGTGTGCTTGTGCGTACAGGTGTGTAGTGAAGCTTTGTGCCCCACTACTCTACTCTGGTGAGACCCTGTCAGATCCAGATGCATCCAGCTCTGGGGTCCCCAGCACAGGACCTGTGCAATACATCAAGCTGTTGGAGCAACTTCAGAGGAGGTACACGAAGATGATTAGAGGGATGGAGCACCACTCCTATGAGGAAAGGCTGAGAGAATTGGGATCGTTCAGCCTTGGGGAGGAGAAGGCTGGTAGGTGACTTTGTTGTGACATTTCAGGACCTAAAGGGAGCCCACAAGAAAGGTGAAGAGGGACTGCAGAGATAAAAAAAGGGTCAATGGAATTAAACTGAGAGTGTGTTTAGACTAGCTAAAAGGAAGGAGTTCTTTATTGTGAATGTGGTGAGACACTGGAACAGGTTGCCCAGAGAAGCAGTGGATGCCCCATCTCTGGAAGTGTTCAAGATCAGGTTGGATGGGGCCTTGGGCAACTTTGGTCTAGTGGAAGGTGTCCCTGTCCACAGGGGAGTTAGAACTGCATGAACTTTATGGTACCTTCCAACCCAAACCATTCTGTGATATCCATTTGAGTCTTTGCTAGCTTAATAATGTTATGCTTTAGTGTTCTTATCCACTACACTGAAGCATACTTTGTATGAAGAAAAGCTCAAGAGCCCTGAGATTCAATACTGTGTTTCTGCTGTGTCAGTTCTGGGGCATGTGCAGTGAGGTCAGTGCTTAGGTACTGGAGACTGGGTCTTCACCAGTCACTGACCATGCAACCCATGCATACTAAGATGTGTTTGCGGAAAGGCCTGGATTCAGAGCAGGTGTCACAATTCCCTTTTGGGCTCTCAGGCTGCCATTGCCTCTGTATCTCTGAGGGGTTTTCTACAGGGCTTTCAGACAATAATTTTACTCAACCGGAAAGCATAGAACGGGTTTCTTGAGACTGGCATGGATGTTGCTTAAGAATAGCCAAACATAACCACTCTAAATTACATACAATCCCTATTTTCTCAGGCATGCCTGCACGTTTCCTTTATATTGTTAACTATTTAGAGTAGCTTACCTTTGTGTTGTATACAGGAAGTGGCCAAGTGCTCATCTGCCATAATAAATTTGTGACAAGTACAATGGAATGTTAAATAGGTGATGCTAAGTCATGAGATGCTACTCTGCTAGCATTATGCATTATTCTTATGAAAGGAAAGCTGCTGGAAAGCTCTGTGTAGACTGTTTGTATTAAATGAGAAAATTATTTTGAATTGATTTCTAATTTTGCTTATGAAGTCACTCAGAGCCAGTATTGCTGCCTTGCAAATAAAAACTCTTGTCACTTTTTCTGATACAAAAAATGACCAAACAGCATTAGGGTGGTTACAATAATTGTCATAAAAAGAGTGTCATGTCAAGGGGTAGCTGTTAAGTGGAACTTTAGTAACTAACTTCATGGTGAACACTTTTTTTGTGGGGGGAAAAAGGGAGGCGTTTGACTTGTGGGATGGAGAGGAGATCATTACAAAGCAGGAAAATACTCTATATGCAGTCTTGTATGCCTGACCTTAAATCTTGTGAGTGGTTATGGAAATTCTCTAGAAGCTGACAAGAGGACTCTGCTGCAGCTTAGTGCTTGCCTGTGCCTTCGGATGCTTTATAGGTGTAGACAAAGCTACTGTGTATTTTCTACTTTTGTTTGGGTTTTAATTTTTACAAAACGAGCTTTATTTTACTTTGAATACTTAGTTTGTTATACTGGCAAGTGAGATTATATATCTCATAGCCCAGTACAACACCTCCAAAACTGTAACCTGCAGAACATACTAAAAATCCCCAAATGAGCAGTGTAAAATGCCACTTTCCATTGTTTACCGTCCCATTCTTGATCTGATATTTGTAAGACTCTTCCTAGAGCTATTTCTGCAAGAGTTCCGAAGTACACTTGCAATTTTAATATGCTGCTCAGTGATAAAAATATTAAAACTCATTTATGGTAACAGGAGAGTTGTGTGGTTGCCCCAAACATACAGCAATTTTCCATAGTATTTTTTTTTTCTGTTGTATTGTACATAGTAAAGTAAAAGCATGGTCAGGTTTGGTTTGGTTTGGTTTTTTATTGCTTTTTTTTTTTAATTTACAGATTTTGCAGTGTTTCTGTCACTTCAGCTTCTTGTTCCTTATTAAGACTTCAGAGATACAAACCAGTAGCTCAGTAATTGCTTTCTTGAATCTGCCTTTAATAATTACATTTAGTAAAGCTGTATCGAAAATTAGAAAGGCAGAGACTAATGGAAAACTAGATTTTTCACTGAATTAGAAAGCAAGACAATCCATATATTGACAACATTTCAAGTTGAAATAGATCAGGAAAACTGTTTTGGACTGTCTGTGCAAAGAGGCAAACACAGGCCTGATGTGCAGTGGCATCTGCATTTTATACAGGCAGAGAAACTATAAGAGATTTCATGTAAATAGGTGTCTTGAGAGGGGACAGTAGAAATCTGATTTGGAAGCAAGTCACTTGAGGTTTTTTTTTAGTCAGAGAACCTTTTTTCTTCACATTAACTAAAGTCTTTATAAAGTACTAACTTTTCACTGATTCAAATACCTTGAATTGTGAGGTAGGGAAATAGGAAACATGTTTTTAGTTCTAATTTTAAGCTAGACCATAATCTATGGCAAAAATATTTGTTGAAGTTGGTATGACAACACTGTGAGTCAGCTTGTATGAAGTGTGTGGAAAAGAGGAGGTATTGGGTCATTGTTTAGTCATTACGGGATCTTTTCACCAAAAATGTAAGGCATTTGAATTCCCATTTTAAGAACAAGGCAAAACATGGAAATTATTGTCAGGCTTCTATTCCCTATATGTTGAATATTTTAAATGCCTCTCATTACAAGCAGACTTAGTATATATTTATTGATTGATTGATTTATGTATTAGCATAGTGTGTTCAGTAATAATTAGGTGTTTTGTGGTACCTTAAAGTTAAAAAAAACACCCCAAAACCCCCCAAACCCAAACAACTTTGAAATGTGTACAGATCTGGCAGTATAAATCATCTCACAGTTGTATATTGTTAATTGGATATCGAAGCTTGTGCTTACAAGATTTGTGTTTTAAACCAGGTTGGTGGTTTACTGTTCTGTCTTTCCTTTTTCATCTAGTAACTGAGCTGGTTTTTGTGATAACTGTCCTTCAGGTATCTTTGCTTCTGTTGTCTGCTAGATGGATGCTGGGCCTATGAAAGCTTACTTTAACATCTTCAGCATTTTTGGAGACCCTTATTTTTAACCGACAGTGCTGTTCCACTTACATGCTGCACAATTAATAATAGTTTGCTTTCATAGCATAATGCTTTCTTCTCCTGCTTCTTAGCCTGCATTCACAGAATTAGGCATGAGTCTGTGCAGTTTGGGTTGGTGGGCATCAGTGGAGCTTAGATCGGGTGATTTTCATTACACCATAGACCAGTTTCATATGTATATGTAAAGGAGAGCACTCTGGACTCTGAATCCCAAGGACCTGAGTTCGAGTCTCAGTGGGGACCGGCCCCGGGCAGTAAATGCCTCCCTGCCATCCCATCCCGTCACATCTCGGATGCTCAGCAGGGTCAGCCCCGGTTAGTAC
>JAOXXN010000449.1:363424-379355 GCA_026770055.1 Myrmophylax atrothorax | reverse complement strand
ATGTGTGGAATACTTTTAATGACCATTTCCTTAGTTACCCTCAGTTACTGAGGAAGCTTAAATCAAACCTATCACATGGTTTTAATGTTTATTTTATTTAAACAAAGCTGTTTCCAAGAATATGTGTGGATTTGCATACATACTGGGTTCAATCTTTCGTCGGTTCCAGTTGTGTAAAAAAGTGAAGGCCTGCTTCCTGTGCAATCTGGCTGTAGCAGAAAAGGTTTAAAAACTTTTCAGACTACCATGCTACACCAGGAGTACAAATTATTCCCTTAACAGAAACCATCCATGGCTGTTGGCTTCATTGAACTAGTTTTCATTGATCATTATACTTTGCCCTGATTATGAACAGCAAACCTCACCTTTCAGGCTATGCACCATTCACATTACAGTATTATATTTAACTCTGAAAAAAGTGTTATTATTCTCATATGGAGGGAATTTGTAGAAATAATTAAATTCTTTCTACCTGTATAACAGTCGAAAATACAGCCATTTGTTCATCTTTATTCCCAATATCTTTTTATACTTCTTTTCCCATTCACTTTTAAGTATTGGTAGTTCTTTTTAAGTGCAATAATGCTAGAAGGTGCCAGTGTTACAAATACTGCAGTGAAATCTGCAAAAATCTGAAGTTTTATTAGTCTTTTTTTTGCAATTTGTTTACAACTTTAGAATAATTAGTATACACTCAAAATCAAACTAACTTTTCACAGTTGGACAAATAATTCTTCACTTGATAATTTCAGCCATCTTTAGGTCTTTCAGGAAAAAGAGGCTACAGTATGTCAATAGGCATTAGGTCAGTATTATGGACAGGAAGGTATTATAGACAATAATTGTCCTCAGATAACTATTTGTTGTGTAGGGGCAAGTCTGAATCATCAAGCTAATGCACAAGTAGTTTTGCTTAATATTCTTTAACATTGTCATAATTGTTGTAGGAATATATATTATTGGATTATTGTAAGCACAAGAAAGTGGGCTTTTAATATATTCTTTGTACATCTCTATGGGCTTTATACCAACATACAGTACCTATACTTGTACATTAAGTAATTGGTTTTTGGATGCTTTATGTATAACAGGGCCACAGAGCACAAAAGGATTGTAAATCATCCGCTGAGTCCCCAGCCACAGAGTATTTATCTTATAAGCAGCTAGGTCTTGATGGATCCTTGTATAGTATCAGATTTTTGTCCACTCATCTGGAGCATTCTCCTCATTTGTTACTGATCTACAGGTGCTGTCATAGTTCACAACAGCAGAGGCCATAGTTTCTTCAACATCCTCGATCAATTTAGAGGGAAAAATAGTGGGTTTGGGTTATATTCTGTCTTTAAGATCAGTCAGTAAAAGTACATGGGTTTGGAGTTTTATGTTGGAGTGTTGTTTTTCTCACTTCACTTTTAATTGTAATTTAGCACTATTTAGAAATAAGGAAGTTGCAAAATGTTTCCAGAGCAATTGAGGTTTCCCTGCTGCAGCTTCGATACTTGTGATTGTGGAGACGTTGATGTGTTGCCACTGCTTTTTCCTATAGTGACATCTCAGCAAGCTCAAAGATGAAATGTAAATTCTTGGTCTCCCATGGGTATGCATGTCAAAGTCAATTTTGAGTTTCTTTCCTTGCATTCTTTGCCTCAGATTTACTCAGAGGCAATATCCAACAGAAAGAATGTCTAATGCTGCCTTCTATTAAAATGCAGTGGAGTCTATTTCAGTTACTACTTTTGCTTTGTACTTTTAAGGAAAGCATTAATATTTCTTTTGGTTTTGAAAAAATATTTTTCTCCAGCAAGAGGATTTTTCGTGTTATCAGGTTGTATGTTTGTGTCTATCTGTATACATCATATGTATGCATATTTATAAAAATCCCTGTGGGTATCTGTAGAGGAATAGTTATGGAGCTGTCTTTGGCATATATTTGGTGGCAACCTTGCTGTTTTAGTTATTAAACACAGGCTGTCAATCTGTTGGTGCAGTTTGAAAGCACAGGTATTTTGCTCTCTTGTTCACCAGCTCTCCACAGAAATGGTTAGCTCTAGTGCCTGTACTTCTCACATCTGGTCACAGTTGCCTAAATCTGGACTTAGAAGTTGTCATGGTGTGTTGTCACTGCCTTTAGCAAGATAGTGGAATCAACCCCCGTTAACTAATGGGGAGCTCAAATTTCAAGTATTCTCATGTAGTTGTTGCCATTTCGTTACCAGACTGTTAGTCACAACAACTTCTTATTAGAGTTCCTCTTCACTGCCCAGGGCAACTAGATGTGGAGATTTTTAACTGCAGTGTAAAGGTATGATGTCTGCTGTTAATTCAGAGAACTGATAGTGAGTAACTTTGTTTCCATGCTGTGTCCTTTATGCGTGGTTATTTCACCTATATTGCCTCATAGGTTATTTCCCCTATATTGCCTCATAAACATGTTTACTTTGATTTGTTTCTCTCTGTGTTTCCTTTTGTTTGCAGCTCAAGAAGTTCATAAGAACTCCAGAGATCCCTTCAAAGCATGTGAGAAACTGGGTCCCCAAGGTCCTGGAGCAGCGACGACAAGGCTTGGAGTTGTACCTGCAGGTGAGTCTCCTCACAGCCCTGTTAAAGTACATCTGTTTCCAGAGCGGTAGCATCCAAAGCAGTAAAAGGTGAATTATGATGCTTTACTGATGGGCAATTTTAGAGGTGGGAAAGGAACAGTCAGTAATAAATTCCATCCAGTTTTAATAAATGGAATTTCTATTGTCAACATCATTGCTTTTAAAAATGCCCTGTGGTGTAGTTTCCCTGCTGTTTTTCTGGTAAAAAAGCCAGATGAAGGTGTTATCCAAACATGTTCCCAGTTCACTGCACCTGCAGCTGTACTAGTGCAAGTCCTGTTTTATTGAAGGGGATCACAGAAAATGTCTGGTTCAAAACAATTGTTTTGGGAGGAATAAAAGAGTGACCAGATTCTGGTTTTACTCACATCAGCCATTTTCAGTGAATTTTAATTTTTTTTCTGATTTTCATACAACTTTGTTTTGGAGATAATGGCTTACTACCAAGGCACCAGTGTGCCAATTTGTCTTATGCAGTTGATTTTGTTCAAAAGATACAGAGGTAATTTGGTTATCACTTTAATTGCTGATGAACTGTAAAAGAACATTTCCCCCTGCTGGAAGAATTGGTCAGCTCGTATTCTTGTGCCATCCTGTACATTTAATTAACTCATCCTCTCTTCTATCACCACTGGCTGTCATAGGGACATGCAATGCTGTAGGTTGGAAGGGACTGCTGGACATCATCTGTTTAAAACAAGACAACCCTCTAACTCATATCCATACTAATGTGCATACTAATTAAAAAAAGAAGAAAAATCATTAATATTTTTGTAAGAGTCATTAATTTCTGTGTCTGCTAACAGAAAGCAGAACTAAGCATCAGCAAAAGTTTTACTTTTAAATAATTAAAGCTTTGTTTTAGGCAATGAAAAGTTCATTCTAAGGTTACCAGTTATCAGACATTTTTAATAGTGCCAAGCATTTTCCAAGACATAGTGTAGGAATGGGCTATGATTTCAGAAGACATGGTCAGTTTTTAATTTAACACCATGTATGTAAAATACTGCAAACATAATTTCAGGTGATACTACTGAGTTATTCTGGAAGAGCAGTCAGTGGTGGTACCAGTAGCCAGCCACTTGTTCAGCTGATAAACTGTATGAAGCCATGACAGTCATTAACTGTTTTTATAAAACCAGCCAGAACCTCATGTAAAGATTGAGCAATTAGACAGATGTCACATTCAAAGAATTTTTTTTGTGCAATGTTTCCATTTCTTACTGTTGAATTTTACACCCTGAAAACCTGTACAGGCAAGAGGTAACATGCCATGCAGATAACTGTCAAATACATCCTGCACCTGACATGGTCTAATCATGTTGGGTTCTTAATATATTTTTAATAAAGTAGTCTTCTATAGTTAAATACAGATAAAAATTATGATGTGGAATGAGAGTAGTTGAATCAGTCTTTACCAAGTAGTAAAAAAAGCAAGACATTCCCCTGACTAAGCCAGAAGGTGCTGCATTGCCAGGACCTTGTTACTTCTTTGTGACCTTTTCATGATGAGACCGCCCTTTTAAATCCTTTCAGCACAGGTTGTTTGTTTCTTGGAGTGGATGGACAGGAGCTCAGAAATCTTTCATTACATTTTTCTGAGGAGTAGAAAAATTAGGAATAAACCAAATATTGTTAAATTGTAGGATACTAAGAGTAATTTTCTTAAATTTGTCAGTGTCCACTGCCAGCTAATATTCATCACATTATTTATGTTACTTATGTTTTTAAAAGGTTGAGTAAGAATTTTTTTCTTGTTATATTAGACCAATTTTCGTGGAATTGTGAAAGATGGATTTATCTGTACTAGTTTTATGTGACTTTCATATTTTACAAGTTTGACTGCAATTTACAACTTTGGTTTTTAGTACTGTGAAACAATTGACCAAAGCACTAATATGCATAGTATTTCAACTATATACAGAGCCCTTGTGAATACTGAGAACAGTCAAGTGACTGACAACAGAAAAAAGAATTGTGTTTAATTTATTAATGAGGAAAAAGATGCAAAGATAAGTGAATGACAGCATACAGCCTCAGACATTCAAGTGAATTAGTATGAAGGAATAAGCTGTTGCTCTTCTACTGACCGTGATAAATGTGTATGTGCATGATCTTAAACTACAGCACATAGGACTTAAGTTGAGCTTAGGACTTAAATAAAGAAAATCATAGACTCATAGAATATTCTGAGTTGGAAAGGACCCACAAGGATCATGGAGTCCAACTCTTAGCCCAGCATGGGACATCCCCAAGAGTCACACCATGTGTCTGAGAGCACTGTCCAAATACTTCCTGAACTCTGTCAGGCTTGGTGCTGTGACCACTTCCCTGGGAATCCTGTTCCAGTGCCCAACCACCCTTTGGGTGAAGAGCCTTTTCCTGATACCTAGCCTAAACCTCTCCTGACTCAGCTTCGTGCCATTTCCCTGAGTCCTGTCACTGGTCACAGGAGTGAAGAAATGCTCCCCTGCTTCCCCTCGTGAGATGCTCAGGACTGCAATGAGGTCTCCCCTTAGTCTCCTCTTACGTAAATCTCAAAATGCCTGTTACTGACAGTGGAATAGCACTAAACCAGCTCTAATTACCCTGTGATGGCGATCAGCTTGGTAAATTTATAGTTATTACTTATGTATTTAAGCTTGTAGCTTGCAATGCTGCAGAGATAGGAGTGCAGGTGGTTTTTATTTAAAATTTGTAAAATAAATCACTGGGTTATGCTACTGCTGATAAAAATCTGTGATTGTACTTCTAGATTTCAGCAAGATTAGAACTTAGATAAAATTTGTTTATAGTTAGAAGTATCTTCTCTTGATGTGTTTCCTGAAGAGTTTGGTGTTGAGGAAAGGTAAAAGGTACAGATTTTAAGTAGTTGGTTGTATAAGGAGCCTATAATTTGAGAAGGGCTTCCAGATGGACCTGCACTGAAAGTCTGTAACTCCTGATAGTAGTGAGCATGTAGAAATAAGTTTGCTTGAAAGTAAGTGTGGGAAATGACGGGGCAGATAATTAGCACTGTAGCTTCTGGATGGTGAGTGGTTGTTCAGGGTTTTTTTCATACACTAAATAATCTTGGAGAGACTGTTTATCACAAAGCAATACAGAAATAGAATGTGTTTTGGAAGAGAATTTAAAGGAGAAGTAAATCCCACGAAAAGCTCCCTCTTCCACAATTACTGTGTACAATTTCAGTAAGTCATCTTATGGATGGACCAAGTGAACAGGTAGTTGGGCATTTATTTTGGACATTGAAGACATGGTTGGGATTCCTAAGGGTGGCACTGGAGGGACCTTATCAAATTGGTTATCGAAGCAGCTGCATTGTCAATCGGATCAGTATTTGTTACAAATAGATTTTATATGATGCACTCTTGGAGGAGCAGTTTTCACAGAGCTTATTTCCAGTGAATTGTTAATGGGGAAGAATTTGATCTAGCCACCTCCTCTCTACTGATTTGAAGTTAGGTCATATCCTTGTCCCAGTAAGCTGACACTGGATGTTATTGCCATCCAGTCTGTCTGCCCCAGGGACTTGGCCTTTGACAGGTCTGCCTTTTAAAGTTCAATGGAATAGATATTTTCTAGCCCCCTTGGGCAGAAGAAATCTCATCATTTGCTGATATCATCAGTCCAACAAGATAACAGGCATCGTTAACAGAATTCACTGTGAAGTGGCACCCACACCATAGCATGACACAGTGTGGCTGCTGCTAGTCTTTGCTGAAATTGTTTGCTTATAGAGAGAGATTTTGAAGGAGGCCCGTATTTTTTATGAGCTTCAAGACAGTAACTCATTTCACGTGGTCTGGGTGACCTGAAGAAATTTCTTCTTGTGACTGGCAAGGCTCTAATGTAAAACAGAGTGTTGTAGACCTTCTGAAGTGCTCTGTATGTATGTAGGGTCTGTATGTACATACATCTCTAAGCGGAGTTAATATGTAGAGCTAGTATTTCTCTCTTGGCCGAGGTCAAGAAAACATTCTTGCCTTTATTTATCCTTGAACTTTTTACAAAGAGAACAGTCCTGATTCCTGGAGATAAGATTGGTTAAAGTACTGCTTGGCTGTGAGACGTGAAGACTTGATGAACTTCAGCATTCCAGCAGTTTCAGGAATCCAAATCTTAAAAATGAATTATGGCGTTTATGAAACTGGACTAGAGTTTTGTTTTCCATTTAAGGAAATAATCTGGAAATCTGAGTAGCACTTTGACCTATACTTCAGTATTCTTCAAAATGCAATTCTCTTTAAAAATATTTTAACTACCAATCCTTCCTGAAAAATATAAGTAAAACCATATCTGTTATGATTTCACTCTTAAGAAATTAGAATCCAATCCTATACTTCTCAGCTGTCTTAGTTTCCAGCAGGGTGGAGTTAGGAAAACAGTGGATGGAGTAATGAATAATGCTGTACTTGCTTTGAAAGTAAGTTCATCAGAAATATAAAGAAAAGCAGCCATTATTATATTGCATTTTCTTACTCTTTTTCAGGGAACAGTTCAACAGCAACTGAAAAAAAAAATGAAGACAAGTGGGCTATTTCTGTAGTTAGTGGCTGGAGAAGAAAAACTATTATACAGAGTATTTGGCCCAGAGTGTCATTTCTTCATGGGCCATGATGATTTTCTTTAATTACCTCAGTAGGCATTGATACAGAATTCTTTTTAGTAATGTTCAAGTAAATAAATAAATAGCCTTTTCTGTCTGGACAGTGGATATGAACAAAACTTTTGTACTATTTTCTTTTGAATTGATCTAGTTTTGTGATGTTGCTTCATAAAGGTTTTAGATTCAAATAAAAATACTGAAAGGATCTTTTTGTTGATTTGGAAACTGTTGCAGAGCATTTTGGAACTAGTACAGTATTTCATTTTGCAACTGAGGATAAGAATCCTGTGCTTTCCTTGAGTGTCAGTCATTGCCTCTTTTTGCTACCATTCTGGGGACTGAGTTACGTTGATTTCTTGGGGGTTTTTATCTAATTGTGAAGACAAAGATTTTTCTCTGTCACCTTGTGGGTAACAAGAAGAAATGTGAACTCAGCCGTTTATAACCTTGTCCATTGTCAAGAAGGCTGGAGATGTCTGGTTTAAGAGGAGCCATTTAGACTCCTGATGCCAGTCTGCAAGTCCTCCACAGAGTGTGTTTGCTAGAGGCTTGCCTTTCAGTGGCCTAATACTCCTGTTCTGGAGCTGTAGCTGAAATCCCGCTTCACAGCTCTCTTCTCTGGAGTAGGGTCAGAAAGTGGGGAAAAGAAATGCTTGGTGATATACATGGTTTTTCACTGTTTTCTCTTCTCTTTGTGAAGGAAAAATAGCCCAGAGTAGTACATACAAGTTATCCTGAGCTCTGCTAGGCAGAACAAAAACTAGGACTTTCATATAAAAACAGGGAGATCTTGATTTGTGACTTGTATGAAGGTGCCATAGCTCTGTAGGATCAGAAGGAATCTGTAAGTGCTTTCTAAGTGGAATAGTTCTTGATGTACCATTTTCAGAATAAAAGAAGAAAAAAACGTCTGTAGGGGTACCAGTTTTTGAACCAGTGCTGTTGGAGCTGTGTAGAAGTATTGAGATCTCTGTGTGTAATATGTGCACTTTTATGAGACATTTGTTTGCTTTTGCACAATGAAAAATAAATCAAGTTGGTTACTCTTTAATTCTGGAAATGCAATGGCAAAATGATCTTAGAACTATTCAATGATCATTCAGCTATTTATATTCTCTTTCTGTGCATCACATTCATCACATTTATCCATTTTGTCAGTGTTAATATTCATTACAATTGTTCTTCCTTTATATTCTCAGAAATGCATTCTGTATCAAGCATTTAGTTATTCCCATATACCTCTGTACCTTTGCCAAAGGGTGTTGTAAATGCAAAATTTTGAGTTAGTTCAATTGGAAGACTGGAAAGGATTATGGAAGAGTCGTTTGTATCAAGCATAGAAGGTCCTCTATCTGGAAATAACTTTGCACACTGCTAGAGTTTCAAAGAAAATTATCTGATATATTAGTCTTACTCATTTATAGTCATCCTTGATACCCATTTATAGCCATTTTGGGATATAGGATACAATGCTAAATGGATCTTTGGTCTGAACCGTCATGACCTTTCGTACATAATCCATAAAATAATTAGACAAAATAATTAAATATACTTGTGTTTCAATTTGTTGTTAGATTTCTTTAAACGTTAATGTGTTTTCAAGAATGAAGCCCTGTATGTATTATGAACAGTATCAGTATTCTGTTTCAGTAAAAGGAAAAAGAGTTAATCTAATGGCTGAGAAGACATGGTTGCATCCTACATATATATATCTATATATGTATATATGTAAAATGAAGAGTTATGCATGTTGGATGCCACTGTGCAAAGCCTCTTGTTAAAGCTAATGCCTTTTCAGACTAAATGCTTTACTCATGGGAGGTAGTTGGTTATATACTTAAAAGCTGAATTCAGAGGTTCTAATTTTAAGCTATAAAACATCTGTGCAAATTATGGGCCTGTTTTTGTTTTTCTCCACCTTAGTCTGTGCATGCCTGACCTGTGGGCTTTTTCCCACTACTCTTCTGTTTGACCATTCCCCATATCTGAGAGCAGGAGCTGGATAGAAATCACTTAGACTTCCTCGTGTCATTCATTAAGCACCACAAAGGTTTCTGCAGAGGCACTCCTTCCCTTTGTCCTATGTGCACTTTCACTGTTGGGATCCATTTCTAACTAATTTAAGACCAAATTGGCTTATTTGCAGAAAAAAAAATCCTATCAAGTCCAGAACAGATGTTTATCTTCCTGATTGCCATTTGTGGAAACGAGTTTTATTTTAAATGCAGGTGAATACACTGGGAAGAAAGAGTCTACCATTAGAAAGTTACAAGTGAAAGTTTGATGCGGTGAAATATGATTTAACTGATGTTTTATGGGAAGCCTGTTGAATCACCCACTGCTATTAATCACATTGAAAATTCTCTCTATTATCCAAAATTATTCAGTGTCTTCCTTCTCTAGTTCCACTTAGTCTGCAGCAATCAAGGTTGAATTGTACCTGTGAGAAGTTCTAAAAGCAATAGTATGATAAGTATAAAAAGACAAAATGTTCTTTGTCCTCATTAAAGATTGTGAGCAGAGTGTTAAATAATATTAATGGCTGGGATTGTCAGTACTTAACAGTACTTTCCTAGTACAAGTGATTTTATTGATCGATACAGTCTCAATGTAACAGGGCAGATTATTCTACTGATTTTATCGAAACCTTAACTAAGTTTGTTAGTCTACCACATATCTTTAAATAGATCTAGATGATGATGTAGATTAAGAAAAGCAGACCACCATCCATCTTTTTTTGATCGGTTAATAACTTAAATCCATCATTGCTGCTACCAGCTTTTTTAAGATTCTGTTGTGCATACGTGTTTCTTTGGTGGTACAGATACATAGCTGGTTTCAGATGGCTGTAGATTTTAAAGAAGTGTTCCTGACACATGCAGGATTGCATATTTGTTAAGAAGAAGCAGAAAGCAAAAGAAAACAGGAAAGCAAAATAAACGTGTAGATAATGTAAAGGAGAGCCATTTGTAAAGATTGTTTGTCTGCAGAGATGTTTCCTGAAGACATATTTGAAGCATTTTTCAAACATGCTTAGAAAATTACTTGGTTTATGTTTTAAGAGGGTTTTTTTTTTTGCTTTTCAAGTGTTGTTGTGTTGTGATTTATGGTTCATATTTTTTTTCCTTCATCTTCAGTAATCTGTTTGGTTTTGCTGTATAGAATTGTGCTACATGAACTTCTTCCTCATTTTACTCTTACATTTTAGAGCTGATCAAAATAAACTTTACTCAGTTAAATGCAGAATTTACACAAGCCATGACAGGTTTAGAAACCATATCTAAGTGCTTGTTCTCTTTTCATTATACCATGTATCATAATGATATTGTACGACATACTTTTGCCCAAGTTAATATGAACATCAAACTGTCCTAATTGTGCATTTCTGTACAGTAAGAAATGGTCTCTGTCATGACCTGCACATGCACAGAAAAACTTAAGGATGTTTTAAGAGAAGGGAGATAGAAATTAAGTTATCTGTCTAAGAAGTCAGAGTCTGCTAAAGCAGAACTGGGGATATTACAACTCAGATGCTGGCGCACTGTTATCATCTGCTGATGACCAGCTGTTCTAAGAGCCATAATTCCTTCTAGAGCCATACAAAGTATGAGATACTTATTTCATTTAGCCATGATAAAAGAAAAAATTGTTACCTTCCTTATCCTGAATGCTGCTCTTCATTTGATGTGTAGGCATTAAATTTTGCTTTTTCTTACTATTTAACAGATTTTAACTTCTCTGGGGAAGGCAGAGGGAAGTCAAAAAACTTTTGTCCATTTTAACAAAGAAGGAAGGAGGGAGCTGTAATTCCTGCAGAGTCTTATTATTATCACCTGAAGTAGAGTAGGAAGACTCAAAGTTTCCCCCATCTTTTTAATCAATTCCTATTCTGTGTTGGTTTACATAAGGTAATTCTTATATTTTGGTATACATATTACTGTTGCTTTTTTAAATTGAAATTTCAAGGCAAGTTAAATCTTAGGGGCTTTTTCTTCAAAAATTATTCTATAAAGTTACTTAATGAATTGCCAATGAAGGGAAAAACTTGTTTTCTAGTGAAAGAGCACTTTATTATTGCATGTGTATTGTAGCACAGTGTGTTTTGTTAAGGTTGTTTAGTAGTGTACAGTAGTGTGTAATTTAGACCTAAATTTGCCAAATCATTGTTTTTATGCAGTCTGGTAGTATTGTTCTGCATACACTCTGTGGGAGTGAAGATCAACCATTAATATTCTTTACACACTTATCAATTGCACATGAGGGCCAGTTCACGAAGGACTGAACAATTCAGTCTTTGCAGCAGGATTTGAATGTGCCCATATGGCACAGGCCACACTTGGAGGCCAGAGAAAGAAAACAAAATATGGGATATATGCTGAACCATCCACTCTGTACTTTGGATGAGGAACTCATTCTGGGAGGGAGGAATGAGTATAGGATCATGCTACATATGTAAGCAACGTTAAATAAACTCTTATACATAGTGTAGCTGAATTAAAGCTTGACTGTAGTGTGCCATAATAACTTTGTCTCACATTGTTTGTATCATTTAGCATAGACCATTCTGAAGGGAAAGAAAAACAACCACCTGTGGAGCTAATCACAGGGTTTTACCAGAAAGATACTGAAATAAATAAGTCTAGACCTTTTGCTTTAGAGATGTTGCAAGAAAAGAGCATAGGAATAGAAAAATTCTTTGCAAGAAGGGCTGCTTAAGCACGAAGTAAGAGCTTTTGTCAGTAGCTGGGAGAGGTGAGCAGAGGAGGGGACAACTAGTGACTAGTCTTCCTCAGGAAGGTTGTGAAAAGGTGGTCGCTGAGCCTTCTTTGGTTCTGCTGCAAATTGGACTATCCTGCATTAGCTATAATTCCCATGTGTATGTGTGTGTGTGTGCTGCCTTTTCTTGGCATTTATGCAATCTTGCATCACTCCTTTCTGAAAGATATGCTGAAGGATTTCAGAGTGAACTAAGGGGAGAAGGTCCTGTGCTTGTGGGTAGCCAAGGAGAGTAATAAATGCTTATTATCTTCTCTGTTATCTATCTCCACACACATCACCACTGATTGTCTTTATTTTTCTTTTCACCTGCTCGTTCTCTCTCTAATCCAAATATAATACAGATTTATGTAAGTATAAAAAAGCTTGTTTTACACTAAAGCCATTCATTGTAGAATTTCTTGGCTGAAACAGACTTGAATTTCTGTGCAGGTTCATTTACAAAAAAATACACATTACCAAATAATTCCTTAATTTATAACTCTGGTATGGGTTTTCCCTAACGTTAAAAACATGGACATTAAAATAAAAAACTATATAGAGAGTTGCTTATGATAAATATTGTGAATTCTATATAAGAAAATCTTCAAGAAGTATTGATCTAAAAATTGAGGTTTGTGGTGCAGTTTCTTCTTTCTAATTTCTCATCATTATCATTATCTTTATCTAATACACTTTTTCTTCTGCAGATGAAAACACTTTGCAAAAACAAAGCATGAAGTAGAAGTAGAACCTTTAATTTCATTAGGCATGTTGTAACTGGTGAAGATTAATGTATATATCTCTTGCTAATTCTTTTCAATTACTCAGTTCATATAAATTCCCAAACCTTGTTAATTATGCTGAAGTCAGGGGATAATTTTTAACAGTATTTCCACAGCAAGGGAATTTTCCTGGTCTAACCTTGCCCTCCTGTAGAAACTCTCAACAGATTAGGCATTCTGACTCTAGTCCATTCGTTTTCAGCACAAGCCTAATTGCTGCCGACTGCCTGCCACAGGTACCCTGGTTATCGTACATTTAAGGGATGCAGGTTCTTCTGAGAACAAATAAGGAAAGATTAATTGTTTGTTTTGTTTCATCCCAAGAGAAATGTGGGAGCTTAATCAAGAAAAATAATTTCTTCTGTTGATTTGGCTTATTTGTGGAAAGGGATAATTGTATAGAGGCAGGCATAGAGCTATGCATTTTGAAAGAAATTTTGCCATTTACCTACTTGGGAGGCAGAGATACAGCAAAATGAATGTAACACAGCATTAGAATTGATGGGGATGGTTCACATTTCTCATAGTAAGTAATTTGGCTGCTGGGCTTTTATTTGAACCAATATTGCTAGGTGGTGTTGTCATTTGTTTTGTCTGCTTCTTTGGATATCTAATCAAGGAGACAATAGTAGGGGGAAAAACGCTTTTCCAAATTGTCCTTAATTGCTAGAGCACGAAGTGAGCTAAGCACTCAGGTATTTCCAATTAAAGAACTTGTTTCCAGCAAGCACCATTAAATCTATCTTTCCCAGTCTGATAAATAAGCTATCAAAGAGTGGAACAGATTAATTGAGAGCAATTAGTTCAAAGCTCAGTATAACAGTCAGAGTGAACCAACATTATCAATGAATGCAAATTTTACGTAAAGCAGTAGAGAAGCATTGATGCAACAAAATAGAGTTGAGAGTAGCCACTAAGCACAAAGGAAAATTTTATCTGTGATATGGAAATAAAAGACATGGGAATATCACAGATCCTACAATTCAGAGCCAATCACAAGATTTACTCCAATTGCATCTAAAGCATAAGAAAGCCCTGTGTATACTACAATATTGTGTTTGTAGATCTGGTAATCTCTCAGTGTGGTTTGCTTAGGGTAACAATCAGTAGCCCCTGTGTTTGATATAGACTTAGCCTAGTGCACTGGATTTTGATCCCTCTTTAATGTGGTGTCCCTAGTGATATGTATGTAGACCTTTTTGATGGGTGTTTCTTTCTTCCAGCTGTCTGTGCAAGCCAAATTGCGTTGCTCCACATGATGTAAACATCATTCTGCATGTGAGTCCTCCATGTATTTCTCTTAATGACAAAACAGAAAAAGCACCTGGATTCTCACATCCTTAAGTTCTTACCCTTTGCCTTTTGGAACTGTGTGCATCAGCCTGAGGAGAAAGCCTCTCTGTCCCCTTAGATATTGAAATAAACTTAGAGGCTCTGAGTATTAATATGTTCAAAAAAGTATTACATTGTAAAAGTATTAAAAGGTTCTGTTATTGATATATGTTGGGTATATTCTGCTTTGGACTAACGTACTTCATCAGGAAGGCAGGAGAGGATACACATAAACTGTTACACAATAAACAGGCTAATTTCTAAGTCAGTTTTTACAGAACTACCTTGGTTAGGTAAGTTATATTGCTGCTGCGTGTGTTGGCATCATTCACGTAAATTGACAGCACAAATAACCAGCTGCCACAACTTTTAAAACTGCTCTTAGAATGTCAGTTTGTGTGGTGCATCTCTGGCCTTTACAGCAGCAATGTGGCTGGAGTCTGCTTTTGTAGAATTACAGTTTTAAAATGGTTAGATAAAAATCTGATTTCTTATGCTGTTGCAACCCACTGGGTATGTCTATTCGAGGAAAATGAAAAGGTCAGTGATAACTTTCCCAATAAAACCTTCTGAGAAAATGTCAGTCCAGTTACGTGTGTCTGACTGGGGGAGTTCATCCTCCATTTTTTGAGTTTCATATTTTTTATTTCCAGAATATCATCATCATTAGAGAAATTCAGCATTTATGACTGTGATAGTGTGGTGTCATATCAGCTCATGAACAGACATGCTTTAACAGACACAGCACTTTGAACACAGGTTATTTACGGTATTTGTATCCCTTGTATCCTGGCAAGTCACTAGGAGATCACAGTTGTATTTGGAGTAACTGTGGTTTTCCGAGAAGCTTCCCTGTAATGCTGGCTTCTGAAGTATATTCCGAATATACTTCAGAAATCATGAGGTGATTAGACAAATGAAACTTCTAGTTTCTCCAAATGTCAAGGCAACCAGATCTCCAGGTGAGCTTCTCAGAGTGGGATCCATCTTTCACACCTAGTTCAGTGGAGAAGGTTCCTCATGTAACATTTCAAAAGCGCTCATAAAGCCACAGGAGATTACAGCGGAGTAAAGACCATGCACAGACTTCAGAGTCTGCATCTTGCATCTTGCCAGCATTTAAGCTGCCATCTCCACATTATCCCATCACATGTTTCTCTGTGTATTTGTACTCAACCAATGATACGTGCTAACAGTTTTTAACAGAAGCAGTTGTATAACTTCAGGATTAAGAAGCAGTTTGTGGTTTTGTAATGATACTGTATTTATATGCCATTCAGTAGTGCTTACCTGCTTCATGGGTGGATTTTTTTATTATTTATCAAATTCAGGCAAGTTTAATTATGTGACCTGAATTATTTATCCAGCTTGAAATGCTGGAATCATGAGGACATGTACTGCAGGAGTAATATACCATAATATATTGGGGCCTTTTTGCAGTATTGGAAATAAAGATTACTGGATTTTGTGATGAATTTGCCTCTAATGATGTAGGAGGCTCTTGATAACTGTGGTCCAAAGCAGATACTCAGGAACAGTATTCATGTAAAAGTAGAGACAGCATTTCTGTGAAGAGTTCCAGCAGCCAGACCTGACAAACAAAATTTAGTGTGGCAGAAAAAAAAATAATAATCAAAATTCCTCTCATTTGGTCAATTACTTTTGCCCAATTTTACAAAGTGGTGATGTTCACCAAGGAAGTCAGAAGCCCATCATGAGATGGGACAGGTGGAGAAGCTGAGTTTGTTAATGTGTGGGTGGAGACATGTAAATTATTTTCCCTGTAGTATATTTACTAGTTCTAACTACCATATTACCCTCTTTATGGCTATAGCAGATTCTTTCAGATT
>JAOXXN010000449.1:339957-358788 GCA_026770055.1 Myrmophylax atrothorax | reverse complement strand
ACATACAGACAGACAATGTATCTATATTTACTTAATTTACTCAGATAAATAAGCATCTAATGCAGTAGATGGCTTGCCTTGATGTTATTTTCAAGGTTTATTAGTTTCAAGATAATTTCAAGTCTTATTTCTGGAAGAGTAGTCTGGTGGGTGGTACTGAGAAGCAGGGTGCAGTCCTCAATCAGGCTGTTCTAACATAGAAATAACGCATCTGTCAAGATCCTCAAGTGTGGTAGTGTGAGAGTTAACAAATTCAGACTCTTGATGACAAAACTGGACCAGTTAAGTGTTTTGACAACACATATTAAAGCCTTTCTTGGACACCTCACTGTTCTGCAGTGACTCTTACCGCCAGAAATGCTTACTGTTATTTCTGAACAGTCATGAGTATCTTCCTGCTCTTATGTTATTTGGGAAAATAAAATAATTTACTCCATTATGACTGTCCTGCTGTCCTCCATGTCCTTTATGTGGTGTTCCTTTTTTAATGAAAATAATGATTGAGATATGACCCCTGGCAAAACATTGTCACAGCAGAGTTCGTAGTTAGTAATTTATCAAGAATTTAATTTAAGCATGCATATTAGTGTCTGTTAAAAAATGTCCTACTTCATCTATTCAAATTTCTGTTCCCTGACATTGATTTCTACTTGCTTGTGTAATTTATGAAATGCTGTCTAAGCTTTTTTAATATCCGTATGCTTATGTGTCCCTATATCTTGACCATTTGTTGTGCTGCTCCTGTGGCATAAGCAGACCAGAAGAGACTGTCTGAATCTTTGACTTTAACCTGTTGGGTTCAATCCAGAGGAGAGATTTCTTATGAGTGTTTTTCAAACAAACAGAGCTTGGTGATTTTTTCAGAAAACAGATTAATCAATGGCTAATGCTGTCAGCACAACATTTATCACATTGTTCCAAGCTGATTTTGTCTTGCTCTCCTGTGGGGCTAGGAAAATGTTTTAAACATAAGAATGTTTATAAACAGAAGTTAATATAAGGGAACATGGGAAAGTGTATGTTTTAAAATAGGGTTTTAAACAAATACATCCATATTCTTGTTCTGTTCCTGTGGTATCTATCTATACTGTTAGGTCTGACGCCAGTTTTCTTCAGCCCCTCTCTCTGTGTCATTTCTGAATTTGTTAGTGGTCAAAATTTACTCTGTGCTTCTTTGCCATTTTATGTAAACAACTACCTCATTAACTACAGAACTAGAATATCAGAGTAATTTGTTAACCATTCAGGGGAAAAAAACCCAAAACAGTCCCACACAGATTTTTTTACCTTCCTTTTGCTTATAAAGCAGGTTAAAATTTAAGTAAGCTTCAGAGTTTTCAAAATAAAGCCTAACAATTTCCTTGCAGTTACTCTTCCAACATTACAAAGTAGCTTACAGTCCTCACTCAATGTCACATTTTGTGATGAAAGGACTACCAACACTCAAAATCAAAAAAATAAAACCACAACTATATAAATCTAAACATATTTCATCAGCTATGTTACCCCTGCTTTACCTCTGCAAAAATGACACAATTGAGTTCATTAACCCCAGATGCAGTGAATTCCCTGAGCTTTGTACATTCTCTTGTTTGGGCTTTGGAGTGGGTACCTGCTGCTTAGTCTAATTAGTTTCAAAGGGAATGCCGAGTCATTTCTCTAGAGTCTACTCTGACCCAAAACATCTGACAAGAAAATACCAGAGGGACAAAATAAGAAATTATTGTAGAGTTGAATAGCATTTTTGTCACAGTACCCTGTGGAAACAATGCAGGTAAGGAAAGCATCTTCAGATGATTTCTAGATTTTTATATGACATTTGCATGAAATTGTCATTCTTGTGGAGAGCAAGACTTGTTTTCATAGATACCTCCCTCTGACTCTACCAACCACCTGACTCCTTCCTTGTCCTCAGCAAAATCAGCAAAATGAGTTACAGCTGTGGGAGATTTCCTATGAAACTAAAAAGAATTGAAAATACTATCATAGCCCCCAGCATCTCAGTCCTCCAATTACTAATATTCATTCTAAAGTCCACCATTGTTTTTTAATGTTTTTTTCCAATATGCATCACTCAGAGCTGTGCTCCCCTAACCTCTCTTTCGGGGCTTGTAACAACTTATCTTCTCAAGGATTGTGACTGCTGAGTTTGCCTTAAAGCCTTTGGTGGGGGGGTTGTCAAAAGCCTTTTAGTAATGAAAGTGGGCTCTATCTACAGGACCATCTTCATCTGTCCTTGTTGATGATGTAAGGGGTTGCAGTAAGGTTTGAAACAGAGTCTCCTTTGTTGCAATATCTAATTCAGTAGCCATCTAACCAGCTTCTCTGTTTCAATCACAGCAGCCTTATTCAGGTGTTATCCTTGTGCCCAATAATTCCGTTCTTTAGTGTAGTTATTACTAACTTCCTTGATGCAGGCATATCAGTTCCCAAATCCCCAGTTATCTCATGGGGTTTTATTATTGTTGTTCTTGTTGTTGTCATCATCACTATTACAATTTTTTTTAGTTCTCTGGTTCTAAAACAGCCATAAACAATATGGTATACACCATTGTTAATTCTGAAAATCCATCACTTGAGTTCTCTTAGGCCCTTTGAAGAATATTGTGTGATCCTGCTGACTTGTTTCTGTAACAAACAAATACTCTTCTGTGTATTTTATGACCTGCTGCTCATGGCTTGGGTGGACATAGTCTTTGCTAAGCCCAGAGAGTGCAGGTGAATGGAGTTAGATCCAACTGGTGGCCAATCACCAGTGGTGTTCCCCAGGGTCAATCAGGGAGAGCTCTATTTACTATCTTTATCTGTGATCTGGCTGTGGGAATCAAGTTGTACCTACCCTCTGTCAGTTTGTAGATGATCCCAAGTTGAGTGGGAGTGTTAAACTGCTAGAGGGTTTGAAGGCTTTGCAGAGGGGTCTGGTCAGGCTGGATTGATGTGCCAAGGCTGATTGTATGAGTTTCAATAACGCCAGGTGCTGGGACCTGCACTTGGGTCACAACAACCCCAAGCAGAGATACAGGCTGCAGGCAGAGTGGCTGGAAACTTGCCGTGTGGGAAAGGATCTGGGAGTGCTGGCATGGTAGGGGCTGGCCTCTTCTCCTAGGTAACAAGTGACAGGATGAGAGGATTTTGCCTTTTGTTGTGCCACGGTAGGTTTAGATTAGGTATGGGGGGAAAATCCCTTCAAGGAACTGCCTGTTAAGCATTGAAACAGGCTGTCCAGGGAAGTGGTTGGTCACCATCCCTGGAGGTATTTAATAGACACGTAGGTGTGGCAGTTAGGGACTTGATTTTGTGGTGGCCTTGGCAGTGCTAGGTTAAGGGTTGAACTCAATGATCTTAAAGACCTTTTCCTACCTAAATGATTCTACAGTTCTAAGAAAGGGTTATTGCATACTAAGAAGACAGGGACATACACTAAACCTTGATGTTTAAAAAAGGTTAGGACTTGCATATTTGGAAAAATCTAGAGGTGGCATTTCCAGTACTAGCTTATTCACCTTAAAGTAAATGATGTAATTATGATTGTATTTAATTACCTGATCAGATTATGTTGCTAGGTTTTGTTTCTTTTTCCCATTCAACCTTCTCCCCAGTGCACAAGGATCACAAGGATCAGCATAGAAAGAGGGCAGCACCTGGCTGTGAGAGAAAACATAAACCTATCAATTACTTCCCAGGTGTTGTAGCTTGCAACTACATTTTTCTTTTTTTCTTTTTTTTTAATTTTGTTGCTTTAGAGGTCTCTTTCCTTAATGTTCCTCAAACTGTAACTCTGTAGACAACTATTGTCTCCTAAAGCTCTGAGGGCAGACAACAGAAACTTCCCGAACTGGGAAAATGCATGCGCTTCTCACGATGTGAATTGCACTATGTGCAGGTCTCATGGATGGTTTATATTTACAGTGTTTTATGAGAAAATTCTTGCATTTTACAGTGACAGTGTTGGTCTGAGGGGCTGTGTAAGATGACTCAGGTGCTGCTTGTCTCAGGTGAGCATGCTGGTGCTCTGTGACACTGCCTGATGGAGCTTTTCCTGGGAGAAGGACAGGCAGAGAACATTGTGAGTGAGGCATCTTGCTTCCCCTGAATGTTGCTTGTTTTTTTCACCAGAGCATACTTGCATTTAGTTCCTTTAAACTTTCAGAAAACTACTGCAACCTAGTGTTGTAATGTGGTTATAAGTGTGGTTGCTTTTTTACAAACCTTCTTCTGCTGTACTCTTGAGAAGACTTTTCCAAGCCTAACTACCTAATTCCTGTACCATCCTAGAATGTGTATTTTCTGGATCTTGATTGATACTATACTATTGTCTAAGGTACTCCTGCACCTATTTGTTATCATCAGCATTATTGACATGGTCTTAATTACTTGTTAATTATCCATTGTCTTAGTGGTCCATTGACTTTTTAAAAAACGCTTCAATTCAGACATTTTGAAATCAACAGCTATTTTTGTCTGTCATTAATGGATCTACTTCATCTTTGTATTACTTTTCCCTGTTACTTGTTTTTAAAAGTCATTCTTGTTCCTTCTAACTTTTTATAATATCATTAACTTGTCATGCCCTTCTTCTGCTTTTCCTTTTGCTCTGTTGATTTCTTCATTTCTCATCCAGCTTTGTCTTAACATTCAATCCTTTGAGCATTGTCTCAGGAAATTATATTGACTGCTTCCTTTCATTTTTATTTTTCAAAGGAACAGTAGTTGCACTTTGTTTCTAGCCTTTCAAGGGCTAGTATCCTATTTTTCTGGAGGGATTCACTGTTTGCTCTCAGTCAAATTATGTTCTCAGTTTTCCAAGAAAAATTCAATATTTTATTTTTCACATCAGATGGATTATATTTTTACACTTAGCCTCAGGTCAATCCACTCTGCACTTAGTTAAATATTAGTTGGAATTGTAAACATGTTCTTAATGAGCTTTCTAACTGAAGCATTCTCTGCCTTAAGACCTATGTGGTAGTATTTTTAAACAAAATGAGTAAATTCCTTTGCAGTAGGTTTAGGGAGGGCTTAAGTAAAAATGTTGGTAAGTTATAGACACTGTCATGAATTTCTGCATACATATTTTCAGTGATCATCCAGTAGTTGTTTAACCTATTGGGCTTCCCTTTCATCTAGTTAATTTATCCTCTGTGTAGCTTGAGAATGCTGTGCTAGATAGATTTATCACTCATGAGATATCAGGTAAGTTTTAAGCTCACTGGAATTATAGCAAATTGATCTGAAAGTTGGTGCAGGAACTTTTGTACTATTCTCCAGTCTTGAGGTTCAGAGGTGCAGTTCAGCTATTTTTCTTTTTTTTTTTAAACTTCTGTGACTTTACATTAACTTTCAGATTTGAGACAGAACTTCTGGATCATCATGGGAAGTATTTTGGCCTATAATACCCACAGTCATAATTTGTTTCCTTTCAAGCTCCACTGTGTGGATGGCACTCTTTGTGTGGGCTTCCCTTTGGTATCAGTGTGGCAGTGTTAGCTAGCTGGTGCTTCATATCACTTCTGTGATGTTTGTGTGTTTGCATGATTCTTATGTCTTCATACAGAATTTTAAGCATGTTTGATAACCTCATCCTTTCTTACAAATGTGAATATTTTTGGTAGTAATGAAAAGTGTAAAGTCTTTACTATGACAACTTAGGCAATAACTTAGAAATAATTCTGATTGATAACCTGTAACAACATGCTCACTGAAGAACGGAATGAGTTTGTTCATAGTTCTTCACATGGATAATATAAAACATGATTGTATTTCCTATTACTTTAAAATATAAAAAAAAGGAAGGCTTACTCTTGGAAGTATGATTCCTTTGTCTACTTGGTTTTTAGTTAATGTGTTCTTTTGATAACCTTTTTATCATTTCATGGGACTGTGTAAAGCAGTTCAGGAAAAGGAGGTTAATAGAAGAATATAGACTCTAAAATGTTCTAAAAGATGTGGATTCTGGTCCCAGTGGAGACTGACACTCCAGCCTACTTACTGTAGCTGGAATGTATTGATTTTCTTCTCCCCCATTTTAGCTGCACCACTGAATTAGGTATTGTGAGGCATCTTTTCCTGTGAAGAGAGGAAAAACTGTCATGAACTTTTTCAACCTAACAGTATTGCATTTCAAACTAAACCCGATTGAATGGAAAAGTCTGTAAGGACCCTGTAACTCAGCTCTACCCTCTCATTTCTCCTTTCCAACAGCTGTTCCAGCAACCTTAAGAAAGTATGATAGATGGCTGTAAGAAATTGATTTTTAAATCTTTTTTCACTAAAAACAACAACAACAATAAAAAGATGTGAAAATGATGCATTTCTGTGGCATGATCTCCGAAGGTTAAGGAAGTGGTCTTGTTCAGGTTTTCAGAAAGATGTTCAGTTACTGTTATAATTGGCTGATGAGTAGGTTTGGGCCTAACTAGAATGCCAGTGTTCGATTTCACAGTGTCCTCTGTGAAGATATGTCACCATTTACCCTGGGTTTAGTGACAATTTTCTAAAAAGGAAACTCGTGGGAAATCATTATGCTGTTTATATGTCTCCCTTGTTGGAGAGCATTATCCTGTGATATTTTAGAACTGTTTTCCACTGCATGATGGCATCTAGCTAAGGTTAAGGCAGAACAAGTCCCTTTGCAATTTTGTGACTATATTTTACTTACTGAAGGAGAAAAGATAACCGACAATTAAGTATATCAGATGTCACTGAAAGAACATGTGCAACTAATCAATTACATCCTTAGGGAACATAATTTTATAAAACTGGTAAGATAGAAAAATTGGGGATTTTGTGATTTGTGTTACATAATAATAATTGCATCCTTTCAATGAAAAAGACATTTCTGCTGATCTAAACATCAGGCTTTCCCTTGTGTTGTGTTGTGGGGGTTTTTTTCCTGAAGCACAGTGTAGTTCATTAAAGTGTGACAGTAACAGATAAATACCCTTTACAATTTTCAAGGAAAATATGGCACTTATACTCTTCGTTCAGCTGAAATCAATGAGTTGGAAAATGTATTTCTGGAGTCACTTCCCAAATCATTTGTTAGAGGTTATGTTAGGTGTTTCAGTTTGGAAGGGTTTTTTTATTTATTGTAGGAAGGAAATAAACATGCTTCAGGGGTTTTTTTGCTTAAGTTAGTCTGCTTAGCACTCTGGGGACCATATTTGGAACTCATTGCTATGATCTTGGTAGAATTTGGATGTAATAGAAATTCACATTATAATCAAACTAAGCATGAGTTTTTATTTCTTTGAAAATATTTATCTGAAGTTTCTAATGGCAGAGTAAACAAGGTGTAGTAGCCATAGCTATGAGCCAGCTCATATATTTCACTTGAACAGATGCTACAGTTGAAAATATTACATCACAAGTTACAGACAGTGGTTGAGGGACTTTACCTGCTTGTTTATTTTCCTGCTCAGCTATCAGTTAAAGATAATCAGGTTTGCAAATATGTATTTCTTACAAGTTTTCACAAGTAAAAAATCTGTAGTGTTATGGGTTGTTCCAGATGAATTAAGCCAATTATTATAACGTTTATTTTTTATTTAAGAGTATTTTTTGAACAACTTAAATAGCAAGTTGAAAATGCTTCCTTTTTTTTTTCTAAACATCCACTTCAGGCCAGCACCAGAGATAGGAAATATATCTAGACAGACACACTTAATCCAGTTGACTGGGGGTTTTTTTGTTGTTGTTCCCAGGGTTTTTTTTTCTTTTCCTTTGGTTTCCACCATATATTTTAAATGGCAAGAGTATGTTCTGGCCCTTTGTTCTATCAAAGGCAATGAAGTCAAGCCAGAAGATAATTTACTCACTTATTAGTATAATTAACTTGTACCTTTGTTTGTTTGTTTAAAGTGTATGTCACATTATGTTACATCAGTTGGAATATCCTCCTTTATTCAATGCAGTCATTCCTGCCTTCATAAAATTCTGGAAATGACAAAATTCCCAATTAACAGAGGTGGCATACAAATAAAGTGCAGTGCAAAATTGCCTTTTCTCCTCTGCATATTCTAAGTTTTCAAGTTTAGTGATCACCAAAGCAGCATTATTGACAGCTAGCAAACTGTATGGCTTAGCATACTGAAACAGGTGCTATTTGCTTACATCTTTTTGTGAAGTATATTTGGGCAGGCCAGGATTAGCAGGGCCTGGGTTGACTTGATACATGTTGTGAAATTAAAAAAAAATAGAATGAGATATTAATCTGGAGTGAGTGGAAGTGAAAACAAATAGGTTTGTAAGAGCTGTCAGGAGTTTTCCTTTTATTCAATGATGTATCCTTCTCTTCTTCCCTGTTCCATTCAGCAGCCTCAGCAGGCAGCTCAACTTTTGGAAGAAGCTGTCAGGAGGTGTAAGTATGAGGTTGGCTATAAGCACCAGATGCCCTTAAATATCTTTATACAACTTTTTGTGGTTCATCATTGCATATAATTAGTGCGATGGTTTTATTTGAGCCAATCATACGCATTGTTATGCAATTCATGCACCCTCTGAATATGCATCCATCTCCACCCCTTCTTTTGTGCATAAGCTGAATGCAAAAGAGGATAAATTTTGCAGCAGCAGGGTGCTGATTTTGCAGAATGCAAATGAAGTGGCATTTTTAATGCATCTTCATATAGAGGTGAACTGAAAGGTTTAACACTTGCCAGTATCTCAGGCCTCCTTATTTGCTACATCCATTAAAATCCAGAACAGAAAAGTTCAAAAGTTGCATTTTCCCCTCTTCTTTTATTCAACCTTGTTAGTGAAGGCCTCATCTGTTGAAGAAGTGTAGACTGAATTCACATTTGCAAATGTAACATTAAAAAAAAAAAGAACTAGTTCTCAAATATCTTGGCTTTCAAGCCTGATACAAATCTAGATGACTTCTAGATGTCACTCCCAACCCTTACTTTTTTTGTGATCCTGCTATCCTCCACATGACTATTGTGTCTCCCTTGTGATAATGGAGTGTAAAAAAATACTCATGCAGGCATGTTACCTCCTGAATGTAAGCAGAGTAATGTTTCTTCCCATTACCAGGTTTGTTTCTTCTCTGTATTTATTTCTTCTAAAATAGAATGTAAAAGTGAACAGGATGGACATGGATAGCTTTACTTATAATAGTCAATTTATTTATAAATCCAGTGAGGTTTCCTCCATACATACATGCACTTTGGATCAGTCCTTTATGAAGGGAAGCTCTTTAGGAAAGAGCCTGTGGGTTTTATTTGCATGTAAAATACATGTGTTTTCAGAATGTGTGGCACTATTAATAGTAAAGAAATAGGGAATTAATCTTTCAGGTGAGACATTGAATTTATGAACTGGTTTTGTTTGTTTTGTGACAATTGTAAGTCATCTGATCAGTGGAAGAACAGAGGATGGTGTCTGGCCATTATGTGGCCATTACGTCGTTGGGGTGGAAGGATATGGCAGGTCTAGCGAGCAGCTGCTTGGTCAGAGCTTTGTCATTTAGGAGCCACAGTGCAGATATAAGAAGGGCATTGTAAGCTCACCTGTCAAGTAAAGCAAGGCATTTCCCTTGTTATCATTTACCAAGATGTGCTCTAATAACGCTGCAAGAAGTGGAGACTTCCTTTTTCCACTCATATGCCAGGTGAGAGTCTTTCATGAGGTGAACATGAAAGCACTGAGCTGAGGCTGTTTTATTTTATATTTTAAATAAACAGAATTTTATTCACAAATGAGTGTGCCAGTAGTAACTTAGTTCCAGGATGAGAATCTCTGCTTGAGAGGCATCTAGCTTGGCACCAGTGATAGCAGTGAAAGAATTTAGTAGCATAAGCTGAATATATTTTTATGTGATTCATCAAGAACTGTGGTTTTCCTGTTGAAATGAAGCATTCCAAAATAGGTGTAAGAAAATGGAGAATTGAAAAGTGTTGCAAGAGGGAAATGTTTTGGTAGCTTGAACAGAAGTGTGCAATATCTAAAATACTTTTAAAATGCAGGTTTCTATTTCCCCCCTCCCCCCCCCTTTTTTTTTGCAGGCAGTCATTTTAGAAAATGAAGAGCTCCCCAAAATATTTCTTGATTTTCTGAACGTTCGCCATGTACCTACCTTGCCAAAAGCAGAAAGCTATGGGTAAGCTCTCATTTACTGAATAATACATAGAGGCCAAAAGGCCCATATCCACTCAGTGCTGATGCAA
Source organism: Myrmophylax atrothorax (assembly GCA_026770055.1). Taxonomy (NCBI): domain Eukaryota; kingdom Metazoa; phylum Chordata; class Aves; order Passeriformes; family Thamnophilidae; genus Myrmophylax; species Myrmophylax atrothorax. The sequence goes on along the minus strand of JAOXXN010000449.1, from coordinate 348,622 downwards.
TTCCATTGACTTAAAATGGTCTTGCTGCCAACTCTAACACTGTAAAATAAATGGGTATTAGGTCCATATTAAGTATGTTTATATATCCCCAAAAGGTTGTAAAATAAATCCAGCCTCTTCAAAGACAGAAGTGAAGTTTAATGTAATATTCTTGGAAAGTAACGGAGTTTAGATGAGAAAAGTATGATTTTCTCACAGATCTTTAAGTGTCTACTGAAATGTAAGATTTTCATAAACACTCACTAAAATTGCATACAAAGCCCTTGCGTGTGTTTTATGGTCATAGTATTTGCACAAAATAGAAGTTCATTCTGTGATCAATTTATGATCTCTCTCCAAGTGTTTGAAAATGAGGTCTTTCACCTTCTTGATGCCATCTACCCCAATGACCCAAATGGCCTTCCCATGGGAAGGATTCTTAATCAGAGTAGCAGAAGGGAATCTTAGTAGTGTAAGTGTAATAACTGCAGAAATACCCAAAACAGTGTAGCTGAAAGCTCTGTTACCTCAACAGCTGTGAGCTTCGTAGGGAGAATTTCTTTTGCTATGTAAGCTGGCATGGTTGATAGTCCAGCAGTGTTACCAGAACTTGCTCCCCAGAAAGCCACATGGCCCTTTTTTCACTTTGTGGGAGGCTCTTTGGATCTGCAGTGGTGAGAAGGCAAGTTGACTTTAAGATTAGAGGCCCTCTTTACACTCGGATGTATGTATGACCCAGGACAGTGTACACAGTGAGTCAGAAGCTAACAGACTTGTGTGTGACACTTGCAGTTAATTACATCAACCAGTATCCTCAGTGGGACTGTACCCCAACACTTCATAGGTAGATAGATGGAAATGCTTGTGAATCTCTTACTGTAAAATGGATCTATCATTTTCAGGTAGTGGTGGCTGTAAAATAATACAATCACCCACATTCACTTCATTAAACTGCATCATACAGCCACCAACAAGAAAAAGATTGCTCCCTTTGGTGATTCTTAAAGAATGTGGATTTTTTTAATTTTAAAATTAATTCTGTTGTAACCAAAGTTTCCTCTCACTTTACTTGCAGCTCTTTTGATGAAACAGAATCTGAAGAATCAAGGTGAGCTTAATTACTGCTCTTTCTAGGACACCTGATTATCAAACTACCTGAAATTATTGGTGTTTGCTGTATTTGTTCCTTGCAGTTGACAAATTAGCAGTAATTTAGCCTTAAAATTAGATGTGGCTGTTAAATATGGCGAATTTCATCAGCTGTGCTAGATCCATCCTTTTGTAGTGTTAGTCGAGCATCCTTATGCTAGTATTGAGTAATTTCTTACAGAACTAGTAGAATACTGCTAGTTCTGGAATATATCTGGGAATGTATTTTTCATAGCAAAAAGATTTACCAGAAGAAATGAGAGATTTAGGTTCTCCCCTATGCATTTGATAGAGCTTTGTATGTATCTGGTTGCATGGCTTGGCGTGTGTATGTACAGAGCAGAGAGGAGGCGGTTGGGGGAGGCTGAACATGGTGACATTTTGAGTCTGTTTGGTGTCCTGAAGAGCTTGTAGTCATGGAGCCTGGTTGTAGATGGTCTTATGGCCTGCATTACACCAAGTGCCAGGGAGGACAGTCAAGATCAGGAGGTCTCAGAGACAGCTGCATGCCACGCCTCCAGGATGCAGCCCCTTCACCTCCAGCTTCACACTGTGGGTTTTGCTGTGTGGCTGAGAAGCAGCAAACTTTGCTTCCAGATGGATCCTGCCCTACTGGGCAGCACTGGTGTGTGGAAACGCACCGATGGCTCCCCCACAGCTCAGTCACCTCGCTTTATCAAAGATAGTTTGTAGAATATTCTGTGTGCTGTCCCTTGATGCTGACATCCCTGTTCTTGACCTTTCCAGCAAACTGTCCCACCAGCCTGTGCTGCTGTTCCTAAGGGATCCATATGTCTTGCCTAAAGCCAACGGTAATCAAATCTGTCATCTGTTAACAGCACTTTACTGATCTGACCCTGCACCACGTAAACCACATTATTATTAATACTGGCCTAGTCAAGTGACACGGGTCCAAAATCTAATAACCTGCCAATAAAACAATAGTTCTTGTGTAAAAAACCATTAAAACACTAAATGGGGTGGGTGATTTATAAAAGGCTGGAATTTTCTTCCCCAGTTGTTCTCTCAGACAAACCTACTGAGAATTCAAATCAAAGGACAAAGAACATGGCATTTCTTTTCTTGTTGTTGACCCTTTGGGCTGTCTTGCCTGAAGAATTTGAACTTAGAGGCCTAGTCCTTTGTAAGTGCTTTTTCCTTAAACACTAGTCGATCTACTGCAAGCATGTTTGTATTTCCATTTGGATTATTACTATTTCTTATCATTTTTAGCCTCTAGAGCTGTTTACAGGGAAAAAATGTATACTTTAGGCGTAACTGATGTGTTTCACAGGACATTTACATTAGCCTTCATCTCATAATATATAGTTCAAAAGAATGTTTGAAATAGCTTGTTATAAACCCTTTTTTTTATTAAAAGTTCTCTTAAATTGAATGTGTGCAGGGAAGAAAAAAGTACCATTTGCAGAGTGTGTTCCTACTGGTTTTGTCATTTCACTTGTTTGAACTGTTACTTCTACTAATTTTATTACTAAGAAATGTAATGTTTTCAAGAGAGAATTTTCTCCCTGAGCTGTGCATTAAGATTCTTTTTTAATGTGGCATTTTGTTTGATTTTACAAAATACCGTGTAGAAATCAATAGTCAGATTCTTGCACTACCTTGAAAGTCATTAAATTTTTAAGGATAAATTTAGGAAACGTTTAGGAAAATTTTTAAGGATAAATTTAAAACCTACGTTTTTGCTTGTAGGTTCTTAGCCAATGGAGTGTATTTTCTTTAGATTTTCTCAGAATGTATATAAATACCCGAAGGGAAGGTGTAAAGACAACAAAGCCAGTCTCTTTTCAGTGCTGCCCAGTGACAGGATGAGAACATCAGGAACACCAGGAAACACTTTTCCACCAAGCCCAGACACAGGTTGCCCAGAGTGGTGGTGGAGTCTCCATCCTTGGAGATACTCGGAGGCTGTCTGGACTGCCTGAAGAGAGTGTTGGATCAGATGACCTCCAGTCATCTCTTCCAGAATGCAACCATGATTCTGTTCATTTTCAAGCAGCTTATCAAAACCATAGGGACAAGGCACATGTATTTTGAGGGGATTAGTTTCCCTGTCCACTCTGGCTACTAGTGTGGCCCAACAGTATTGACCCTGTGGAGTGTTAATGAGCCCAAATTTGTGGTTCTAGGGTGAAACACAGACAGCAGGAGTCCTGTGTTACCCAGGTCCACGTTAGAAGGCACATTACAGGATTGTTTAGTTTTTACTTTGACTTAGCACTGGTCTGGTCACGTGGACTGAAAGTCCATTTGAGGCCCAAGTGCAAATCATAAAATCAATGAATTGAAGCACAGTAGGGGGAGAGGGTCGCTTCACAAGGTCTCCTCTGACCAGGTGACAACAGTAATGAAGAAGCACTCACAGTTACCTCTGTTTAAAAGTTGTTCAGATGCTGCCTGTACTAATATTTAGAGTGAGCCACATTGCATGTCTCCATCTTACTGTTTAATGCTCCTCCTAATTGCATAATTGATTCCTTGAGAGCAGGGTGTAAATTATGAACATCATTTCATTCCATACCATTACAAAGAGATAGAATGGATTTCATATACAGTTATCCTGAAACATGTAACATTTTGCTGTAAGGCTTCTGTTCAGGATTGTGCAGCTCTGTGATGGTATTTATATACCTTCCATAACGTGTACTCCAAGGCAGGCTAAGCTTCCTTTTTATGAAATCATTAGGAATTTTGTAATCAACTTCATAGCTATTCTTTTAAGTAGTATTTTTCTTGGATGAAGATAAAAGCCTTTTCTAAAGTGTAGGATGTTTAAATATTAAGTAGACCTTCATTACTGACACCTGAAACAAAGGGCATTTCAGAGTTTGGCCAAGGCATTTTCTGGCCTTCACCCAAAATATTTAGAATTTTATACGGCAGGTGAATATTCTTTGTATTTGAAAACCCTAAAGCATCAAATTCATTTGCAAGTTATTCTTTACCTTAACAAATTAAAACACAAATTAGAAAGTGAGTTGTGGTTTAAAAAAGGAAGAAGAAAACCACATTGTAAGTTTAGAGGTTCTACTAGTTGACTCTAGTTAGAAAGAAACACAGTTTTTACACAACTACCATTGCCTTTAATTCTTCTTCTTTTGTTTTTAGTTTGCAGCACAGAGAAAATATAGATGAGCTTTCTAAAATTTTCTCTCAGATCAGTTCTCACTTTGATAGATTCTGATTTCCTTGTAAAAACAGCCAAAGTTGTCCAACTTATTACCAAAAGTAAGTGTCCATTAGCAAGTAACTATTTGTTGTATGTTTTCTTTGAAGACGGGGAACAGTTGTTTCAATCAGAAGTCTTTCCTGAATACAGGAATGCCTGAGTTAACTTATTTCCATAAAATAGGAAATAGTGTGAGTTTTAAACAAAATAAATAGGACTTTCTGAAGCAGAATACTCAAAGAATATTTTTACTCTCTCATTGCACTGTTACTTGTCTTTACAAAATACAGTCTTGCCATAATTCCAATGACTGGGCTTTAAGCACTGTTGAATTGCAAAACAACTTTCCAAAAAAAAAGATTCACAGGATTCACAGTTACAAACCTCACTGATTTTCAAATTCCCTATTTCATGATGTATCTAACAGTCCAATGCACATCACTTTCTGTGTAAGGGTGCTGGGAGAAAACAAAAAGTAATATTCTCAAGAAAAATGAAGGAAAAACCTAAAATGCTGCAAATTGAAGATGATGCCTCAGAAGCTAAAAAAAAATGGAATCTGAGGTTTACTGTCACTTGTTTGAAAACTGCTCTGATGATTCTTTAAACCATGCAAAGATCACAGATCTGCAAGACTCTGCTTTGATGTATTTATATATTTAACTTGACATGCCTGATTTTTTTAAGCAGCAAAGGATCACAGTAACTCTAATGTTGTAAAGTTGTATCATTTTTTAAATCAATCCTTCTTTTCCTATACATACTGAATGTTATAGAAGAACCGATACAAACTGATTTCTGGAACTGCAGCATTTAATTCAGAAAGAAAGCATCAGATTGTCTTGAAAAGTGTATTTTTAATAACATTCATGACAACTGCATAGGGTTATTCTTTCAGGGTAATTCGGGACAGCTGAGGTTCCAGCATTTGAGGAAACATTGTTGGATTCGAAAGATTAACAAGTCATTTATAATTATGACTTACTATGAGAAGTTGGGGAGAATTATGCATGTATTGTTTACAGTGGAGGTTACAGTTCGTTACAACGCCCTAAAATAACTGTTTTCAACATTAATATTCTGGAATCACCTCATTAATACCAATGAAATACCACATTTAAGCTTGTAAGGATTTTTTTAATGAAGTCCAAACCTACTTTTTGCTCAGTATTTTTACATCAAAAATTATTTTTGTGAAAGAATTAGGGGCAAAATCTAATTCTCATCCCCATTCGGTGAGTTAATTTATCAAGTATCTAATTATTTTTACAAAAGCTTGATTTCCCCTTTGTGAATATATCTTGTAGGTGTATAGTTGAAGATTTGATTAGTGTGGAAAAGTCTGTATCAGAAATGGTCTGTTCTTAGAGGCAAATCCATTTCCTAATATACTAGCAATTTTAAAGTTGCAAGATGTTATCAGGAATTCTTACTGTTAATGCCTGGGTCCTTAAAGTAATCCCTTCATTAAAAACACTGGTGCATTTCAAAAATCTTTTCACTTCAATAATGTACATCGTGCCATTCTCTGCTTGGATCTATTACTGTGTTCTATCAGGTAATTCTTTCATGTGACATTGAACATGAAAATTAACTGCCAGTTTGCTCTGCATCTGTGGTAACAAAATAATGGGGATTTTTTTCCTTCAAATATTATGGGATGACTTTTTGTAACATGACATTTTATGTTGATTGGACAACTTGAAAATTTCCTGTCTTAATCATCTCTGTACAGGCATCCTCAAGTCTTCTCAGTCTAAACATTGCTGTAAACCACAATCAAAAAACAGCTTTGAAGTATTCCCAGTAGCAATCTTGAAATTTCTTCAAGTATATTGAGATTTTGTTAGAAATTGAATTGCCAGTGTAATCCATCTTCCTTGTGAGAAAAGATTCAGATAAAGAGCTGGAGCCTAGCAGCATTAAGTATTAGAACATACCTTTAAATCAATAAGCTACAAATCTGGCAGCCCATTCCTGCAATGCCCAGTGCTACCCTACGGTGGCTTTAGTGCTGGAACAGCATTACTAATAGCACATCCCAGCATGGACAAACAGTAACCTAAAGGTATGAGGCCTTACCATGTTTCACAAAAACATTTATATTGTACTGACATGGATACGAAAATAAGTTTCTTTTTTTTTTTCCAGATGATTTTCCAAATGTAGTTATAGATGGCATTCTACATGGAATATTTTATCCTCATTTACTGCCCAGGTAGAAGTGATGTGCGGTGAGAAGAAGCTGAAACAAGTCTCTGAGTCATATTTAATAGAATTAACAGGAATAAAATTCTGTGATGTGAAAATTGTGCTCAGAAGCAAGAGGCACAACCTCAGATTAAGTTCAAGCATTGTATCTTTTAAAATAAAATCACTGTCATTTACAGTTGCTGCTTTTAAAAAACCAGATATGGAAACAACAATATTGAAGTTATTTATACCTTCCTATATTGACATGCTCTAACTATTTAACACTAAATGTTCTAAGTCATACACTGAATTGTGCTAACCTTTGAAATTTTACTAATTATTTCAATAATTTTTATCAAAGCAAACACTAAACCTCTTTGCACAAGAATTTTTTCCCAGCACATGATCTGTTGCCGGCACTGGATGCATTAAAAGTGCTGAAAAGTGTGTGAGGAATCGGAAACATTCTGAAACACATGGCACTCTCTGAGGAAATTTTCTAGATTTTTGTTGAAATTATTTTACTTACCAGGAGCTTTTAAGTGGTATGTATGCATCTCCATCCAGTTACAACATCTAACCTCTGTGTATGTTTACTCTCAACATCAACTTGCAGACTGTATTTCATACCTTAACATTTTGTAAGTCACAGAGGATAAAACTCTGTGGCAAGCTAAACTAAGACCATGATTAAGATTATGATCACACTAAAACTGATACATATGTTCAGATTTAACTGGAAATTTGTATGTGTGTTACTGGACATTACAAAATAAATTACTAGGACATGAATGTACTGCTTCAGTGTCTTTTTTGTGCTTTTCTATTGAACCAAAACATTTCTCTGAGCTTCTGTCATCAGAGATGGGTCTCACAGGTGTCTCCTCATGAAGGATGAGAAAATACCTGTTTGTTTATTTAAAGCTCTTAGCACCACACCATCTGAACATGCTAGGCTTACAAAAGTATATGTCTTGGTGAAAAAAATTCAGTGTAATGGAACAGCCTGTTAGTCAGTGGGCTCATCTGCAGAAGAGAGTGTTGCACAAAAGCACCAATGGCAAAGCTAAGCACAAACACAAGCCTGACTGATCCCAGAGACACAAGGGTTGCCTCCTGACTACTAAACACATTTGGAAGCCGCCTGGGGAGAGTGAAAAGCTGGGACTTGGATAAAAGGTAGCCCTGTAACTGCAGCACTTGTTCAGGAAGCAGAACTCTACGCTGTCTGCAGAATCAACCTCCAGGAAAGCTTTCAGCTACCAGCAGAAAGCTGTTTGGGTAAGAGAGTGAGACATTCTTGCTCCTGCTTCCTAACCCTGCTTCCCAGGATTTAAACAGTTTAAACAGTTATTAGAAAGAAAAATTATGATGGGTAAATGGAAGTCTGATTGCCTAGCACTAGACCAGTTTAGAGGCCCTCAACGAGTTCTCCTCTATTTAAAAAGGACAGTAATCCTTTCACAGGGCTCTGAAAAGAAGTGTCAGGAGAGGCTCCAGAGCTGTGGATGACAAACCAGGCACATCCCTGTAACTGCAAATGACATGGCAGGAGGACCTGGAGTAAATCTTTGCCAACAGTTTCCCATTTCCTTGCAAGTGGAATGCCCATAGGTACAAGCCCCTCCCCTGGCCCACTTCAAGTCTAGATAACTCACATGGACTCTAGGACACACTTCAGGAAACGACTCACTGCAAAAAGGAGTGGTGTGGTGCCTGCTGCACAGGTGCTTGAGTCCTTCATGAAATCTTGGCATCAAGTTCTAAAACATTGTCAACTCAAAAGAAAAAATCTGCATCTCTCTCCTGTGAAGTTCTATGCACCTCATTAGAGAACTGAATTAACACAGGTGTCTCTTACCTTACACTGACCTTGTTTAAAAGCTACCAGTTAAGCTGTCAGACTTACTTACAAAGCATCAAAAAAATAACGAACCTAAAGTTGCATCTCTCATGTTCAGCAAAATTTAAAGAAAAAGCATTTGAACTTTGTAATAAATAACATCAGTTAGGTGACAAAACTCACCATGCTGTAAAACTCTTCTGTTTTAGTCAGTTTCTAACTAATTATTTAATAATAGAAAAGCTGTTCTTTGTTGATTACAGGATGGTATTTGAATATTGTGGTTCTTTGAAAGACAGCAGGGACTTTAT
>JAOXXN010000449.1:320383-333107 GCA_026770055.1 Myrmophylax atrothorax | reverse complement strand
GTTCTCCTAAGCATATTTGCTCAAGTTTTCTCAAAAGTCAGTAAGCATGTAGACAATAGTGAGCTGGTCAACACAGCACTTTCAAATCTCAAAAAACAGCTGTCCAGTTTCTTCACCAAAAACTTGGAAAGAAAATAAACATTAACTTTCAGTCTTATTAGTCTTTCTACAACTACTTAATCTTATTTACAATTTGCAGTTAAGTATTTCAAGACTGAGATAAAAAAAGAATGCAGCAGGATGGTTGATTCTCATGAACATATTCATATATAACTTACACAAGAGCATAATTGAAAATCTAATTGAAAAAAATGGACAAGAGCATTCAATTATTGATAAAAAAGCAAGCTGAATGTGAAAGGAAGATCTCATGATTCTTAGAGACCAGGTATTACAATGAATTCCTGATAAATGCAAAAATACTCTGTATGGTATACAGCCACAACAAGGGGTCCAAAATCAGCTACCACTCAAAAATGACATCCAGAGTCACCCTGAGCAGTTATATGGCAAATTTGGGTTTGGGCTTTTGAAGGTCAGAAAAGGAAAATGAATGTTAGAAACAATTAAAAATGGATACAGGCAAGAGATGGGCATAACTATGCCATAGGATGCATTCACACCCTGTACTGTGCATTCACACCCTGAGTGCTGCATGTAGTTCTGGCTTCTCTGCTGCAGAAGGATAAAACCAACCTAAAAAAATGTAGAAAAATGAGCAGAACAGATGCTCAAAATATATGGAATAACATTTTATATGAAGAAAGATTAAATAAACTATGCAAGCTGGAAGAGAGAAAACTGGTATTATTTGTTGAGCTTTGTAAAGTTACCAGTGCCTAAGACAAGGAAAATTGGCAGCTGTGATTCTTTATGTGCCTCAACAATCAGAAAAGGGCACAAAATTATATCCCAAGCGAGTCTGAAGAAATAAAGTAAGTTATGCACAATTAAACTGGAATATATTGCCAGAAGACTACTTGGAGGTCGAAGTGTATGAAATTTAGCCTCCAAAAAAACCAAATCCATGGTCTGGAAGTCCATGGCAATGAAAATGTAGGCATCAGTATACAACAACAGCAGTGACATTCAAAGACAAAGGCATAGTCCATAGTCCAGACTTAGGAAGCTGAGGTCATGCTAGAGAATCAGCTCTACCCCTGTCCTGCCCTAATACATTTTCATGACTGCAGGTGTCTTTGGGAGCAAGGACTTTCTCTTGAGTGTAGGTGGAAAGGTACTTGTGGGCAAAAACATGTAACTCCAGCTTTGTCTGAAGCTGGACTAGACATCCCACCTTCTGCACCAAACGCGCTTTTTGGAAAGAGATGCTGGCGTGCTGCAATAAGCAGGTGAATCCCCATGCGGCTGGCAGGTTCCACAGCCCACAAGTCCATCTCATGGGCAGTGCCATGTGTGCCACCAGGGCGCAGTCCATCCTGTGACAAAGGAGCCCTGCAGCACCAAGCCTCGCCCACACCTGCCTGCAGCTGCGCTGGCAGTGCACTCCACGGAGCCACGTGCACTGCACATCTAAGCCCCTCACCAGCAGGGATGATGAGGCAGCAGGAAACAAGGGGGCAACAAAGTGCCAGCTCTCAACACCAAGAGTTTCACAGACTCACAGAATGGGTCAGGTTGGAAGGGACCACAGTGGGGCATCTGGTCCAACCTCCCTGCTCAAGCAGGGCCATGCCAGAGCACATGGCACAGGATTGCGTCCAGATAGTTCTTGAGTGTCTCCACTGAGGGAGACTCCACAATGCCTCTGGGCAACCTGTTCCAGTGCTTGGTCATCTCACAGTAAAGTTCTTCCTCGTATTCAGGTGGAGATTCCTGAACATCAGTTTCTGCCTGTTGCCTCATCCCACTGCTTGGCACCACCACCAAGTACCAGGCTCTGTGTTCCTGACACCCCCCCCTCAGATACACATAGACATTGATGGGGTCCCTCTCAGTCGTCTCTTGTCGAGGCTGAACAGGCCCAGCTCCCCCAGCCTTTCCTTTTGAGATGCTCCAGACACTTCATAAATTTTGTATCCCTCTGCTGGATCCGCTCCAGGAGTTTCAGCAAGGGGGGCAGGGAGGAGAGACAACACATCAGTGCCCACCCGAGCCCCTGCCCGGGGCAGGCTGGCCCCGCCGGCATTCCCGAATCGCCCGGGGAGCAGCACCGCCGGCAGGGTAAGGAATGGGAAGTTTCCATTTCCGCAAGCCAGAGCGGCTCCGCTGTCCCGGAGTGTGCCAGCACCTACAGCGCGGCGCCGTGCCCAGGGGGGCTGAGAGACCCAACCAACCCGAAAAGCCCAACCTTTACGAAACGGGAAAGCTGTGGCGCTTGTCCAAGCCCTCCCCGAGCCCCCCGTGCCCGGGATGCGGTGCGGGAAGGGGCAGCGGGCGCGGAACCGGCGATGGCAGCGGCGGCGGCCCCGGGGACACCCCGGCGTGGGCCCGACCGACCCGGGGGCGAGAGTCACCTTGGCTGTCACGCTGGGTCCCCTCCTCCTCAAGGCTTGTGCCGCCGGGGCCAGGGCGCACAGGCAGGCCACGGCCCCGAGCAGCGCCACCGCCCCGCGGGCCATGGCGCTGGGCGAGCGTGCGGCGCCTGCGCCCGCCCGGGGCTCCTCCCGGCACGGCCACTCCCGGCACGGCCGCTCCCGGGGAGCCCGCATCGTCCTGGGGGACCACCCACCGCGGGAGAGGTTACCCGTCCCAGGAGGAGCGGCCACACCTTGCGGGGAACGGGCACCCGTCCCAGCGGGGTGAAGAAGTCAGCCAGCCAGCCTGGAGGGAGAGCCATCACCCATCCCGGGGGGAGCGGTCATCCTTCCCGGGGGGAGCGGTCATCCTTCCCGGGAGGAAGTCACCCATTCCGGGGCGAGCGGGCACCCATCCCGGGGGAAGCCGTCACCCATCCCGGGGGGAGCGCATCCCGTCCCAGGCGGCGGGGGCGGGCGCTGCCGAGCTTGCCTCCCCGGGCGCGGGGGCTACCAGGATGGGCCAGTCCCCTGGCTGGGTCTGGGAAGGTTCGCGGTGCCAGGGCAGTCGTGTGTGCTTCCTTGTGCGCGGCGGAAGGCCGTGTGCTCTCCCCGGGGCTCAGCGTCCCAAAGGGAAGCTGTGGTTACCTGGGAGGGACACAGCCCCCCAGCCGGTGGCTTTGGCGTGGCCGTGTGCCCGAGGGGTGCCCTGAATGACCCACGAGCGGATGAAGTAGCCAAAACAGTACATGCTCGAGGGATTGAGCCAGCACTGTGGCCGTCAAGGCCAACTTTACCCTGGGGTGCATTAGGAAGAGCACTGGCAGCAAGTCGAGGGAGGTGGTCCTGCCCCTCTACTCAGCCCTGGTGAGGACTTATCAGTGGAGCCATGTAGTAGCACAAGAGGCAGAGTACAAATGATGCACGGGAAGTTCCACCTGAATACGAGGAAGAACTTCTTTACCAAGAATTCTTTACCAAGATGACCAAATTCTTTAGCAAGAATTTGCCAAATTCTTTACCAAGATGACCAGGCACTGGAACAGGTTGCCCAGAGCGATTGTGGAGTCTTCCTCAGTGGAGATATTCAAGGACTGTTTGGAGGCAACCCTGTGCGTTGTGTTCTGGGATGGCCCTGCTTGAGCAGGGAGGTTGGACCAGATGCCCCACTGTGGTGCCTTCCAATCTGACTCATTCTGATTCTGTGGAAGTGGATCATTGGTCTTTGGTGTATTCAATGTGCTAAGTAGAAACAGGAGCCTGTGAGGCACTTGCAAGGCTTCTGGGTCCCTTTGTGTTAGTGGTGGAGGTGCACTGCTTGGCACTCATGTCAGCACCCAGCTCTGAACAATGAAAAGCAGCACCAAAGGAATTGATCAAACACAAACATCTCTCCCAAGGCATTACCGACCAAGATAGGAAAGAGGGATCCCAGTGTAGCAAGTTACCCTTGACTTTGACCTGTTCAGACTTTCTCTGTTCAAAAATTGTTTGCATTCAGGACCTGTCTCAGATGGGATTACTGCTGCAGTCCCTAGAAAATTTGCAAATTGTAGCACACACTGAAATTTTATGGCCTCTCAACTGCCAGCATATGAAAGAAAAGTTATACTAGATACTGATATACTGCAAGCAGAGACTGGCAGTGGTTTATGTAAACACACTCGGGATTAAACAGCAGGATTGTGTTTCTGGGTGTATGGCATAACACTTACACAGAGCATTTGGTGCTGGTCGCAAAGAAAGCGCAGAGCTCACATGCAGTGCCCAAGGAAGAATGTTCTCTGCACTGCCACATGGATGCTGTCATTGCTGCTGAACCCTCTCAGACTGTGCCTCTCATCACAAGTAGGAGACACAATAGCCATGGAATCATAGAATTGTTCAAGTGGAAAAAGACCTCTAAGGTCATTAAGTCCAAACACTAACACAGCACTGCTCAGTCCAGCACTAAACCATGTCCCCATATCCACACAGCTTTTTAGTACCTCCGGGAAGGAATTTTTCTTAATATCCGACTTAAATCTCCCCTGACACAATTTGAAGGTGTTTCCTCTTGTGCTATGGCTTCTTATTTGGGAGAAGAGGCCAACCCCTACCTCGTTACTACCTCCTTTCAGGTAGTTGTGGAGAGCAATAAGGTCTCCCCGAGTCTCCTTTTCTCCAGGCTAACATGCCCAGCTCTCTCAGCCACTCCACATAAGTTCTGTGCTTCAAACTGTTCCCCACCTTCATTGTCCTTGTCTGGACACATTCCTGCACTTCAATGTCCTTCTTGTAGTGAGAGGCCCAAAACTGAACACAAGATTCAAGATGTGACTTCTCCAGTGCCCAATACAGAGTAACAATCTCTTTCTTGGTCCTGCTGGCCACAGTATGCCTGATATAGGTCAGGATACCACTGGCCTTGCCACCTGGGCACACTGCTGGCTCAGGTCCAGCTGCTGTCAACTAGCACACCCAGATCCCTTCCCCCTAATCGGCTTTCCAGACACTCTTCTGCCAACTTGTATCTCTGCATGGGGTTGCTGTGACCCAAGGGCAGGACCCAGGACTTTGCCTTGTTGAACCTCATACAATTGGCCTTGGCACATCATTTCAGCCTGTCCAGATCCCTCAGCAGAGCCTCACCACTCTCCAGCAGATCAAGACTCCTACCCAGTTTAGTGCCATCAGCAAACTAATAGAGGGTGAACTCAATCCCCTCATCTAGATGAAGGTATCAAACAGGGCCATCCCCAATACTGAGCCCTGGGGAATACTACTGGTGACTAGCTACCAGCTGAACCTAACTCTGTTCACCACCACTCTCTGGGCCCAACCATGTCATGCGTGTCATGTACCAGTCTAAGCCGTGAACAGACAATATCTGCACTGTGTGCTTTTCAAGTGGTCTGTCCAGCTGATTAAATTTATATTAGTAGTTGAAGAGTGCTGGACATGCTTGTGAAACACATACTGTGGTGTAGTTTCATTTGACAGGTATCTGTGCATGGCAAGACCTCTCTGCATTAAGAACCAAAACATATTAAGTTGGCACGTAAAAAAAAATTCAAAATTAATTCCTCATGTAATCTAAAACATACTATAGATATACCCTAATGTGCACTTTTGACTATAGGTTGCTCACAGGCTGTTTTTCACAGGTGATGTCATTTTTCTGCTCTTTTCTATTCTGCCTCACATGCTGCCTACGCCGGTGTGTCTGAGTGCAATGAGATTTCTCATCAGGTGCTTAGAGTAAAAATTAGTTTCACAGGCACAGCAGGGAGTAGTAGTTACAGATTCCACATTACATAGCACATAAGCAGAAACACCAAAAGATCATCTTCCTTAACTGATGACTAACAACAATAGATCCTCTTCCCTCAAATGGTGTAAAGTATATGCAGTTGTAGCTCCTGAGTCCAAGAACCACCTGAACTAATCTGGGGCTTAACTTTGATGCCTAATCCATGAGCTGGCATTTTGTAAAACTGAAGACTTTACCAAAGCCCTGTCCATGGGGACTGTAGTCAGCATATGGGGCTTCAGGGTATGGGTCAGCATTTATCCTGCAACTGTTTGGTTCTGTTTGTTTTAGTGAATCAAAGGTAATTCACATCTGTACAGGTGGCTGAAGCACTTCTTGATCCCGTTGCTAGTGAGCATCATGTTTCACAGTCACGTTCTTCTTTAAACATCAAAGCAGGCCCAAAACTTTACTGTCTCTTATGCTAGATTCTTTGATATATTGGTGGACTTTCAGTGAGTATGCATGAGAGTTTACTCAGAGTAAGCTGAATAAGTTAATTTTCTCTGCCAGTTTGATGAGGTACTGAGAATTTAATACTATGATTCAGCTGCCTTCCTGCAACGCAAACACATAATTATGGTGTTTGACTAATTCTGGGGTTAAAATTTACTGCAGAAATGTAACAAGGACCAAAGATTTACTGATTTGTTGCAGTAGTTGGATAGAAAATATAAAAGGTTTGTATTATTGTACAAAAGTATTAGAAAATAGTTAAGGATTCAAAAAATAAGGATTTTACGTAAATACTCACGGAAAACTTTTGCAGTCCACATATGTACCTAATCACCTAATTTGCAATAGTTAAAACCCAGAAGGTGAAAACTTACCATTTCCATCTCTGTTTAGAGAATCATAGAATGGTTTGGGTTGGAAGAGATGTTAAAGACCATCCAGTTCCAACCCCGCTACCATGGGCAGGGACAACTCCCACTAGACCAAGTTACTCAGAGCTTTATCCAACACAATCTTGAACACTTCCAGGGACTGGGCTTTCACTTCTCTGTGCGACCTGTTCCAGTGCCTCACCACCCTCACAGTGAAGAATTTCTTCCTAATGTCTAATTTAGATAATTTAGTCTTTTAGTTTGAAGCTGTTTCCCCTTGTCCTGTCCATACAATCTACCTTTTTTACTGTATTCATATTCATATATACACATTCAGAATTTGTCTGATCTGAAGTTGTAGTCGTTGTGCTTACACTAAACAAGAAATGTTGCAAACTCTGGAATGTTCAGGGGACTACAATGAAAATGGAAGAAAGTTCCTCTTGGACCATATGTGAGGGCATGTTAACATTTTCACCATTCTGAAGGGAATATTTTTAGGTGTGGGGTGAGGTGGACAGAACACTTCTGATACTCCAAATGCATGCAAATCACTAGGTGAATGTTGGCAGAAATATGAAAAAAGGTGAAGCCATGACTAATTCTATCTTTTGAATTTGAAAGAAGACCAATGCTAGCTGATGAGACTGTATTGTCTCAGAGCAATTCAGTCAGAGAAGTACACTGATTCAAATCATGAGATGGAGAAGAACAAACAAGGAGCTGGGAAGACACAAAAAAATGGCCTATCTGGGCAGCTCCTTAGTTTAAGACTCCTTAATACAGAAGGGCCTATTCAGTGTTGGTATGATAAGCAACACTCTCTAACCACAGTACCCCCCAGAGTTCACTTTCACTCTCAATAAAAATGTTGGTGCTTGCAAGGATGACTTCACTGTTTATTGAAGTGTAAATATGTTTCATCCATGTACAAGATGGCAGTATAAGGCAGGAAGAAGGAAAGGAGTGGTTGATAGCACTGAAGAGATTTAAAAACAGCAAGATGAGACAGGATCTGGTTTACATTACCTTGGAAAGTTTATGCACACTGATGATGCTGCTAAATAATTTTTGGAAGAAGATAAAACAATGTTTAAAGAGGAAATCTTGAAAAGAGACAGAAACTTAATATGTTCAATGAAAACTCAATTTTATACAGAAAATCTCTTCCTGATGCTGGAAGAATTACTTGTTCTTTTTGTAGGAATTGCATGTCATGACTGTCAAACTCGAAGTACACAAAAGCCAGACAAACAGTAGACTTCATGCTAGCTGTGAAAAGGAAGAAATTCTAGCAGTAATACTAGGAAAAAATATGCAAAACCCTGTTACGAGCTGTTTATTTCTCTGCTTTAATTATTCATAATTATCTTGAAGATATTGGAGATCTTCACAAACTTTACACAAACTGGGTACAGTCTGCTGAGAACTACACTGAATTCACTGTGGCTTTGCACAGGGACAGCTTCTCCATATTAAAAATAATTAATAAAATCAGGAGAGGGTCTACAACAAAAAAACATTCTTTCCTGTTCCATCTTCCCTAGCCATGAACAATTTGTTCACCTCTTCAGTGCAGCTGATTTGAAGGCTGTTATCATTTCTCCCCTCAGTTTTCTTTTCTGTAGACTAAACAACCCCAATTCCTTCAATCTTTCCACATGGGTCAATTATTAGAGCAGGCGTCATCGGGCTGTATAGTTTTCAGCTGAAATATTACCTTTGTCCTTACATGTGAGTAGAAGCTACAGATAAGTGCATTTTGTCATTTCTTGAGGTTTTTTCCTCCCCTTTTTAAGTTGATCAAGTGACATGAGGCTATTGTTACAAAAATTATGTAGCCCATTCAAAGATTACATTCAGGCTATCTTGTGTTTGTAATATGGTGCACAGGACACATTGCATTTTAGAACTAGCAGACATGCATTAATTTGACGCTTATTGTCTTTTGAAGTCATCAAGCTTTTAAAAAATAATTTGATACTGTTTGACAGTCTGCAATTTAAGTAATAGTGCCTATAACGAGATGTTTCATTGCTTCTCATGGGCTCTTTACAATTTAGAATGAGTGCAGAAGAGAGGTCTATTGAGCGTATAGCATATGACAGATTTTGATTTCTAGTAGTACTAGCATTGGCAGTAATTCTAGCACTTGCCTTCAGCACCATGGCATGATGTGAGCTATGATTTATTGCTGTGATACAGAAATACTTCATATCCAGATTGCTTTAGTATATCATGTTATATAGGTAAAAAGAATTTTGGCCATGATATATGTAATAATAATGCTTTATGGTTCTGTAGGCATTTTTGTCAATGTTAACTGCTTGACAGCTGGCAGGATGAAAGTTGGAGAAAGCACTGTGTCCTGTAAGGCTGTAACAAAGTTTTTATTTTTATTTTCTCACTTTGAAATGGGTTTTTGATTCTCAAGCCTGAGTCACTGAAACTGTGTCCTCCCTTCCAGGTTGGATATTTGTCCATATAGTTTCACATTGCCATTGTGTTACTTGTCTTGGGTTTTTGATGTATCACTGGCAGAATCAAGTCATATGTTTAAAGCCAAACTTAAATCCCATAAGGACTAAAAAATGCCACCATTTCATCTTGTAAGTTGGCTGAATTATAAAGTGGTTAAAAGTGTTGAAATAGCAAGGCCATTGTGATTATATATGGTTCTAAGATACCACAGTTTAAAAAAACAGCTTAAGGTTCACAAATTGTAAGTCACTGTGTATGGCCTTCATGAATAATGAAGAAAAAGGTTTATGGGGAGTTTTGTTTGTGTTTTTTTTGTCTTTTCCTTTATGTGACTTCAGAAAGATGGAGTGTATCGTATGTGCTGTCTCTTCTATTAAACCACTTGTAAAATGGCTTAGACTTCTCCTGTCATCTGGTGCACTTATGCAAAATAAATGTGTCCTATGCTCCGGATAAGCGTCTTCCTTTTGGTGAACAGTTTTTAAGCTTTTTAAATTTTGTAACCAAACACAGTTTGAAGTGTTATCCTTTCCACTCTAATGGTCAAAGCATTTATTTAGGTGATACCAGCAATGTGTTTTCAAAATAGTGCAGCTGGAGCCAGGACCATTTTGAGCACATATGTTTACAGCATATCAGAGCTATCTGTAATTGCACATCTCACTGCAGTGAGCATTTACCACATAGTCATTCATTTAACTCCTGTATTTCATAGCATCTGCCGTTGCATGAGAGCTCTTAGGGGAAAATTTAAAAATTTGCAGTAAAGCCTAGCTGTAGGGAAAAATAGTGTCAGATTTCTTTGTTTTCAAGGCAAATATGCTAAAACTTGGGAGAAGAAAAAAAAAGAAAGAGAAATAGATAGCATCCTAAAGTTCCCTTTTTTTGAGTTTGGTTTGGGTTGGGTTGGTTTAGTTTGTTTGGACTTTGTTGGGTTGGTTTAGTTTGTCTGGATTTTGGGTTGGGTTTGGTTGGGGTTGGTTTAGTTGGGTTGGGCTTGGTTGGGTTTGCTTGGGCTGGGTTTGGTTTGGTTGGGTTTTACTTGTTTGGGTTTGGTTGGTTACGTTTGGGTTGGGTTGGTTTAGTTTGTTTGGATTTTGTTGGGTTGGTTTAGTTTGGTTGGGTTTGCTTTGATTGGGTTTGGTTTGGGTTGGTTTATTTTGCTTGGGTTTGGTTGGGTTAAGTTGGGTTTTGGTTTGGTTTTTTTGGCTCTTCCTTATAGCAAAATAATAAAATAATCAATAATTTCAGATGATTTATCAGTCATCTAAAAAAAAAAGCTTAAATATGAAAAAAATTTCTAATTTTCCTTCAGAATTAATGGAGGAAAAGTCAAATGGGTGACTATTTGATCTAAAGGATATCCTTATTACATATTTTATATTTTTATTTTCAAATATTTAAAAATATTTAACATTTATTTATAAATATTTTGTATTTATATTATATATCTTATGTGTTTGTTCACATCAAGGAAAAATGCAATTTTTTAATTAGAATTTGGTAACCATATGGAGTGTGAGCACTTATTAATAGTGATACTCAGAGATATGATATTACCTTAAAAAGAAAAATAAAGAGAATAAAATAAAGAAGAGAGGGATTTACTCCACGAATTCCTTTGGTATCAGCACAGCCCAAGTTTCCATTTATTAATAAATGGCATTTGTGCAAACTAAGCAAGGCAACATTGGATAAATCCTGGGGGAATTCTAAGGAATATTTCCCTGTTTTCCAACCTGATGATCGTCACAGAAAACTGACATTTCCAAGGAGTTCCAGGACGAAGCCACAGGTGCCAAACACACTCAAATCGAAGCAAAGTACCAAGATTCCCAAGAATTCCTGGGATTTCAGGCTGGATTTCCTGAGGATTTACCCTCCTGCATCCCCTACTAAAGGCTCCACCTACAAACACCACACTGAACTCAGACTTGGCAAAAAATTCTTCCCAATCAAAATATTTCCAGTATTATTTTAGGTATAAACGTGTTTTTACTTGACAATTTTGATTAAATTTTGATCAGCACGAGGCTGAAAAAAAGTGTGGGGTTTTCACAAGGAAAGAATGAATAAAAAAAAATGATTTAAAAGCTGCATATTTTTACCCAGAGAATCCTAACTCAGCTACCTCGGAAAAATATTTTAATTAAGAGGGAGAGACACTGGAAAAGACTTGGAGGAGGGAAAAAAGTGCCTCTTGTGTATCAGGTGGTTTTCATAACAATGTCCTCTATTTTTACCTTTGTCCATATAAATAATGAACAAATGTCTGCCCTGCAATAAGTCAAATATATTTCTTTTTGGCAGCTCGAGGGAAAACCTGTTTCATTATTATCCACATGATTTCAGGGCCACATAAAGGAGGGGAAATAACCTGGTTTCTATTTTATTTCTATTTTATCCTTGGAAGGAAAATGGGGGTTTGGGAGATTGATTATCCTTTAAAAAAAGTAATGGTCCATCTGCACAGTCATTACAGCAGCTGAGCCCAGAAAATCTGCTGGTGGAAAAGGAGGGGTTTGTGGGAAAACAACACTCCAGAACATTCCTGGGAATGGTGGATTTAAGGACCGCGTTGTCTTGACTTCATTTGGTATGGAATTACATCAGGGAAGGGAAGATGAAAAAAGTCCCTGTGAAGCTTTTTGCAATCCAGAACCCAACGGAACAGTGAAGGATTGATGGCATTAATGGCAGAGCCTGGAGATTCCTGGCATGGAAAAGGCAACACAGCCCAGATGTTTCCACACCTGGCACAGGGTGGGCAGAGCAGCTGCGGCTGCCCCATCCCTTGGGAGTGTCCAAGGCCAGGTTGGAGCAACCTGGAAAGTGTCCCTGCCCACGGCAGGGGGCTGGAATGGGATGATTTTGAAGGTCCCTTCCCACCTAAACCATTCCATGAACCTGAAGAACCTCCATGTCCTGCAGGACTGTGAGCCCCAAATCTTTTCCCACCCATATCCATCCAAAAATTCCCTCCTACTCATCCTGTTGTTTCTTATAACCACAAAAAATCATGGTCAAATCGAAGCAAAATACCAACTGCAAAGCACTTTTTAGCACTGGAGCTGCTTTATGAGTCAGACATAAGTAAGTCAATCTAAGAACTAAAACAACATTTAAGGTGGCAAAAGACACTTGGAGACATCTCTGATAATGCACCTGGAGTTGGATCTCAACCACAGCCTTCACTCCCCAGGTCTGGACAGACACAGGGGATGAGTGTGGGAAGCTTTGGAAGGCCCAGCAGCTTTTCTGAGAGCAAGCAGAACATTCCCAGGAAGAGCCTTCCCTTTGGAAAAGGGGCAATCCCTCTCTGCCAGTGACTTATCTCCAGCAAAATCTGCTTGGAAACAACCCAAGTGGAAACTTCAGCTGCATTTTCCATGACAGTTTATACAGGAGGAGTCAAAGAATAACTTTCAAATTGTATTTATTTAAAAAAAACCAACCAAACTGTGAGAGCTCTGAAGGGTTGGAAAGGTCAGAGCGGGACCTTTCCCCTCTCCCACTGTCGTAACAATTCCTGGGAAGGAGCAGGAGAGAAATCCAACCACCAGACAGGTTCTTGTGTCCTCACATAAATGGAAACTGTGTCATATAAAAGAACTTGAACTGGCAAGTGACACTGGGCTTTGGGTTGG
>JAOXXN010000449.1:299083-311301 GCA_026770055.1 Myrmophylax atrothorax | reverse complement strand
AAGAGGGAAACTCTTATGTCTGTACAAATCAGAGATGGTGCAGGGACTCACACATAACTATCAGGGGTAAATCTGCCTAAGGGAGGCAGGGTTTGCAATGTCATATAAAAAAGCCAAAATAATGGGAATTCTTATGGGTGTAAAAGGACAAGTCAGATTCAGAAAACACATTTATTGCTCTGTGAGGATGCCCTTTTTTTATACCTAGTCTGATTTGTGGGCTATTGCCAAATAAAGGTGATCCCATTCTTTTTTTCTCTCTTCCTGTGCATCACAAGTAGAAAACGCTATCTGGGCCTTTATGTTACATGAAATATTTATACAGATATGCAGCAAGTCAGATAAATCTACTGACTTGATACAGAACATACCCTTCTTTTTTGTAGATCAGTTATTTTGTGTATCAGTGGACCAGAACACCTCAATCTAAAGCCTCATAATTAATAGATCCAGTTTTATATTGGTGAGGAAAAGGGAGAAAAGTGGTCTAATGAGAGACGTCTGCTGCTACGTAAGATTAAACAGAACACATAGATGCACCCTAAAAAACAGCAGGTAGCTCTCTAGGACAGAGAGTTATAGGATGAATTGTAGGATCTCATAGTCTGTTGGACCCTTCTGTACCTACTTCCTTACCACTCAACTGATACATAAATGCTTTAGATTTTTCTTTCTAAAGCATTGCAAAAGCAGTTGACCAAGTCAACATCAGAGTTCCTCTCAGGATTTGTTATATCCTGGTGTTGACTTGCCCACATAGCATACCTATGCTGTTGCCACCTTCCTTTAGTCCACTTACATAACACTTCTGGTGTCTTGTCAGGCCTACAGAACAGGTCTGACTGCAGTGGGCTTTAATTTCTTTTTCTCACATGAGTGAGGACTAAGAGAAAAAGGTGAAGAGCCTTCTAGGTGGTAAATGATGCTGTTGGTTTCAGTTTGGTGAAAATATTCATATAGCTGAGCTAAAGCATGCAGCTGTGCTCCCACATGCACAGTTCTTTCTAACAGCTTTCTTGCTGATCTTGCTTTTTCCCTCAGATCTCTTTGCAGTAACTTCACTTAGAGTTCCATTAATAATTTCTATTAATTAACACACCAAATAAGGAAAACAGCTAGTATTTCTTCTAATTTTAATTTTGAAGTTTAATTTAGTGCTGGAGTGAATGATTGTGCCTCAGTTCAGGACTCCCCAATAAAAGAGACAAGGGCAGACAAGAGAGAGTCCAGCCATGATGGTGATGAGGGAATTGGAGTGTCTTTCCTATGAAGAAAAGCTGAAGGACTGTTCATAACGGAGAAGAGAAAACTCAGGGGGATCTTGCTAATGTATATACATACCTGAAAGGAGAGTTCAAAGAGAGCCAAACTCTTTCCAGTGGTGCCCAGTGACAGAACGAGAGACAGTGGACACACACTAAAATACAGGAGGCTTCCTCCAAACATACAGAAACACCCTGTCACTGTGAGGGCCACAGGGCACTGGCACAGGTCACCCAGAGTGGTGGTGGATTCTCCATCCCTGGAATCTCATGGGCCATAGTCCTGGGAAATTGACTGTAGATGTTCATGTTTGAATGGGGCATTGGATCTGATGACCTTCATCATATCTGTTCTGTGATATTATTAATCTCCTGGTTTTACTGAGAATTTGAACTTCTATCACTTACTGCTTATGATCCTTTCTGATCATAAATTACACAGTAATATGATTTCCCAATGTGTCTGACTGCTCTGTATGATTCATCCACAAGAAGGAATACCAGAATTACTGCCATATGCACTCTGTTTTTAATCTTACCAAAATAAACACTGAAGGCATTGAGGGTGAAGTAAATTGCTCGGTTTCCTAAAATAAAACATACAGCAACATGTTATCCTCTTCTTCATGATGCAGAAGTAACTGAAGAGTTCTGTATCAGTAATTAATATGGGAAACATGTAAGAGAAACATGGCAAAACCTATGTGAATGTGAAGGCAATTTAGGAAATATTTGGGACTATGTAGTTAAACCCCCAAATCTTGACTGTCTCTTTTTCAGAATCAGCTCCAAGAACAACACTGTGCTCCGTGATCTATCAGCCACGAATAGAACTTTCAGTAGTTTTACCAAAGGCTGTATTCATCAACTTTAAGGGCACAGCAAAGGAAATAGGTTCACTTCTGGACCATTTTCCTCTGAAAGTTTAGCTGTTCAAATGACATTTATTCCATTGATTTCAAAGAATATATGTACAAAGTCTAAAGCCATACTTAATCCACGTAAGATCAAGACCTAATTTTTTTCCCTGACTTGGTTTCTTCATCTGGAGTATAGCCATCTGCGGTGCTGGTGATACTGATAAGTGGCTTTGTACGTAAAAATTCTGAAGGAGGTGCTAATTGCTACTATTTCTTTTAACTTACTACTTTCATTCTTTTTTTTACAAATAAAACAAACAAACAAACAAACATACCTCAATAAAACCCACCCAGACTCACATGCAGAAAAAACCTGGCCAAACAAATGCCTCCCTCCCTAACCACTTAACGGAATAAAACCTGAGTAAAACTTAAATAGGGTTTGTGATATCCTAGCTTTTGGTTAATTTTTAACTAAATGTGTTTGGCTGCTTGACCAAAGCACCTTGCTTTTATACTACTGATTGCTACAGAATGTTCAAGATTTTCTCCTAAACATACAATAGCTGAACCATCCTCATGTCTGTAAGGGGCATACTGCTTCAGTACACTGCTTTCTGGTAGATGTACTCAAAAGTGAATGTTCTGGACTGCAAGTTAAATGCTGTTTGAAGACTTCTAGACTGCATGTACACTTAGAAGTTTGAACTATATAAATGTGTACTGAGATGTTTTGAAACAAGCCAGATCTGCTTATTTTTCCAATTTAATTGCTGAATGGGCAGCCTGCCCTATTCTCTTGTAACTTTTTATTGCAGGGAAGCTGACTAATCTGGCTCTTCCTCCATCAACAGAACTTTGTGAACTGTTCACATCCCACTTTGAGAACAAAATTAAGATCATTGTGAGTTGTTGCCCTCTAACTAAGCTGCCAACACTAACAATTCTGTAATTCTGAATCTCGAGCCTGTCAAAATTCTCAAGCTACAAATACTTTTGGCATGTTATGCTCCAACACCATTATGTTTTGCCAAATCTTTTGTCTAAACAGTTACAGTTTTTCTTGATTCTCTAATCCCACTGGATTCTCACATTGTTAATCTTTCTTTCATGGTGGGGAATGTCTTAATAATGACAGAAAGTAAAACAATTATCAGTCCAGTTTTAAGAAAAAATCTGCTACCAATAGAAGATCCAACATGTTGCCATGTAATAGTCAATCATTCTTATTCTTCCTCTTTTTTTTTTTTTTTGTGACTGTAGCACACTGCATGTGGCAGTATCTTTCAAAGAATGTCTCTAAGCTTCATTTCAGGCTGGACCCCAACCTCTGCACTGTGAAACAATATTCTCAAGAGTTTATTTTTGATCTTTGTGACCTGACTGATGATGAATTTTTGGTGCTGCTGCTTAACCTCTTGAGTTCCTTTGGCATTATTTTGATCATAATAGAATATTAAGTCTCTTGGCAACTCAGACTGAGTTTTTTCCTGGTTTTCATTGAGCTCAATTATGCACATATTCTCTTTCTGTTCCTCTCTCTCATGTATATATTCACAGGCACACACTCACAAGTATTTTGCATGTACTGGAGCACAAAACAGGCAAGGAAAAGTGGACTAATGGTTAATAACAACTCTCCTGGCCAATGTGTGGTTTTATTCACTGTAATTCTATTAGTAGATATAATACCTCACATATACACCATTTTTCATTGGAAGATATGAAAGGTTTTTACAAACATGAGTAAAAACTAGTGTCTCTGTAGAGACTTTGGTGCAGTCAGGAAAGTTTTCCTATTGTATTGCTGGGGAAAGTAGTTGGCCTGGGTGCAGAAACCAAGCTATTGGCACACAGTATCATGAAGAAAGCAGTATTGTTACTGAAGTCTTATGGTTTTTCAGCCATCCTGTCTCAATCTATTTATTTCATACAGTTTTGTGCACACTGTTCATGATACATACAGGTTTAGATCCTATTTCTTTCAGTCTGTGTCTCAGTGCAAATTTTGTGTCATTTTGCTACTTTCCAGGCCATTTTATTTGTGCAGCACTGTCAACTGGGTATTCATCTGCCCAGATATAATTTAATTCTATACAGTCTGGAGATCTGCTTAAGTCTTTAAGTGTTAGACTACGTATTTTTGCAACACAGTGTCTGTTAGCACTAGTCTTTTGCTCAGTTTTTCTGAAGATGTTACCAGACTTGTAAAAAAAAATCACTAGCCATTAGTTTCAGAAAGGAATTGCACCTAGTTGCCTTGTTTGTATTCCTTATTGATGGTCAAATTATTCCTGCCTTATAAATCAAATGCCCTTTTTATACCAACTGTTATCTTATAGACTGCTAATAAGGGTATTCTCAGCCTTTTTTTTTTTTTGTACACTTTGTTGTGTTTCTTGAAGAGGCTACCCAATTCAAAGAGAAATGGTTCATTTCCCTTTGTAGATTGTATTATTTTAAATGTTTTGTATATTCAAGTCCTCTTATTGTCCGCATATATTCTTCAGATTGTTTTGAAAGTATCTGGGATATTTAGTAAGTGACCTTTCTTCAAGTAGAAAAGAAAGTCTTAAAAGTTTGGAAAAAGGAAATCTTAATTCCATTTTTCTTGGGTCATTATTTCTATGATTTGGAATACTACATGAAATATTATGGGTGTACTTAATAAAAATTGTATTTTAGATAAATCTGGTAATTGAGCATTGCAGGTATCAAATAATTCTGATTTCTTATAAGAGACTTTGCATGGGAAAATGCTTAAAATACAATTTTTATGTGACTGTAATGATACAGTACTGAAGGTTGTGTTTTTCATTGTCTCTTATATTTTTTCTATTGCATTTGTTATTTTGAAAAATTAAAAAATGTTTAATGCAGCCACTCCTGACAATCTAACCTAGGTTCTAAAATCAAAGCTGCTTTTTTTCCTGGTCACACCATACCTCAGATAAAAGGATAACAAAATCACAAGTTAGTTACTAAACCTGCTTATCATATGTAAATGAAAAACTATCTAGCTGATTCTCCCACAGCTGTGTTGATTCTACACAATTACCACAAATTCAAAGTGGTGAAAAAATGTATTTTAATCAAAGAAAAATAGAAGAATGAAAAGCTGCTATGACTCAGTGAAGATCAGGAGTAAGGGTGATGGAAGATGTCATTTTTATGTTGTCACTTTGCTGACCACAGTCACAGATGCAATTGTACAAATTTTGGTGTAAAAAGCTTAAGAACAGCTTTCAGTACAGTGTTGTTCCCATTAAATAAGCTGCAATTAAGTACACTTCATAGTAATAATTTTCTTTGAAATAGTAACTTTCACATGTCTTTTCAAGCTAGTAGGTGACTATACATGTAACTAATAAGTCATCTTCTCAGGCAAATACCTTGGTCATTTGGCAACTGAAAATATGTTCTGGAATTCTACTGATTGCTCAATCAGATCTAATAAATACAGTATTATACTCTGTTTTGTGCAGAGTCTATTCCTTCTGACTGAATCCCTATTGATTTGCAATCCACTTCTCAGGATACAAAGGGTACATATTACATAGCCATCAGATAATTTTCAGAATTTTGTATCTGTCTGTATGTGCATATTTCAAGAGAAATGAATGGAGATAAATGTTTTTTGACTGAAGTTCTAATGGTATTCAGGGAGTGCTATATTGCCTACGCACACATCAGCATACCATCTGCCTATCTGGAAAAATCTCTATTATAAAAATTATTGCAGAAAATAGCCATTGACTACACTCTGAAAAACATGTCTTTGAAATGTTGCCCTGTTTAAAGACTAAAAAGACTTGGTGGAAACACTCAGTACTTGTACTGAGCCTTAAAGTGGTTCTCAGGTTCTGAGTGGTTCTGAATTCACAGACTGAATTTAGTCTGTGAATGTTATCACCCTTTGCACATGATTAGGCAAATTTAAAAAGAAGTAATAATTATTCCATAATTTCTTCAAGTCATGTGGCTTTAGCTGAGAAATCATTTTCCTTCCAAATCACTGTTCAAGAGAATTACTGTAGTCTTCACCTATGGCATAAATCTATATCAAAATAATTCTTATTTCTTTTGTCTAAAGCATGGGAACAAAGCATTCAAATCTTCAATCTTTTCTAGCAGTGATAAGTTCTTGACTTAAAAATGGAAGCCTTGCAATCTGAGTGCCTGACAGTGTTTATTATAGCACTTAACTTACTGAAATCAATGAGACTTGGGACATCTGATGGCATCACAATTTGTCCATTCTTATTATTCTTCACTCTTTCTTACCAAAAACTTCATTAAAAAAGAAGAAATGATATCTAGTATACAAGGAAGCTTCTCAAAGTGTGTGCTTTGTCTTTGTTTAATGTACTTCCTCCCTTCCAGTCTTATTATTTTTTCTTTGAAATTATTAATATAATTATAAAACAAATGCTTTAATATAACACTTTGTTATGGTCTGTACTACTTATATTGTTCTACATTTACTGAAGGGAGTCTAATGTTGCAGCTCTATGTTAAACATATAAAGCCTTTACCCTGAGACTTTATAGCCTGAAAGAACTAGGAGGCACTCAGAAAAACATCATCTGTACCTTTTTCTATCTTTTTTTAATGTGTGCTACTTCTGTATCTACATTTTCTGTACTTACTTCAGAAAGAAGTGACTCTGTGCTCACTTGCTAGCTACTCAACTCTTCTACCTCTGCTTTTCTGTGGTATTTTCACAAATCTGAAGAATTCTCTGTAAGATTCATGAAGAGCAAGACTACACAATGGACAACCAAATTAATAGCCAAAATTCCAAGAAGAACACATATGGAAAGGTACATGCCAGGGCTGCTCAGAGAACGTAAAGTTTAACCAGAGCCAATGAGCAGTATCTGGAGTATACTCACCTCACCTCCTTGAGATGTATCTAGGATATGCAGCTCAGGAACAGAAAGGACAAAACCTGGCAACAAAGAATGTAAACTTAATTTCTTGCTAGAATCACTCTGAGCTTTCAAAATATTGGAGGTTTAATTTAAATGTCTAGGACATAGTTGTGGTTTAGATTAGGTTGGATTTGTGTGATGTCTATTTGTTTCCTCTCTGTAATGAAGATCACTTGTATCCTAAGTGATATAGTATAAATACAGTATAGTAAAATAGTATAAGCTGGGACTTCATATTTTTATGTTATCTGCAATTTTTATGTTATCTGCCAACTACAGCTTATTTTTTTCATCTGACAGCTAAAAATGTGGGATGTCCCTTTCATTCAGAACAAGACCTATATTAACCTGAGGTTAATGAGGGTATTTTGCATAAGTCTAGATATGGACTGATTAAGGATGTGACTCATTCTGATACTGCTGTCTCAAGATTGTAAGCTTCAGAAGAGACATGTTATTTTAGTTATTTTAGAACAATAGTCTCTAGTGCTCAATAACAAATTTCAAAGTGAAAGTATAATACTTTGGTTGTTACCAAAATACGAAACACCTGTACCTTGCTACTCATGTGTTGCCCTATAAATGTCCTGTAATAACCATTGAACCTGTTTTGAAGTGCAGTTTCTCATACCTTATATTAAAAAACCAACATAAAAGAACATCAGAAAACCAAATTTCATAGTTGCAAAATCCAAGACCTTCAGTCTATGCCATTGTTAAGTCAGGACAGTGTGGGCTTCTCTCACTGGAGCAAAAGAAGCAGTGAAAGAAGATACAGCATACATGATGCTAGAGGAACTGTTTGCTTGCCAAAAATGGAGTGTGGGAGGAACAGCATTCCAAGGTTTGCTCTTGGCTTTGCAGTGGAACTACAGTCTTATGATCACAGCAGTGACTGCCAGGGTTGTATCATGTATATGACACTCTTGCATGGGAACATGGTTTAGCCAGTTGCTCTGACATGTAAGATCCATCTACCCTGGTTGTCAGGCAGAAGCTGAAACTTTGCTTATTCTGCTTCATGCAGGCATCCACATGGAGCAGTGTGCCATCTGAGATCTCACATTCTGGTCAAGTTCCTTCTGCCTTCTGAGTCATGGTAGACAGCACAGTAAGGATGCAGATAACACTGCCTAAGTCTCTGGTGCTTTCCTGCATAGTTTGTTACCAAGAAGTTAGATGGAGCTTTATAAATTGTAGTTGGATTATTAACCCTTTGTTTTCCTCAATGATTACCCCAAAATGCCAGCACAGGTGTTACCTGATCCCAGCTGCTATAGGCTGGCTCCCACTTCCTTTGTCCTTCCATCTCTATATATACCATAATGGGGAGGTTAGCCTCCTCTTTTTTCTACTTTTCTCAATGCAAAATCATGTTCTGATAAATTATCTATGCTTATCTTACTTCCAAACATCAAGAATTGTTACAAGTGCACTGATGTGTTTTAATATCTTGGAGGGTTCATGGTTTTAACTGGTCAAGGTTTTTTAAGTTTATGAAATAACCCTGACCGATTTGGTTTGATCTAGGGGAACCTTTCCACTAGCCATTTTTATTTCCTCTTTTCTGTGTGGGGGATTCACTTTCTAAGGTCCTCTGGGCATTTTCACTTGACCAACTCTTAGTGCAGAGGTCCATAGCATCTTTCCGTTTCTTCACCTACTGTGCATTGATTCTGGATATTTATGGGGTTTTCCTCCATCTTTTTTACCGAAAGCCTCAAGATCGTTAGTGAGTATTTTGGGGAGAAGAAGGAGAGGGTAGGACTCTTACAGTAGAAAGACATGATTTATTTTTTAACTGTTTTGGGCTTAACAGCTATTCCACAGTTACCTGCAATGTCAATGATCAAACTCAATGATGAAAGTGGTTTTTTCCAATATATGGTTTCTTTTTCTTCTTTCTAACCCCAAGAGTCTGTACTTGCACTGTCATTTTAACAGAACACTAACCTGTTCCAGCCAACATGTGGAATAGCTCAGCTTTGCCTTTTCAGATTGTCAGATAGATAGATAGATAGATAGATAGATAGATAGATAGATAGATAGATAGATACATACATAGATACATAGATACATAGATACATAGATACATAGATACATAGATACATAGATACATAGATACATAGATCTTAGTTCAGCTAGATGGAGGCCAAGTAACTATGACATGCTACAGAAAGCCTACTTGTTTTCTCCAAGCAAGGGAATTAGCTCCCTGTATAGATGTAGAACAGATACACAAGGTGAAATAATAAGGTCAGTCTGGTTGTCTGAAGGCTAACAGCAAACTAGAAAAACTGATTATTGTTAGTCAGAAGGGATGAGCGCAGGATTTCAAAATGGGATGCTCAGGCAGATTTCTAGTCTACAGCGTGTCATCGTTCCATACATTTCCATGCGTCAGCTGTTTTGGTTTTGGCTCCTTTGCTGTGAATAATTCACATTGGAGGATGTTAGAAAGTAAGCCTTGCTGCAGAAACTTGCCAAGTACAGTATGCTTGCTCCCTATTGAAAGGCCAGTAATTTTATTTATGTCAATTTTTCTTTGAGCAGCTGTATTTCTGGATTCAGTTCTGCACTTCAGCTGCCAAGAACCCATAGTTCTAGATAACTTTATGGGAAATGCTTAACCACATGAAGAACTGAAACAAACATTGGTCTACTAAAGAATCGGAAATTGCACTGGAGCAACTGTTGTGGAACGGCAAGTATTCTGTTGTAGTTATTTAGGCATTTCGGTTCTTGATTTAGATAGTACTCCTTGAGGGTTTGTTCAGTTTTATTAATTTACCTAGTAAGGTCCATTGGTCCTGAGGTGCTATTTATTAATACTGTTGTAGCAGCTAACAATTTTCTACTTTATGTGTTGTCTACTGGCTGTGACCAGACATTTATGCCTGGCACACAACACACATCTCTTTTAAAAGAGCTATTGCTCTCTCCCCAACTCCTTCTCTACACACAATAGTTTACTAATATGCTTGTTTGGGCTGGGGTATAGTTAATTTTCTTCACAGTGGTTAATATAGGACTGTGTTTTGGATTTATGCAGAACACAGAATTGATAAAACAGAGATGTTTCATTTGTTGCTGAGCAGTGCCTACACAGAGACAAGGCCTTTTCTGTTTTTTGTACTGGCAAGGTAGTTGGAGGTGCATGGAAGATTAGGAGGTGACAGAGCTGTGAGAGGTGAGCCAAACTGAGCAAAGGGATATTCTGTACTGTAGGGCATCATGCTCAGGATATAATGTACAGGGAAGAAGGAGGAAGGGGGTGATGTTTGGAGTGATGTGTTTGTCTTCCTCAGAAACCACCACATGTAGTGGGGCCCTGCTCTGCTGGATGGGCTGAGCACCTGCCTGCCCAAGGGAAGCAGTGAATTAATTCCTTGTTTTGCTTTGCTTGTGTGTACAGCTTTTGCTTTCCTTATTAAACTGTCTTTATCTCAACGCTTGAGTTTTCTAACTTTTACCCTTCCGATTCTCTCCCTGATCCTGCTAGTGGGGGAGACAAGTGGCTGCTGGGTGGAGTTAAACCATGACAACCAAAATGGCTATTCCTGAA
This sequence comes from Myrmophylax atrothorax, assembly GCA_026770055.1. NCBI lineage: Eukaryota > Metazoa > Chordata > Aves > Passeriformes > Thamnophilidae > Myrmophylax > Myrmophylax atrothorax. Next base: position 300,680 of record JAOXXN010000449.1, on the reverse strand, counting down.
TAATGATGTCAGAATGAACAATTTTGTTCCAGAATTTGACTTACTAAAACTAGTCTCATATATGGGCTTATTTTTAGCACAAATCATCTCCCATATTCTGGAAGAAAAAAAGAACATTAGTGGGGCAGGTATGTCAGAATTGTTCCTGCAGCCTTTTACCAGGTGGTACACAAAGCAAAGGAAGGCACAGTCCCTGTTTCGAACTTCAGTTTCCTGGGGATCTTGGTCTTTTCCTTTCCACATCAATAGATTCAGTAGTGATTTACAAAGGAAAAAAAAAAACAAAACAAACCAAGACCGAAACAAACAAAAAACCCCCCAAGCTACCAGAGTTCAGACCTACAGAAATCTGTTAGAAAATTTTTAGTTATGAAAAAACAGAGAAGTGGAAAACATAAACTGTGAGGTTTTTCTGTTAAAGAACACTGAGTCACAATTATGATGCTATGCCAGAACTGGAAAAGAACCCCATAATTTCCATTCATTTCTGCAAATATTAAGGCATGTTAGTCTTATGACAATATAAACCATTGAAATGCTACTATTCTTGAGTTTTGTCCAGACCTTATCATTCTCATGTCACATGCAAACAACCATATATAATACATTCTGTATTTCTGAGAGTAATGTTTAGATAAAGTAAAGGAAAACTTTCTGTGCTTTGCTACTTGACATAGTCACCCAGTGTTGCATTCAAAATGTTGAGTTGCTTGGTTTTGGAAGGCTTGACACCAGCGATTGTAAGGTGTGCCTTTCAGACTGCTTGCTTACACTTTTTCTGAAATTGTGATGAATGAAGTAACATGTAAGAGTGCACTCAGCCATGTAAAAATAAAAAAAAAAAAATACAGAAGCTGTGCTTAAAGATGTCAGGGGTGATTAAAGTATTCTGTCTATTAATCCCATTATCACCCAAAGAATGGATTTTACATTTTACAATCCTATCTGGAAAAACTTCTTAAGGTACTGCGTTGTAGATCTAATAGTGGGTTTATGTTTAAAAAAGAAAAAAAAAGATTAAAAAAACCTAAAGAGAAAACCTATGTTTGAATAGTTAATTTGATTCTCAAATAATTGTGAGTACTTTTGCATGGAGTGTGCATGAAAGTAGGAACTAAATTAATTCGAATTTGTCATGGTTTCATGCAACTTTCTTCATACTCTGACTTGATTTATTTTTACTTGATCTTTGCAACTGAGAATTCCTTTTCTCATCTCATCTGCAGTGTGTCTTGCTTGGAACAGAGTTGTTTTGTTGATGGACATAAGTGTTTGAATCTGTCTGTGAGGAGGATTTGGTGGCTGAGGGAATTGGTAATAGACTATAGTGCCTTTCACCCGAAGGGTCACTAGTTCACATCAGTATCAGGTCAATAATGGCAGAAAGTCATTATGGATCTGGCTGGCATCTGCCTTGTTGCCATTGCCAAATCATTTAACAATCCCTGTCCAATTCCACATGGCCAGGTGTTTTCCCTACTCCCTAAAGCAATGGTCTGCAGCAGACCTCCTCGGCCAGTCTCTTACTACCTCCTCCCACGGAAGGGACAGTCCCCTTTTCCGGAGGGCCCCCTCATCCCCCGGGCGCCCCAGGCAC
>JAOXXN010000449.1:261333-276681 GCA_026770055.1 Myrmophylax atrothorax | reverse complement strand
CTAGAGAGTGTGCATATCATCTTAATAAAGTACTATTTGAGTGTTTATTGGCCTTTTTGTGTCTCAGCTGGTGTAGAAGAAGACATTGTCTTTGACTTCATCTGGATCAAGAACAGGCACTCTGCTGGGATGCATACTGGCCAGAGCCCATAGCAGCACTGTGCACTTCTGAACAAATTATTATGCAGAGAGAATCCTTACCTTTCAAGCAAAGCACTCATTCCAGTTATGGTGACAGATTTGTATTCAGATTCTCAAGGCTGTAGTTTTGGACTAAATTCGCTGTTGCAGCAAAGCACTGGGGGATAGAATTATGTACGTGCCGTCATTCTATTAAAGTGAAAATTATGTTTCTCAGCAATCCATCATCTAGTATTCTAGACTGCTTGTCAGCCCAGTTTTGAATTTGCCATGTTCATGAAATTCAAATAATTTTGTCTTGAAAAAGCCCCTTAGTTATATTACTATTTTATCTTAAGTTATGCAGAGTAACAGCTGGTCCCATTCTGTTACTTTCTTGTTTTGCCATTTCTGAGGATTTTGCATGGTTTAACACCCCTGCGTTTATTTCCTATTGAAAAAGCATAATAATTTTTAGTTTTACATGGATTTTAAGTTTGCATACTGCCTCCTGGGAATACCCCTAATGTTGTGTTCCATAGCTTGCTAAGCTGTAAATTCATTAAGAACACATTTAGTGCCACAACTTCCCTCATGTAAGCAGCCAAGTAGAAAATTGTGCTAAACTGCTACAAAGTAGGTTGCTATCATTAGTATTTCTGGGTTACTTTGTATCACATTTTTCTAGGTAACTTCTTTATGTTTCAGATTCCTTTCTTAGGGTCAAATAAAGTTAGTTTGATCCCAAATATAGAAGATACTTTATATTTTATATTTTTTAGTGTTTAGAACAGGTAAACCAAAGCTTGATGTTTCTTTTAGAAGTCCTGTGATTTTTATGTCTTACTAACATGTTATCTTCATGCATCTCCATGTCTTTGGTATGTTCAGTTGATCTACACAAGATATCTATTGTATGCCTGGCAGATAAATAAGCCTAAGCACACATGCAACAAAATAAAAACAATTTGGCACAGGGACAGATTTTCTTGCTATTTAACAAAGTGAAGTTTGGAGTAAACTTTGGTGTTTGGAGTTGGATAGAGCCCCAGAATTTTAACATTGTTACTGAAAACAATAATTCTGTGGACTACATGGGACATGCACGTGTCTGGACACACACTATTCCCAGAAAAAAAAATATTTTCTACATTGCCAGATCATGCAGGGACTGTCTGTTTTTCCATGGCACATAATCTCACCTTGGAGATTTCATTATGTAATATGCAAAAATACTGAAGCAGAACACAAATAAATACAAAAGCTCAATTCTGTCCTTATCTGACCACTACCTTTCTGCATAGCTGAAAAATGATCCAAACACCAGTTATGGAAATATTTGAGCTTTTTTTTAATTAGTTAGTAAACACAATTTCCACTGTCGTGTGAAATCTAGTTGCTAAGGCCCAAAAGTATAACTAATTTATTACATCATGAACAGTTAATTATTTCTACTGACTTTTGATTCAGAATAGGTGCATGAAGGCAGTACTTTAATGACCTCTATGGATGTCCCCAATGTGTTATGTACCTGATGCCAATAATGTATTTATTACAGATTTGACGAGATGAAACAGTGCTATGTGCTTTTCCACATGGTGATGACTCTCAGTATTTTGCAGAACTGCCTCAATCACTGCTCTACAGGCTTTTGTCCCCCAGATTCCATGCCATCAAATGCGCATGGACTTTAAAGCGCAGACCTTTGAGTAATCACTGAACATAAAAGCTGGAAAATTCAGCCCAGGGTATACTTTCCCTCCACGCATTCAGCACCTTTTCCAGATAAGTTACAGAATTCCATTATCCAAATTGTTACACATGTGTGACAGAGGTTGACCTTTAGTCACGTCAATCCTTTTTGTGTAGGCTTCGGGCTCCAGCCTAATGGCTCAAAGCCTGATTTACTCACTGTAATAAGGGCAGGAGGTCGAGCAATTGTCAGCTTGCCTGCTCATACTCGTCTCGGAGCCTGGTTGAAGGCTGTTAACACAAAGCTTTTCAAAGTGAATTTACAACCACCACCACTGACATAGGCCAATCAGTACACCATAAACGTCAGGTTAGTGAGATTGAGCAGTAAGTAAAGCACTGGCAGCCCACTATTGGCTGAAATCAATTGCTCAAGGTTTAACTGAGAATAGCAATCCATGTACAGCTAAGTCTGTGGAACTGGCTTGAGGGTGGAAAATGACTTTGAGTGTGGTTTAGGTAGAATTACTCACCAGCCACATCTGTGGCATCATGTCCTGCTTTCATTCTTCTGTATGAGCAATGCCTACGCTGACAGAATCCATGGTCAAAAAGTTGTTGGACCCACCTCTTAGCTATAGAAATAAGATTATTCTCATTTTTATCTATGCAAAAAACCAAATGAAAATGTAAAACAGTGTTGTGTCTTACCTGGACAAAGAAGATTAGGAAATATTTTAGTGTATTATTTCAATAATACACTACTGTTTTTAGTCCTCTGGTTCCCAGAAGGCTATTTCATAGGGATACTGTGTTGTTTTTGCTGTTGGCTTGTAACTGGAAACTATCACAGATTTCACTAATGAGTGATTATGTACCTGATGGTCTGAATATCCATGAGGTGTAGTTACCCACAAGACTGGATGTTTTTATCATTTTGTGTAGTGACAGCTTGGACAACAATTCATTTGGCTTTGAAAGCATCAGCATTAAAATGTAGAAATCCATTAAAATGCTGTATGCCAGGATTTATAAATTAGGCAATTTCCTTGATTATTGCAATCATTTACAAAATTGATTGTCCTAGTGTGGTATAGGCAGATTTCAGCAATGATCATTGACAACAGGCACATCCTCTAATATCTATACTCATTGTTCCCTAAAAGAAAAGCCTCTCTATTGCAAAGTTATTCTCCATCTCAAGGTCAATTATACACTGAAAAAGTCTGCTAACGTGGAAGATCACACATCTTTAAAGGAGAATCACATCAGTCAGTTATAGACTGCAATGACCTCTTTTTTTATTTTTCTTCTGTTTGTAATTTCATTGATGACCAAGGCATTATCTTGTACCTGTAGTGCATATACTTTTTGTGATCTGCTATTGAAAGGCAAATAATTTTGGCAAATTCAAGCTTTAAATATTTATTTGATTGAAGATTTAAAAGTCAATAATGTGTTTTATTTGTTTAATCCTAAAGTTCCAATTAACCAATAGATATAGTGTACAGTACCTTGATTTGGTTCAATTATTTCTGCAAGACACAATCAAGACATTATGTCACAAAGCAAATATGCTCTAGAAGTTTTCCTAGATTAAAACAAATACAATAAAGCCACTAAGTGCCAGCCACCAACCACAAAACCACAGTGCTTTCTACTTGCTTGGAAATAAGCAATTTGCATGGTAAAAACCTATAAATTCTAAACTTTCAAGTGCAAGTGATTTCAGAAGATTCTTTTTGCAAACTGTACATGACGTCCAGTTACAGCTGGCAACAAACTAATTTGTATCAGGACTTAAGAATATTGTGAGCTTCCAGGACCAATATCCTGCAGCTGTTTATCAGTCCTTGCTCAGAGACGATAGCCATTGATGTCACTGGCAGCTCTCATTTAGTGAAGTCTTCAGGCATGACTGAATAACACAGTATCACTGTAACCACAATTCTTAAATAATTTTTTTCAAAGATAGGCCAGCCATTCTTTCAGATCTGCAGAACCACCTGCATGTTGTCTGGCCCTGTCCATACAGTACCAGTGTCATACAGCTAATGTAAAGGTAGCCTTGTATAAATGCATTAAATTGTCCTAAAGGTATTATTTTACTATGAAGAAAGGGAATTTTGCATTGCCAGTAACTGTGTAGTACTGCATTGTGTTAGATAAACATTAGCATCAAAGGAAATATTTTTCTTATGTATCTTGCAAAAAAATTTACAACTCATAAATTTATTATTTGTACTACATCACATATTTGTTGCCTGGATTTAGCGAGATGTACATAAACAATTCTGTATTTTATCAGTAATTCAACCCGATCCTTTCTATGCAGAGACCTACTGGTGTATAAGAAAGCATATTTAGTGACCTGAGGGCATTTGTAAAAATTTTTTGATCTCATCTGTGGAACTACAAAGTAGAGAAGCATGGTTTTTCATGACTACAAGTTCCTACTGAAACAGAGGCCATATGAAGGCTCTGTTCTGCATGTTGTTTGCCTGTAATGGAGCCTCGAATCTGGAAATATGGTAGTATTTGTTACAGTCCCTAACTAGAATCTTACATTAAGTGAAGTGTCATCTATAAAATATATGAAGTAAGCAAATCTAGGAGTCACTATTTTAACCTAGGTTTATCAGTTGTGTAAAAGTTAGTGTTTCGGTCTTTTAAAATATTTCATATATACTTTATATGCCATGCCAGTATTCACTGTGGAAAGCAGGGTACCAGCTTTTGTCAATCTGTTGAACTTTTTTAGCAGTATGGATTAGTGATTGAAGTACTATTTTTACACCATAATTTTACAGATTACAATTTTAATATTGAAGTAAAAAATAATTTTGAAAAAAAAAAGTGCTTTATTTTCTATATTCTGCTTCCATTATTTCTTTTTCTGTTTCTGTTAGTATTTCTATTTTAAGCTGTCTTAAATGCTGCTTCCATTTCCATTGCTCCAGCAAAAGAAGATGAAAGAGATGCACAGTTACTTAGAAAAAAATGAGAAGTTAAAAAAAAAATTCACTTGTAAGAACAGTTGCTAATTAAGGACATCTTGATTTCCATTTGGAGATGTGAAGAGAAAGATGTAGATATGAATGTGGGTTTTTGTTAATTAATTTTATTGTGACCAGTAAGATTTCAGTGACAGCTGCAGTTGCAAAGTGACATTTGTCCACCACTGAAAAATAATTTGTCTTTCAGAGCAAACATTCTGAGCAGATTTGACATTTGATGAAAGAAAGAAAAGAAACACATTAAAAAAATTATTCATGACAAAGGGCCAGTTGCCATTTCAGAGCAGGGAGACTGGTGAAGTGGTGGGTTAGGTGTCCTCGATGGCATGCATTTGAAAAGTTCAGGAAGAAACACTAATATTTAATAAGCATAAATATGTTTCCTTTTAACTAATGCACAAATATCATTATAATACTTTTAAACAAAACAAGTAAGTTCCTGAAAAAAAAGTTTGATTTCTAAAAAGATTTGGTTTTCACCCAGAAGTGTGAGTTGCAGATTAATTTTTGACCAGTTCTAACAGAAATGCACAAAATCTTACAGAGACTTGGAAATTTCACTTTAAACTGCTGTAACCTGCAGTGTTTTCAGCAATGTCCTCTTTTCCATGGACCCAAATCTGTGTATTGTTAAGTACTATGCCCTGACTCCAGCATTTTGCTTCCCGATAAATCTGAGGCCTTGTTTCTCTGTGGGGACCTAAACTCTTCACTCATCTGAACTTCTTTGCTATTCATGGATTAACACTGTAGAGGTTCATTTGCTGTATATCTTTCAGCATGTTTAAAAGTCAGGTAAGGAGTTTAGAAAGCTCAGTTACTGATGCAATTTTGTCATAAGGATAAGCAAAGTGAAGATGAACATTGACATTTCCTTAGACCACACACTAAACATGAAGATGCTTGGGAAAAAGTGGGTACCATATTGTTGATCAAATCTTTGCATCAATGTTGTCTCATATGAATTTCATTCTCTTTTCTGATCAAACCAAGATCATATTCAAGGTTCTTGGATTAAGAGGTAGTATTTTTGAATATTAACTTGTTAGCTGTTTTTTTCAGGGTGGTACTAAAGTGTCCCTAGTCTAGGGATTTCGTGAATTTTCAACAGTGAGGACTCTCCAGAGGAAACCATGTAGCCCACTGTATGGTAGAGGCACACATTAGAGCAGACTATATATCTGAGCCTGGGTGGGCTCGAACTGTAACTCTGCCTGAGTAGCTATTTGACCTTCGGGTCTACCATTCCCAACAAAATATGGCTGAAGGTCAGGCTGAGGTCTGTAGCCTCCCTTTTCTCCAAACACTACATTTGTCTGTCTCTTTTCTTAACCTTTGTGAGTTTTTGTTTATTTAATAAGATGTTAATTTTCATGCCCTAATTATGCAAAAATGACATGACCCAGAGACAATAGTGTTGCAGAAATTCTACTGCATTTTCTGAAATCAATTTTTCTTTTACTTTTGAAAGGCTAATTTGTGTACAATTTTATAGTTTGCTGCCAAGTCAAATCAGATGATTTCTCATTTAAAGATGTAGTAACTGTCACTTTGGATCACTTTAAAGGCCCTGGTTGAGTCTTAATCTGTTTAATCCTTCATTCTTAGTTTATATTTCATCCAAATTATTACTTATCTCTTCTGAAATCTCACAGGTCCACATATTATACTTTACACTAATCTTTCACACTCTATGGCCTGCATGTCATAGTGGCTGTATTTATGATCAGAAACAGCTAGCAATGCCTCTCAGGATGCTATCAATCACAATTTGCAATAATGATAGCCACAGAAGAAGTTTGTGCAGTGCTTTCTGCCCCCTCTGAAGCTGAGCAGCACACAGTTCCTGTACTGCACCTAGATACCAGTTGGTAGGCAGGTTAGAAAAAATGGCCCTTTCTCTGTCACATTCAACTTTCAATCATCTGTTTTGAGGGATGAGAGTCATCAAGAATTTAAACTTTCTGCTGCATCCTCAGAGAAAACAGCTGGATACAGTGATAGATAACCCAGAGCATGACCATTGTTTCACTATTTTTAACTTTTATTACTTTTGTTTTATTAATTTCTACTTTTCATTATTTAAATTTTTTCATTATTTTCTTATTTATTACTGCAGAAATATGACATTAAAATGCTTTTTGTGATTTTTGCTCAAAACCACGTGCATTTGTCTCAGTGTTTCCTACAAAGGGGACAAACATTCTGACATTTTCATTCTGTAGGAAAGGTGATTTTATTTATTTGGGGAATTAACAGTAAGCTTGCTCTTGAGAGCACCCATTCTAGCTGTTATTAGACATTACTGTGAAAAACAGTTTTCTCTTTCAAAGGCAAAGGTGGACTGGATGTACATTAATATTTTGACAATTAATTCCATTGGTTTATTAAAATAATGCTACAGCTACTCATTTCAGCTTGATACTGACTTATCTGTTAAATTTTAACAGAACTAATGTTGAGAAATTTCTATATAAGAAAGACTTTGTAGTTCACCACCTAAGGATCAGACAGCCATAGATTGAAAGTCTGACTGAATTTCTCCCTCCTTCATACTCTTTGAAAGTCTCAACATAAATATCAGCCAGCTGGATATTTTCTTCTCAGCAAATTCAAGTATCTATATAGACTGAAAAAGTGGACCTTTAGATCACAGTGAAAGTTGGGGCAACAGACAGATGCAGTCTGCTAAAACAATGTATTTGAAGAAGATGGAGAGTAGGACAGCAAGGCAATGTAATGCCAGTTAATTTAGAGAAAGAGCCTGGACTTCCTCAGACTATGACTCTTGTAGAGGATTACTGCCATTCTTTCTCTGTGTTCCCAAAGATTGCAGGTAATTTTACCACTCTCTCACAAACCAGGCTAGACTTGTCTCATGAGCATTACACTGCCAGTTATTGCTTAGTTTTTGTGCTGATGCTGTCTGATGATGGATTGTGGGTATCCCACAGGCAAAATATTAAGAAAATGATAGCACTAAGAATTAGTAATTTTCATCTGCATATTCTCATGGATTTCTGCTCTGTATTTTTTCCACTCTCTTGTAGGTCAATTTAAATATTTTATCTACTTCAAGCTTTCAAAACTTGCAAGTAGTACAAAAGATATCTTGGTGAATATTTTTGAGCATGCAAAACTTTTCTTAGAGATCTTTCAGTGTTCTTAGCATTGCACTAGGAAAAACAACATCATACCAAGAGTGGAACATGGGCAGACCCATCTGGGTGCAAGCTTGCCATGTCTGTGGTCTAAGCTGACTGGACAGAAGTTTTCTGTGGACTGTAAGCCATTTGGGAGTGTGTCTGCTAGCACAGTGCCGTGCCCAAGGGAACAAATCCTTTCAAGGATGATTGTCTTATGGCCTGAAACTAGATTGTGCCCAGGCAGTGTTTGCTAAGATTAGAGTGAGCTGGATCTCTGTGCCTTCTGCTGTGACTGTTTTGTGCCGTCTGAAAAAAAAATCATGATTATTTGACAAACATCTTACTAGATTTTCTGAAAACTGAAAAATGAATTAATCTTCCACATTAGCTGCAGATGAGTTATCCTGGCAGTGATACCGACTAGGCTACTTAGTGGGACCAAGTCAATCAAGAGCAAATGATGCAATTGCAAATACCAGAGAAGGTCTTATATAATGTGCTTTGTAATAGGGCAGTTTTTCCATGTATACACAGGCTAAGTCAGTTCTAACATTTGCTAAGACTGTTCCAAAATCTTACAGTTGAAAGTAAAATGGATTCATACTAATGACTTGAAAACTCCTACTAAACTTCATCACTTACACAAAACACAACAAAATAAATTGCTATGTCGAACTATAATCAGTTTGGTTAGAAGAGTCTTCTTCTGAGTGTATGACAGCTATAAACAGCACAAAAGGGAGGTCTGGGTGTTTAACTCATATTACTATGTCAGTGCAAATTTCTGAGCTTTCACTTACTCCTTTAGACTTTGTTGGGAGCTGGTGGTGTTGAGGAGATTACATAAAACATGTAGTGTCTTTCAAGTTCAGGACTCTCAAACTGTGTCCTGATGTCAGACTGCAGGATGTTTTTATGCATTTTCATTTTATGTTTCATGGTGCTTGTACTTGATAGTGAATTAGAATACTCAAATGTTACTTTCCATTAAAGCAAATCCCAAAATGCTAGCAGTTCCAAAGAGAGGCAAATATTTTAAAATCATACATCAGTCTCATAAACTTTTCATTCTGGAGGAGTCTGTTGGGAAGGCACCAGGGGACAAGGAGAGAGAATTTGACTTTGTGCACGAGCATAGGAATTTATGTTTGAGTTGCCCATGAGCATTGTGGCATTTCACTCTCCAGCAGAAGGGTCATGGTAGCTATAAATTGTATAACATGACTAGTATCATGTGACGGAAATATCTTTGAAGAGTTACCTCTTGTCTAGAGACACCAACCAGAGTACTGCGGCAAAACAGTACATGGTGGTTATGGAGGGGATCAGCTTCTGGAAAAAAAAGGCTTTGGATATAGTTCCTAATGGAGCTTGATGTATTGCCTTCATTATGGAGGAGGTTAGACTTGATTTAACTTCTTTGTGTGGACACTTACATATGTAAAAGAAAATCCAACAGATGGGATTTTCTATTCAATGGATGAGACAGGTTAAAAAGTACCATGACTATAAGTTGAAGCTGAAGTTAGACAAAATGCATCTCAAAAGAGGAAGTTAAATATGTTTTGCAGAAGTTAAATGTAAGAATATCTGACAAAAAAGAAACCGGTACCTTTGATGTTTAAAAAGGTCATTAGGTGTGTCAAGTTTCTCATCTTTGGGTTCAACGATCCCAGCCATTGCCATCATGACCTGTGAAACTCCAAAACCTTGCTTTACCTCCTAGGTGGTACATGAAGAGACCAAGACTGTCTGCATATTCCTTGTAGCACTTTGATTAAGGATCTTATTTTCAGTGGGGTGCTTTCTGGGAATTTCTTCCCTCAGGTGCCTGGGTAGATTCTGCTTGTCTTTTACTTTTTGGGGGCCAGACAATTGCCACAGGGACTTGGGGCAGGGACAGTGGTATGAGGTGTTAGTCTTTCATTTCACAGCTAGCACATTTGTACTCTAAGCTGACTGTAGGCTTGTGACAATCTCTGCAGTTTCAGGTATGGCTCTCCTGGCTTTCTCTGCACTTCTGGACATTTCTTGATTTATCAATTCCCTTTCCTTATGAGGACATCAGATACTCATATCACTCATTCCTCATACACATACTGGTCCTCTCCCTTTTTTCTTGATCTTTTCCCCTATAGAAGTTAATGGCCTATGAAGTATAGTCTGGATCAGATTATTGAACAGTCCCCTCTAGCTTTGAAATCCATATAAAGCTATGAAGCCAACCAAGAAAAGTTATTATGTCCATGTAAACCTTATCAAAACTGAGCTCTGCTCATTCTCTCAAGTAAGAGTTTCTGTACTTATAAAGTCCTCTCAGCCTCCTTTTATGACAGAGTGCAGGATATCAGAAGAATTGTCTGATAAAGATGGAGAGAGAGGAGGGGGATTATTATAAAAGCCAGCCATGTGGCTCTTTCCAGAAGTCTGCATATTTCTCTTATACATGAAGTGGCATATGTAGACTGCCTCTTAACCCAGAGATCCAGAGAAATAACAATGTGGAAGAAATAGCAGCAGTAGCTCTGAGTTTTCTTGCAATGATCCTATTGCAAAAGCACTGAATGGATGTGCAACCATACACTGCAACCCCCACAGCTGTCACTTTGGCAAACCTTTTGATGAATTGGATCTTGATATTTACAGAATCTATTAAAATACAGCCCATCATGTGTTTGTTTATATGTTGACAAGATGATGTACACCCTGCAGGTCAAGGGTGATGTGAACTGTTTTGGTGTTCTTGTCAAAGCAACTTAAAAAAGAACATTTATATAATTTTTGTAGAGTAATTGTCTAAGAATGTAAGAGCAACATACAAAAATCTTAACTTTGAAGAAAAAATTGTACTGATCTGACACAAGAATCTGAACTTGTTATCAATCAAAAAGACTTTCCTACTTCTTCCCTAATATGTTAGAAAATTGGCAGCTCAGATAGAAAACAAATAGCAAAATTAAGCGGAAAGGAATTGATTTAACTACTTGGGTGGGTATCCCGTACCATAGAAAATTTTTCATTTGGGCTTGTCACTTATTAAATACATTCTGTAACTAATGAGGCTACACAACACAACATCAACAGCAATGTTGTGGATGTTTTGCTATAAACATTCTAAGTCAGAATTAGTTTTATGAGGGTATCAGGTGTATTTATTTGAACATCATTCATATATGTTTGATTTTTCCTTGCAGCTACAAGGAAAAAATTCTTTCTGAAATTAAATCATGTCAATCTAGTTGTCCTCCCAGACATGTCTTTCAATTACAAATGCAACTGTATTGAGGTGTTAGCTGAGTAAAATTAGACCGCAAACTCATACTCTGAAGGGTTCCAGAGCATTCTGCCGGCTTCATTACATTGTTATTAGATAATGTTCTCATGAAGTGGGCTATGAGCTAAGGAAACTTACTGTGCAAGAATCTCTTTCCATGTCATATTCTTATTGGTTGCTTTTATCAGTACCTGGTAGTCATGTGCCTCATAAATAAATAATTCTTGTCCCAACATGAAGCTAGCTCATGGTCATTTCGGTGCCATAAAAGAAAAGGAAGAGGGTAATTGAAGAATATGAATTTCAAGGCAACAAACCCCCTCTCATTTTCTTGGGTTTGTTGGGTGCACCTTGCAAAATTTTTGAGGTATCCAAATGCTTCACTGTTTTAGAACAGAATGGATCCATTTGGAATGTAGAGTGAAGTTGGAATGAAAAGTCTGAGAAAAGAGAAGAGTGTGTGGGCATGAAAAGGATAAATAGAGAGGATGGGAGGAAATGAAGAAATGGATCTAGATAGTGTGAGGAAGGAGGGATCAGCAGTGTTGTGGATGAGAAACACAAGGTGACAACAGAACCTGAGCTGTCCTGAGATGTTGGGCTGAAAAAGTGGTAGTGTTGGCTCTCATGTTCCCCTTGAGAAGAGGGACCTGAGAACAGCTCATGATATCTTCAGATTTCCTCTTCCTAAAAGCAACATGTTGTGCTGCTTCAGCTCTGGGGAAAGCTTATTCCTGGGCCCTGGAGTCCCTCAGAAGATTACTCCTTGGATCATGTCTGGGAAAGGAAACAACAGCAACCTGTTCTTTTATTCATAGTACAGAAAGAGTGTTCAGGAGCTTTTCCCCTTCCCTTCTTCTCTTATTATAGATTTCTAAGACTGTTCAGGCAAAGAGAAGTGCTTATAGCTTTGTTTTAAAAGCAAAGCCAAGAGACTCCTTCACATATCTGGAAAGTCCTCTCTTCCTTTTTATTCCTTCAACTTGCCTTGACCTTGCTCTAAAAGCATTACATTAAATATTTTTCTCTCCCTCCACACCAACATTATGATGATGATGTTGTATCTTGTGTTGTGACTGCCAACAATGAACCAGTTAGAACTAGTTGTGAGATTGCCCAGACAGCTGAGCTGATACAACCCAAACCAGAGGCATGGTCATCAGATGTCAGGGCCCTTTGGTCATTAAGTGTGTATTTACCTTCTAGAATGAGGTGTTGAACTGAGTTGTTTCTGCATGAGCTATTGCACCTGTGTGGCACAATATATAGGAGTTTTCAATATTAACCAGGATTTATCATTTCAGTGTGCCTGGGTGTGACACACTCAGCTGCACAGCACAGTGTTAGCAAGGTTTGAAGACACCTGATCAAATCAGTGATCAGGGCTCTGAGCAGAGCTCAGTGATAAGACTGAGTACAGGATGTTCGTGGCCTAGGAAATAATAATAATAATAATAATAATAATAATAATAATAATAATAATAATAATAATAATAATAATAAGAATAAGAATAAGAATAAGAATAAGAATAAGAATAAGAATAAGAATAAGAATAGTGTCCCAATTTTCTTGTTGTTATGAGCTATTATTATGACAGTGCCTAATTAGATGCTAGAGATCTTTCAGGTGCATAGCATGTCCAAACATCAAATAAGAAAATATGAACATATCTTTTTTTTTTTAATTTAAATTTAATTTCAAGTATTAACCTCACAGTAGAATCAGAAAAAAATAATTCTCAAACAAATAAACTTGTGCTTACTTTTCTGGAATCTTAGATTAAATTTTGTAGTGTCTCATTTAAAGCACTTAAGCAGTACAGTGTAAAGCAAAGGAAGATTGTTAATGTAGTATGAAAATCAAGGCCTTTGCAAAAAATCCAATTCTCTTAAACTGTATTTTAGGCTATTTTCTTGTATTTTATTTTTATTTACAAACAGGTAAAAAAGGTGCTCTGTGGTTTATAATCCTGTAAACTGGAGCATGAATTCCAGGCAAATGCCATACTTGGGTTACATTTTCCAGATTTTCCAAGTTTGTCAGCCTGAATGCTCTTTGGACAGTGTTTCTGACAGTTTAATTAATTATAAAGAGAATATAACAAAATGCTCATGCCTTTAACTGTATTTCTTGGCAAGTATTATACTTTATGAAAAACTTCATAACTCCAAAAAGGAAAGAATCCAATATATTAGTTGAGATATTTTCATTTTTATTAATGGTCTATGTTATGTTCTTGCTTGTGTGGGAAGCAGACTTTCAGGCAACAAAAGGAAAAAAAAAAGAACCAAAGAATCATCTCTTTCAGTGCCATGTTAATAGGCTTTCATGAACCTTTTGAACAGATTAGTTCACTTTCAACTAATGTGCTTAGAAATAAGGGGATATGGTATGAGATTTAGGCACTGATTTTTTGGGGTTATTGACACAGAATCATAGAATGGTTTGGATTGGAAGGGACCTTAAAGACCATCTAGTTACAAACTCTCTGCCATGGACAAGGCCACCTTCCACTAGACAAGGTTGCTCAAAGTCTGATCCAACCTGGCCTTGAATACTTCCAGGGCAATCCTTGGTGTTAGGGTCAGCTGTTAAAAAGGAAAAAGAAAAGAGCCAAACTGCGTACTCATAATGTGGCTGCTTTCACCAGAGGCTACTAAGATGCTGTCCATGGCTCACTGGTGGTCTGCAGGACCTTGCAAAATGTCCTGCAGATTACACTGAGGAATGAGTTCAAAGGAGTCTCACTAGGTGGTATATTCATGAACTATATTTCAGCACCATCATGACAGATGGTTTCCCTGACACAAGACAGGACCTGTACCATGCCTATCATTGTCATTCCACTAGGATTTTCACACATGCAGTTAAAGATGTCTGTGTGCTCATATTTTAGTACGCACACACTTTGCCTGTGAAATATTGTCCCAGATGAACATTGAGTATCAAAGCAGAGTATGGGCGCAACTCACTTCAACAGGATAACAATTGGCCTTGTCTGTAGCTGGCTGCACTGTCTGGATAATAAGATTATGGCAAGAGTCACTAGATGACACTGTTACATAGTTTCATACAGTCATTTTTCTTAGTGCCTGTGTTTAGACTTTGAAGATATGCTGTACTGTCTCTCGTGTTTCAGTCTATATTAGTTTATAGTAATGTGAGCACCAGAATGATTCCTGTCTAATTTAATCTTTGTAATTAGACTTTGCTGGAAGGTGGAGTTGGTAGTCTATTTTGTACAAGACAGAGGATAATTTGTCCTGAAGACCCAATTTTGGCAGCAGTGATTTCTCCTCCATTAGCAAAAAGGTCTGCAAAGACCTCTAACTTTGAAGAACTCAGAAGATAGTCATGTCCTCCATGAGAAAAGGCTGTATTTACCCAGTGATGTGGTATGGTGCCTTTGGAGAGGAAAGCTCAGCAAGGGGAGCCACAGCTGCTTCACTGGCATCTTACTTGCCCTCCCAGTTCAGCCTGGTTCTGACATGGAGTGATGGACTGTTTGGAGCCACTGCGACTTCCATGCGGAAACTATGCCTTCCCTTGGTCCTTCTCCCAGTGGGCAGATAAGAGCCTCTGGTCTTAAGTGAAGCTTTTTTTCTTCTCCATCTGATAAGACTGAAATAGGCTGTGTAGGCTCTACTATTTTATGCTGTCGCTTGCCATGTCAGGATTTTTCTGCAATGCAAGTGGTGGTATGCCAATATTTTTAGGCCACAGACATATTCTTGCCACTCACATATTATCTCAAGGCTTCCAGAAAAAAGACTTGAGCCATCCCAGACAGTCAAGTCTTGAAATTAAAATTGAGCGGAAGTGGCACATTCTTTCTCTCTCTCTCTCTCTTTCTCTCTCTTTCTCTCTCTCTCTCTCTCTCTCTCTCTCTCTCTCTATCTATTTTTTAGCTTTTAAGTGTGTGTCTGAAAAACTTCCCCAAGACAGAAGTTTTGTAAGCAATATGACAAAAAAGTATGGTTGTTTTTTCTTTTGCCTTTGAGTTGCCCTGCTGTAATAATTTACTGGGTTATAAAGGTCATTTTAGGGAAGCAGATTTCAGAGCATTACAAAATACAGCCTTCCTAAAAACTGCTGTTG
>JAOXXN010000449.1:243462-261163 GCA_026770055.1 Myrmophylax atrothorax | reverse complement strand
GAAATATATTTATATAAAGATAGTGTTCTTGGCTTTGTATTAAAAATGTACTACAATAGGCACACTTCAGTGTCAAGATGGTAAAAATTCCTCATACCATTTTCTTCAAGAGCATGAGAAAGCAAGCAGTATGAAAAGAATACAAAAATGTCTGGGTTTTTGAGTACTAGTCTTAGTAAACCCTGTTTAAAGGTGTGGCAAATTATTGCAGGTCATACTTGAAGTACCAGTCATTAACATTTGATATCAGTCAGTTAAATATCTGATCTAAGCAAGTTAACCTTGCTTATACGATGTGTTGCCCTCTGATGGTGCCTCTTTCTGTCTATTGTCTCTGCAAGGATGTTCCATAACAGGGTTATATTTTATACTTAACCTTCGTTGGTTGTTGTTGTGTGAAATGAATATTACCTTCAAGTGACTAACAAGCTTCATTTTACACTGCCTGTTAAAAAAGAAAATACCAAATGGTACCCCACTATTTACTATCATATTCCTCTATTGTAAATTCACTAAGAGCACACTACATTGCAACCAAAGATGTTTCTGTGCCTCTGGGCAGAGACAAGCCAACTAGTTTTAATCAAGGTTATTATTTCAGTCTTATAAATAATGTAAGTCCAACAAAACTGCATTTACCACGGGACACAAAACTTGCAGTAAAGCATGGTGCATACATCCCATGCTGCTGTGATTGCCCTGTTGTAACGGCTTATGTAGCTAATTTACAACCAGAGAACAGATTTGTCTGCATCAGTCCCAGTTACTTTGACTGCAGTGTAGACTTGTTCTAAATCATCAGGATTTTTAAATCTGTTATTATAATTGATATGTATGAAAGACTGGTATCTTTTCCTGTGCAATGCATCTGATATGTCTACTAAAACAAAGGCTGCTTAAATTAAGTGTTCTCTGTTTTGCAAATAAAAAGCAGCCAATGTATTTATTGGCTAACATTTGTTCCCAATCTTAGCCATCAGAAGGTCAGAAGTTCAAAATTACATGATGGAGTTTATCTAATTTTTTTTTGAAAAATGACCCGATTACTACCATAGCAAGTTATATTAAATTGTTTTGGTTGTACCATATAGGATTTTTATATTAATGCCATATTTAAAATGTATTTATAAAACAGTTGAGGCTTGACTGCTATAGTTCAGATCTGTGCAGTTTTATAATTGAGACATTTACAAATTTACAGTTAAAATTATTTTGTCAGGAACGAAGCACAGATGCATGCTAAAAGAAAAACTTTGGCTAATTGCATCATGATGGATCTTTTGAATCCTGTTCATCTTTGCTCTCAAAGATATTAAATCAATACAAATCTCAGAACTAACTGTATCCAATATGTGAATGATGTATGTGATGAGGTTTGGATTTTTTCCTCATTTATGCGCAAAGTATATGTAGAGGGAACATTAAAGTTGGCAGACTGTTTAAGCAGAGTTGCAAAGCTAATGGCGTAGTTTACCGCAGGTGTAAAATGGGAATTGCAGCACGAATCTTCTGTAATATTACAGGTGAAAATTGCTGCAATCATTTGTTATAAGTGAGGTAAGGTCTTCCTGCTCTTTCTCTCCCATCACCACAGTGATTTCAAAATCTGCCAGCTATCTGCTTCTGCCAGTTGTTATTGTACTGACTTCTAGAAAACTTACACTGTAATTAAGACACTGAAACACAGATACTCTGCATTGTGGAGGTGATGACTTCTGACACTTTGTAGTCCTTGCTTGCAATTTTTAAGAGCTGGTCATAGTAGTATGACTTTGGGTCTGATTCAGATCCTACTTATAATATTAAAATCTATATTAGAATCTGAAGGTTTGTTTAAATGTCTGGTGATTCTGAACACTTTTAGCTAGAACAGAGTTTTGATTGAGAAAATGTCAGCAAAAATGACATTTAAATTTGATGTATACCAAATGCATACACAATTGAACAGTGTTGTTGTTAATGATTTACTTGTAGTGATTAGAATTAATTTAACTAATAGTCAGAACTATAGTGGTATAAATACAGTAATGCCTCCTGCATTTTCACTAAATTTGATGTAATAGGTATAGAAGCTAAATCTCCTGAAATGTGGAAAAAGTAAGGGGGGGAAAAAAAAGAAAGAAAACCAGGAAATGTCACTTTCTTATTTCAGAACTGCTAGACATTCTGTATAATACAGGATATCCTGTATATATAATGAAGTCAAGTATGAAAAACCTACAAGGCACACTCTTTTCGATATTGTCATGGCAACTCTGTTTTCCCAAATATGCAGCTGTTTAAATTTCCAGAGATTCAAGAAAACAATAACTGCTTCTGAATTTGTTGTCTGTGCAACTGGTTCAAGACAGGAGGTTTGTTTAGCATGTGCAATCTATCCACCATGACTTTTCTGTCCTGCATGGTTCCAGATTTCATATTCTTGCTACTGCATATGTCACAAAGTGGCTTCTAGAAGTAGTTACTTTTGGGATGCTTTGACGAAGGTTATGAAGGTGCAGGTGGGTATTATCAGGAGTAAGCAAAACTCACCAACCCAATCTATATCTCACTTTAGAGAAAAAGATACTGTGTTTTTTTGTAAGCATTTTTTCCCCACTATACCTCCTCCCTACTAACACATTGCAAGGCAAGGTATCCCAGGACATCATTCCTCCTGAACTCAGAGTGACAGACTGCACCGTACCTTTCCATCTTCTGTGTGCAGAACTTCCAGTGGTATCAGCAGCAGATACATAATAACTGCTAGATACATAATAACTGAAAAGTGTTTAGATATCAGCGTTATACAATGGAATCAGTGTAGAAGTAGAGATTATGACAACAGTTTTAGGGACAAAGGACATACTAAACTCAGGCTATTCTTTAAAGTATGGAATGCTCCCAAATGTACCTCTTTATTAAGCCTCTGGTAAGTGTCTTTTCCTCTCAGTCAGTTTGTTTATTCACCCTTGATTCCAAGGATTTGCTCAATTTTCTAGTAAGTATAATATATTTCCTATCCAGATGCCACATGGGATTACTAGACAATTTACTTATCTGGACAAAATAAATTTCTTTCCTTTGAAGCCTGGAGTAACTCAGATCCTTCTCTGCTCTCTGCTGGAGAATGAAAAGTCTTTGAGAAAAGGAAGCCAATCTACCACAGTGACATACTAGCACATTCTGTTGGATGAATCTCAGTATTTTTTTGATGGAATAGTCAGCAGAGGCTAGAATCACAGTGCATTAACCTCTCCTGCCTCACTCATCCCATACTCCCAGTTTCTTGGAGAGTTTTTAGACAAATTTGAACAGGCCAAGATGACAGTCCTGGGATTGCAGCAGCTATTTGGGTTGTCTGAGTACAGTGTCTTATCTAAAATTGTCCATGACAGTAATAGCAGTGACTCCCTAATGTTAAAGTACTTTTTCATCTTCTCCTCTCACCTTTTACTTTGATTCTTTGCAGAAAACATTGGACTCTTTAGTTTATTGTTGTTAGGTGGAGTGAGTTAAAGATACTAAGCAACCAAGGATATTAAGTTTAGGAATGTTTTCAAAATAACTATAAAATATTAAATTTACGTTATCCACAATATGTTGGAGGTCAGTATGCCCTCAAAACAAAATGTCTGACAATTGTTGCTTTCTTAGTGTGGGTTACAAAAAGAATATAGTAGACTTAGGAAAACATCATAATTTAAGAAGTGACACATTTCAACAAAGACATAAAACTGTAAGCAGTACAGAAAAGAGGCAAAACCTTAGGAAACCATTACTTCATTAGGACAAATATTTTATGTCTTTTAAAAGACTCCTTATTAAAAAGGGTGAGTTCTAGGATATTCATGCTTGCATGAAATCGTAAATCTGCCATTTGAGAACAAGAAGTGCTTCTTTCTGCGGAGAAATTGATTTTTATTACAGCTTCATCAAATTCTTGCAAACAGTTAATCTGAGTGTATGGCTGAGTTGGCACACACAGTTATTTTTAATATTCTCTCATCTTACAAGAATACTGGTCAAGCCAGTTAGGAAAGGCAACAACATATAGTAGGTATGTAGTCTGTGAGGCATTAAAAAGAAGCTGAACAAGGAATCATTTGCTTGCTATTCGCAGGGGCCTGTTCCTCTTGAGGAACACCTTATATAAAACATATAAATGTACTCTTTTATTTTTCAGGTTGTTTAGTTTGTCTGCCCTTTCTTTAGTATGTCTTCCCTTTCTCTTTGCCCTCAAATGTGTGGGCTAACGTATAGATGGCTTACAGTTGCCCACCTTCCCAATGTACTGACAGGCCAAGAAAGGGTTGAGGTTTTAACTTGCCTGCAGATACATTCAGGGTTTATTTTCTCCATGCATGGGATGGAGGTGGTAGAGATTTGTACCCCACTGGAAAACCAAAGATTTTCTTTTTGGCAGAGGGGAAGTGTGGCAATTCCTGCTTAACTTAGGAAAACTGTGAACTCAAAGTCTTTATTAATCTTTTTGTATTTAAGTGGAGAATTTTTGTGATTATGTATGAGGGAGAAAAAGACAGGAAAGCAGTGGGGAAAGGTTATGCTTTCATCACATTTTTCTGGGTCTCTCAATTCATTTAGCTTTATCTGTGTCTTTTAGATTACAGGCTCTTAGGTGCCGTGACTGTTTTTATGTATGCCTTTAATAGCCTATCTCTGGGGTACAACAGATAACTAGTTACAAATTGTTGGGGTTTTCCAAGGAATTTTTTTTTTTTTTCCAGAAAATGCTGAGAAGCTAAAACTCCTTGCATAAAAATATCCATTTCGTAGAATTTTTTCATGAATAAGACTTTGGGGAAAATGGTTCTAAATTATCTAAACATTAAGTTCTTTCATTTTCTAAACAGAAATATTATTTCTCAGGTCAGAATTCCTTTCAGTAGGTTGAGTAAGCTTATAGTGGAACATTATGTTATGGTTTATAAAATGCTGAAACACTAAAAATTAAAAATTATCTTACTCCCAAACATTTTTAATTGTTTTTATTTACTAACATTGTCAGGTTCTGCCTATATCCAGTAAAATAATTTTGCTTGCAGCTCTACTACACAGGGATTAATTTGCCTTTATTGTCAAATTTCGAGGATGGTGGGAAAATCATCCAAATAATTGTTTGGGGTTTGTTTTGTTTTTATTTTTTGTTTGTTTGTTTGTTTGTTTTAAAAGAACTTAGATTTGAGGAAAACTAAAACTTTTTATGAATAATTGTACTGTTAAAGTTTTCAGCATGGATTATAATCAGTGGTTCTACTGGTTTCAATTTTTTTGTCTGCTTTGAGTTTCTTTTTAAGTCATCATTTAAGGCCAGTTGCTTCTGAAACTACTCTACTGTTTCTGAAATGTACATCTGTATTGGCATACAGAAGTCGTTTATACACTTTCACTTTCAGCTGTTCCAGAAAAAAAAAAAGCCTTTTTATTGAAAATTTTTTTGCACAAAGAGGAGAGTTGAGAAAGCCTGGAAGGATAAAGGTGAGGTGTGTCCTGTTAAGTGTGAAAGAGAAAAATGCAGAATGTAACAGAGAAAAAGACCAAACACAAATCTTTACAATCAGTCCTTGGTTTCACTCTTATGAACTATTCTTTGGTGTTTTTCTGCTGCCTCAATAAATTGAGGGACAGAAAAAAGAAATTAGAAGAAACAGTGGCAAATGGGAGAGTAGAGGCAAGTAAAGAGAATTTTGAGTAAGATTGATTAGCTGAATAAGACAAAGTTGTAATTAACAGTAAGAAAAATATTTCTTAATCTCTTTAGAAATAGAGAGAAGGACCATAATAACATAAATTATATTCTTGTAACAGGATTACCATATTAGAAAAAGAATCATGGAACCACAGTCATAGAATGGCATAACATGGAGATCCAAATGCATATATATGTGTTCCACGTAATTTTAGGACTAGCGGCATTTGATTCACTCCAGGAATAAGGTTGTGTTTGAATTGCTAACACCATTAACAGTCAGTGTCAGTTACTTGGACATCACCAGCATCAGTACTGCCCTTGTAAGACATCAGATAGCTTTTGAGAACTGTCTGAAGCCCTGAAGGACATAGCTTGGCTCTGTGCTAGCCTTTTGGAGAGAGGCTAATTTATATTTATTTGTAAACCTGTATCATTCTATGATTTTAAAAATTGTGTTCATAAGTTGCATGTAGTCCAAATGAAGAGCAGGCTACAGCTTCACTGCTTATTTCCAGATCAAATCTTTCTGAACTGTACTCTTTGGCATGAATCTAGAATGTGGATACCTAAAAGGGAAGCACTTCATTTTTGTTATCATACATGTAATTTTCCAGATTAACTGCTTCCATTCTCATCCATTGCGTCTTCCAGTCAGGTTTTAATTTTCACAGCATGAAGATGTGATGCATACATGAGCAGTTATTCAGATTTGCTGGTCATAGTCTGAGATTAATTACAAAACATTGGTTTGTAATAATGACCTTGCCAAAATCTATCAAACATTGATCCTTTTCTGTGTCAGCAAATATGGAAATGAAAAGGATTATAGAAAACTTGAGCTGAAGAGTAATTGGAACCTGTTGTGTTTCATCCACCTCAAAAGATATGCAAAATGTTGTAATGATGAGTCCACCCTTTATTCAGAGTATAGACAGTTCATGACAGTGGTTTCTAGAACTCTAAAAATTACACTTAATAAATATGAGAAGACACAGGTTTTCTTGATTACATAATCCTAAATGTTTATTCAAGCTTTCATGAGAAGTTTGTCTTAATTTAAACAGAGCTAAGGCTGCTGAATGGATGCCATTTTTTGGATGTTGCATGAAACAAGTTTAAGTAACAACCACACTTGTTTAACCAGTAAATGTATTCTACAGAGGCTTTGCTTTGGCATCGTTTGCCTACTGCAGTCAGAATGACTTTTCATAGATAGATGGATTTTATCTTTCATTGCATGAAGGATTGCTGGCTTTAATTAAAAAAATCAAAAGAAATATGTTAACATTGCTGCTGTAGTTCAGAGCTATGCAGTATTACTTGTATTTGCCCTATTAGTGTTGATGTATGTAGAAGTTGGAGACACTAGCACATTGTGGATATTGCTGCTGAGAAGAAGGGAAAAAGATAGGCTTGAAACACAGCCTGCGAGACGGCACAAAGCCAATGCACTGAAAAATGGCAAACGTCACATTTAACAGCTGGACATAGAAATATTTCTCTTTAATTTGGAAGGAGAAAATTTTTTTCACAGCAGGGCACTCTCAAAAGAGCACAACATCAAAGAGGGTGGGTCTCCCCAGTCAAATATCATCTGGCTCCAGTGATGGAGCAAAATGAATGAACTGTCAGGACTTTTTTCCAGTGTATATGTTTTTGCCAAGTGAAAAGTAAAAGGTTTAGTGGCTTTTTCTGATCACAGACCAAATCCTGATAATGGAAAGCTGATTCCCTAAAGCCTTTCTCTGATCAGCTGACAGGCAATGTCTGAAGAAGACTCCATATTGATTGATGGTCCACTTTGTATTGATGGCCTCTGCCACCCTTAGAGATAAGTGAGATATGCCAAATGCTTAACAGCTCTGGAGGGCTCCTGTGATTGTGTCTCAAGCAATGTTCTAATCTAATGTTATAATCCTCACAGAAACAAACTGACTTCCAAAGAAACTTAACATGATACTTACCAACACCAGACCTGCACTCTGGCAAGAAAAAAAATCTGTTTTGCATTCTCCACTGTGTCCACTGGCAACACCAGCATTACTCCTTAATGCACTCTTTTCATTTGCTTCTTGACTCTGACTTCAGCCCTGAAGAAGTTACAAATTAGCCATCTGTGCTGTTTTTCTGACAATCCTACAACTGAACAAATTTGAAGAAATAATACAGTGCAGGATTTTTTTTTGATATAAAAACATGGCAACACAGTTTGTATAGGCATTACTCATTTGTTTTATGAGAAATCTCAGGCATAGTTTATCATATACTTTATTACTTGACCTTTTAATCATCATTGGGGGAACTTGACATTCCAGACATTCCAAAATATTCCAAACTAAAAATATCATTATGCCTTATTATTTAAAACTCACACAGGAATTAAGTATATTTTCTAAAGTTTACTGAAATTCCTCATTTATAGGGAGCCTTAATTTTTGAAAATTCCTCATTTATAGTGAGCCTTAATGTTTGAAAAAGGATTGAAGGAATTATCTATGGAGTCTGTATTGTAATAGTAAGCGGGTGCTCTGCTGAGATAGATGTTCTACATATACACTGTAAAGACAGTCCCTGCCCATATTTACTTACAAACTCAAAGTGAAGATAAACAAATGGAGCACAAAGAAATTGTATCAAAATCCCTGTGTTCTACAGCCACGGGATCAAGACACAGAGTTTAAGTACTTGCTGTGAGTCATGTGACAAACCTTTTTTGGAGCAGGCGCTAAAACACAAGCATTTACAGGACAATTCAGATTTCAGAACAGAGATGCTTTGTGGCATTTAAAATCCTGGAAAGTATCTGACACAGACAGGGCTGACAAGTAATTCCCAGAACTAAAGAAGGACTGCCTGTCCTTTG
Organism: Myrmophylax atrothorax; assembly: GCA_026770055.1. Taxonomy (NCBI): domain Eukaryota; kingdom Metazoa; phylum Chordata; class Aves; order Passeriformes; family Thamnophilidae; genus Myrmophylax; species Myrmophylax atrothorax. The sequence continues at coordinate 252,608 of JAOXXN010000449.1, read as the reverse complement.
GAGCAGTGACTGGTGGCTCAGTGGGATACTCGAACCCATCAGAAACACCAGCTGAAACTTAAGTTTACGCACCTGAATATAACTATTTGTGCCCTAGTCCAGCAACAAACCCTTATCATTGGATCACAACCATTACACTATGCAGCAATGATTTTATCAGAACAAAGTAATGTTCTTGACATTGCTTGAAAGTGAGGTTACTTGTGGACAGTCTTTCTTTTCAGAGAGTTTTCTCACATGTAACACATTGTTGATATTTTTTTTCATAGAATGTCCATAAACCATGAGTCAGGAATTTCTAAGTGAAGGTGTAGAAGTCATCACTGTCTTGTGAGCTGATGAAGTGGTCGCCAGAGATTCCTTCCAATCTCAGTGGTTCCACAGTTCCCTGAAGTGCCTTACTTCAAATGAGACCATAACCATTCATGATATGTTCAAAGGAAATAGAAGAATTCCTTCTCTCAAGGCAAGACATCTTAGAAAATTAGAGCAAATTATGTGATCTTTTGCCTGCCTAAAAATCAGGCAGGCATGTATGGTACCAAAGTGTCCAAATGAGTTAAAACTTGAGTCCCATTGACTTCAATGGCAGTTTTAAGTCTAACTTAAAGGATTTTTTGCCAGTTTTTCTATAGGATTGAGAGTATCTCTACAGAATCAGAGAATGTTTAAGGTTGGAAGGGACCACTGGAGGTAACTTCCCTGCTCAAGCAGGTCTTCCTAGAACATGCTTCTCAGGACAGTGTCCAGATGGCTTTTGACTGTCTCTAGGGATGGAAACTCCACAGTCTCTCTGGGCAGCCTGTTCCAGTGTGTGGTCACCCTCACAGTAAAGTTCTTCCTCAGATTCAGGTGGAACTTTCTGTGCTTCAGTTTCTACCTGCTGCCTCTTCTTTTATTGCTTGGCACAACTGAGAAGAGTCTGACTCCATTCTCTTGACAGGCTCCCTTCAGATCCCTTCAGAATCTCAGGGAGCATGAGAAATGCTTTTCTAATCTGGGTCTCAAAATGCTTAAGGGAATATGGTATTGGAGTTTTTAAAAGTCCTAAAGGTAAGGAAAAGAATGAGAAGCTCCAAGTGCTGCAAAATGAAACTAAACAAAAATGGTAATCTAGTAAGTTTCATTTAGAGAACGGTAATTGTGCCATATATTCTATGTGCCATACTTTAGCAATGTTTTGAACATGTACTCAACAGGAATTACAGGAGTGAGGGATCAAAAACTATGCTTTTCATACGCCATCAACTTCCTCTTACCAGCAAGGTAAGCCCTGAGAATAATTTCCATTTATGAGTTTCTTTTGGTCCTGAGTGATTTCTCTAAGGTCTTTGGGTTATCAGTAAGTCACCTCAGAAGCTCTGTACCTTCTCACTTGTCTTAGCTGTGTTGCCTAGCTTGAAGCTGAGTGATGAAATCTGCCAAAATCCTACTGGAATATTTGGTTGCATAAAGGAATGATAAAACGTCATTTTTTTTTTTTTTAATTTAACTTTACAATGTCTAAAGGTTTCAAGAAGCTGCAAGAAAATGGTCAAAACTATGTCATAACCTTAAGGGGAAACACTGCTCTCTTTTCAGAGGCACCACGAGCAACAAAGAATCACCATAATTGTCTAGATTTCATGGCTCAGAATATCAGCCCAGAAGCTTTATTACTGAGTATGTTCATGAAGGCTTTCCAGTTGAATGAGAGTTTTCAGTGTTGGGCCCTTACATCCTTCTTGTAACTTCTTTTCTGACTTACTTAGTGGGATACGCATCTACCAGTCAACTGGTGTGGGAGTCCCATTTGGATTGTTTCAGCTTTGATAGTTTGCCTCTCTGTTTTTAATCCACATTTTTCTTTTTAGTCTGTTTTTTTTCCTGGTCTCTCAGTGCATTGAACGCAGATTGGCAACACTTTTTCTCTTCATGCTCCTTGTCCCATTCAGAAAACACTGCAGAGAACAAGTTCAATCTGTTGCCTCCATGTGGTCTTCTGCTACCAGGGTTGCATGGGAACACAGTGCAGTGAGCAGTGCGGAAATACTTACGTTAAGCAAAAATATCTCAGTTGCAGAATGACTTGTGCCTAGAGCACCACTGCTTTCTCTGTCCCGTTACTGAACCTGTCAGGAGAGTGCAAAAGTGCACACTGTGGAGGTCTTGTGGTGTGAGTGCAAGAGCACTGGTCCCTTACAGACCTGCCTGAATTTGTGCAAGTTTTCAGCTTCATGTGTGTTTTTTTTCTGCTCTGTGTCTTCCCCTCATTGTCCTGGTGTTAAATGACACTGGTTTATGTTACTTGAAATTCTTTCCTATTCCAGGACCTCCATGGGCTAGTGTCAAAACAAACCACTGAGACTTGACTTAAAATAAAACTTAAAAAAAAATAAAAATTATGAACCCCACATAATCAGCAGGGCATTGCTGTCATGACACTTTCTGGAATAAGGCCCCAGTCCTCCAGCCGCTTTCACAGATGCTTGATTTCACACACGAGTAGTCCCATTGAGATCAATGCGACTACAACATGTGCATAAGTGTTTGCTGGACTGGGGTCTAAGTGAGAGATGAAGCCTTTCACCTAGCACAGACAGTTCAAACCAATGTTTATAGTTTCATATGCTATAATCCTTTGGGAAACATTAAAACTAAATAGCGTTTAATATTATTTGGCAAGTATTCTCTTTTATAAAATTCACTAAATGACTCCTGCTGGATTAAAGAGAAGAAATATTAAGAACATATTACAAGATGTACACTCCAAATCAGATATGGCTAATTGTAGAAAATTTCTTTGAATAGTGTGAGCAGTTAAAGACCATTGGCTGTCAGGATATATCTCTGTGTATATTCACAGAGAGGTTGCATCCCAGGCATTCTATTACCAAGTATTGGAGGACTTTTTGGGTTGATTTTAACCAGTGAGGCCTCCTGACGTTTCCTCCTTGCTCGCTTATTCCAGGTTTCTATTTTGTTAATTGTTTATAGAAGTTCAGAATGTTTTGGAAATCTTGGTAATAATTCAAAGTATAAACAGACACCCTTTTGCCTGTAATACGAAAGCTGCAAAACAGAAAAGTCCTTCTTTAAAAGAACTGTTAAAGTTTCTGCATGGCAAGGATATACCATCCAGTTAGTTAAAAAACAGAAGCACTTCAAAATAAGTAAGTAGTTATTGAAACAGATTATTTCACATACATGTAAAGGCTGTAGTAACCAGCTTTCATTTTATACATAAGAGTAAACCAAAGCATTCTTATTTCATCCTAAACCAAAAAGTTTGAATGCTATCTGTAGAATATTTATATTCTTAATTATACTATCTGTCTATAAAGAATCTGAAGGCATATTTTAAGTGGAAAACAAATCAGTTAGTCTTATCAAGCAACAGTGGAATCTGTAAGTATTTATAACTAATGTCTTTCTGAAGTAATGTCCTTGCAAGTTGAATAGGAAATGTGTCCAAACACTTCTTCTTGTAGTAGAATGAGGTTGATGAGAGGGACATACCAGTTTTATATGTGTAGTTGACTATTACAGATTCAATAATATTTATTTGACATCAGAGTTGGAGTTACCACAATGTGATGAATAGTCATTTCTTTATCATGGCTGAGAATAATTTGCCTGTTGCCTGTATAGGTAATCTAAAAATAGAATGCAATTTTAAAAATATTTCAATGTTTGAGATGTGGTGTTTGTAAAGGATGTGACTAGATAATGTTATTATTGTCTATCAACATCTATGTTTCTTTTTAGTTAAGCTGCACCTGGAGACTTTTCCATGTGTATTAGTTTGCTTCTGAGTTCCATTGTATTTAATTTTTCTTTTATACAGAGAGACTAAGAGTTGTTCTTAGAATATTTGCTGAATATTGATCATCAATCTAGCGAAAGAAGTGAGAAAGAAGTAATGGTTAAATGTGTGATTGTTTCTACACAGCTTTCTCATTCAGCGTGTAACAAGGAGAAGACACATATTTAGATGGGCCCTCCTGCCCTAAGTCAGATGCCTGCTCCTAAATATTAATATATTTAAAGTCTAAAAGCATTCATTCTTTGAACACTTGTTGTTATCAATATGAACCCAGCTGTAGTTTGATTTTCAGCCTAAACTATGCCTCTTAAATGCAATCTTTTCAGTTCCTTCTGAACATTTCCAGCTACACAGAATCCAGTCTAAATGAGTAAGTTATCAAGTCATGCATACAATCGAGTTTGCTTCCAGTTTGACATGATTAGAAGAGCTAACAAATAAATAATGTATACTTGTCATAATAAACACTAGAGCTCACTGGCATGTTGCTTAACAAGTTGCTTAGGCAAGTCAAATCACTGAATTTTACTGTGCAGTTAGCAGTGTGAGTCTCAGAGCCTTTCAGGAAAGAGACTGTTATTTCTTCTGCTTTGGGAGAACTAACCTTCCGTGTCATTAGTTAAGTTAGCTACAGAGCTCTCTTCCACTTGTAATGCCACTGAATTCTCTTTTCTCATCTCTCAGTGCCTATATGTATTCAACTTTACTTACAGTCCTAATTTATTCCAGAGGATGAGTAAAATGCTGCAAAGCGAATGAAAAAATATAATTAAATAAAGACATAGAAGTTTCCTTCAAAAGAAGATGGTGATGATTACATGAGTGTTTACTAGCAAGAACCAGGAGGAAGGCCAAGCAAATATCCTGGTGGCAGTCTGTTACAAATCATACAACCAGAATGAAGAGGCAGGTGAAATATTCTGTAGGCCGCTGGGATAAGTCTCATAATCGTTATCCCTTGTTCTTGTGAGGGACTTGAATTTACCAAATATTTACTGGAAATGTAGTACAGTGGGGAGGAAGCTGTCCACAAGGATCCTGGAGTGGATGGTGAGAGAGTAGGCCAGGGAATGTGCCCTGCTGGATTTGTTGTTTGTAAACAGAGAAGGACTTTTGGGCTATGTGGTGGTTGGAGGCTGTCTTGGCCACAGTGTTTGTAAAATAGAGTTTTCAAATCTCAGAGAAGTACGGAGGAGGGTCAGCAACACTGCCACCTTACACTTCTGGAGGGCAGACTTTGGGTTGTTTAGGAGACTTGCTGCCAGAATCCCTTGAGAGGCAGTCTTGAATGGCAAGATGCCCAGGAAGACTGGATGGGTCTTAAGAAGGAAAACTTAAAGACACAGGACCAGACTGTCTCCATGTGCCAAAAAGATGAGTTGAAGGGGAAGAAAATCTGCCTGGCTGAATAGAGAGTTTTGTCTGGAAGTTAAAAGGGAAAACGAGAGTTTGTGATCTTTGGAAGAAAGAGGCAGGAAACTCTGGAGGACTACAAAGTTGGCATGAGGTCATGCATGGGGAAAATTAGAAGGTCCAAAGCCCAACTAGAACTACTAGCTGTAAAAGAAAATTAAAAAAAATATTATGTTTCTATAGATATAGTAGCTACAAAAGGAGGGCTAAGGAGAATCTTTAATATTGGATGCATGAGGAAACCTAGTCAAAAAACTGAGGAAAAGGCTGAGGTACTTAATGCCTTATTTGGCCCAGTCTTTAACAGTAAGACCAATTCTTCTCTGAGCATCCAGACCCCTGAGTTGGAAGACAGGGATGGGGAGCAGAATGAAGCCCCCATAATCCAAGAGAAAAATCTTCAGAGACCTTTAGATATGCACAAATCTATGGGGCCAGAAGGCATCCACATAAGGATCCTAAGGAGCTGGAGTAAGAGTTCACCAAGCCACTTTCAATCACTTATCAGCAGCCATGGCTCATCAGGGAGGTTCCAGTTGCCCAGAGATTAGCAGGTATGATGCTCATCTACAAGAAAGGTAGGAAGGAGGATCCAGGGAACAACAGGCCTGTCAGACTGGTCTGGATGACAGAGAAGGTCCCGGAGCAAATCATCTTGATTGCCATCATATAGCACATGCAGGACAACCGGGGCATCAGGCCCAGAACGCACGGGTTTGTGAAGGGCAAGTCCTGTTTGATCAATCTAGTCTCCTTTTGTGAAAGGGCGACCCACTTAGTGGATGAGGGAAAGGCTGTAGTTGCTGTCTACTTGGGCTTTAGTGAAGCCCATTTCCTACAGAATTCTCTTGGAGAAAATGGCTGCTCATAGCTTGCACTCCACTGGGTAAAAAACTTGTCTGGATGGCCAGGCCCAGAGAGTGGAGGTAAATGGTGCTAAATCCAGTTGGTGGCCAGTCCCTAGTGGTATTCCCCAGGGGTCAGCATGGGGCCAGTCTGGTTCAACATCTTTATCCATGATTTGGACAAGGGGATGGAGTGCCCCCTTAGCCAGTTTGCAGATGACATCAAATTGGACAGAAGTGTTTATCTGCTGGAGGGTGGAAATACCTCCTGAGGGATCTGGACAGGCTGGATCAATGAGTTGAGTCCATTTCTATGAGATTCAACAGCAGCAAGTGCCAGGTCTTGCGCTTGGGCTACAACAGCCCCATGCAGTGCTACAGGTTGGAGGCAGAGTGGATGGAAATCTGCCCAGCAGAAAAGGACCTGGGAGTGCTGGTTGGCAGCGGCATGAGCCAACAGTCTGCCCAGGTGGACAAAAAGGCAAATGGCATTCTGGCTTGTATCAAAAATAGTGTGGCCAGTAGGACCAGGGAAGTGATCATTCATTTCCTTGCTTGGCATTGGTGAGGACACAGCTGGAATCCTGTTCACTTCTGCACTCCTCAGTACAAGAAAGACATCGAGGACATGCAGCATGTCCAGAGAAGGGCAAGAGAGCTGGTGAAGGTTTTGCGGCACATGTCTGATAAGGAGAGGCTGAGGGAGCTGGGGGTGTTTAGTCTGGAGAAAAGAAGGCTTGGGGGAGACCTTATTGCTCTCTACAACTGCCTCAAAGAGGTTGTAGCCATGTAACAAGAGACAGGATGAGAAGCAATGGCCTCTTGTTGGACCATTGGAGGCTTAAGTTGGACACTGGTAAAACTTTCTGCACCAACAGGGTTGTCAAGCACCAGGACAGGCTGTCCAGGAAAAGGAGTGAGTCACCACCCCTGGAGGTATTTAAAAGTGTAGGTGTGCGTTATGGGTTCACCTTGGCTGAACACCAGGTACCTTCCCAGCTACTCCACCCTTCCCCTTGCAAGTCAGTAATGGTGGGGGGAGGCGGGGGGCGGGGAGAAAAGCAAATAACACAGACCATGGGTTATGATACAGGCAGTTTATATTTATGCAGAAAGAAGTAAAAATAAAACAATGTGCACTTACACAATGCAGAGGAGTTGAATCTTTACATCCCACAAGCAGTGATGGTTAGCCAACTCTCCAGGAGGCAGAACTCCAGCACAGCAATAGTCATCAGAAAGCAGCCACTACCGAGAGAGCAAATGTCTCCCTCACCTCTCCTTTTGTATCTGAATTGCTGTCATATGGTACAGAATATCTCCTTGGTCAGTGTGAGTCAGCTGGCCTAACCCATTACAATGTGGCACTTGGGGACTTGGTTTTAGAGGTTAAGGGTTGGACTCTATGATCTTAAATGTCTCTTCCAACCTAAATGATTCTATGATTCCAGGCTGTAAGCTAAATACCCAGGCTTATAAGCATTACCCTCCTTGGCATTGTTTTCAACTTCTATTTAGGACAGACACCTGTAGAATAGGTTGTAGTGCTGTTACGTCAAAAGACAGGTCTCACAACAGACAGATTTACCCAATATAGGTTATTCAGTTCTGATGTACAAATCAGCAAAGGAAGAAATTGTCAGTGTTACCATAGCTTGTGGGTTCATACACTGTTCTAGAAAAATGATAACTTGTATGGATGCTAGCATATCTGATCTGTCAGTCTGCTTACAACTTTTTTCACCTTATTTCTTGCAATTTTGAATAAATCTATAATTTTTTAGTGCATAGCTGATGATGTATGAAACATATGTACTCACCAGAAATACTCTGCAATTTTGAATATTCCCACTGAAGTCACAGGTAAAATTTTTTGTAGGAGGAGAAGGCTCATGCTACATGATTTGAAAATTCTGTGACCTTAGGCATTTGATGTCCAAAAGAAAAGCTGTGAACAAGCAAAAAAAAGCAAGATTCTCAACTAATTGTAAGAATTAATTATTGAATATTTTATGATTTTCTTCACATCTCTTTTGACATCTTGCAACATATGAATTTATTCTTATAGTTACTTTCACAAGACAAATGTACATGGAAATAAAGTCTATTTTCAGGATCAGGCTCTTCTCTGACTGCCTGAAGTGAAAATGAGAAGTCAATTAATTGTATATTAATACCTTTATTATATGGCTAAAAGGGAAAGTAAAATACAAACAGAATTTCCAAAGACACAATCTTTTAGCAGACCATGGAAAGAGAGCAAGGGAAAACAATAGATAAAGAGGAAAGAACTTTACTTGCCTAAATATTTTTGCTCTCACGTCTCTTCTGTGAAATTTTTGTTAATTTCTTCATAACTTGCCTTTCTCTGTAATGTGCTATTACATTTGAACTCTTTCATTCTAAAATCTGTGGCATCTGTACCAGAAACTGGAACAACCCTCTTTAGCACTGGAATTACACTTGTTCCATCGATCCAAGTGAACAATACTGACTATGTCAGTACTGAAGTAAAAGTAAATGAGAGTCCTCAGAAGGCTCTTCAACACTCTGCCTTATCTGTTAATTCTGCTTAAATCTTAGATGGTCCTTGTTTATTTTATTTAGTAATGGTTGTTCAGAAATTTTAGATTATATGAGATGTAGTATAGTTTAGAAGTTCTACTATTATTGCCATTATGGGCCATTATTATAATTGTCATTAAAAGTAACAGTATCTATACCCTCCAAATAATTATCAGCGACCAATCCAACAAGTAATAAATTGAGCCAATCAAATTTAATTTATATTTTCATTCTGTTGCAAGATGAACCTGACCTCTGTTTAGGTCTTGATAACTGAGTAATGTGATGCTTGTGAGGAAAGGAATATAAAAAATGCAAAAGAGAGGAGCTGTATTGTAATGGCTATGATTTGGACTTACTTTCTTGCAAAATGAAGCAGTTCTTGTTGTACTCTGAAGTCCAAGGGTGAAATTCACAGAATAAAATATGCATCACATGGCAACTGAAAGGAGAAACACAGTGCACATCAAATGAGAAGGTGAATACTATCCTCTTTTTATCAGGTTCCAGTCTCTGGC
>JAOXXN010000449.1:224219-234736 GCA_026770055.1 Myrmophylax atrothorax | reverse complement strand
ACTGTAATTTCTAATCAGCAGTTTAGTGCTTGGTATGTAGCAAGTTACAGATGTAAGGACTTTGTGACATTAACTACATATGTAAATATAAATGGACATATATGTATACAACATATTTAATTAAAATTTTTCAATTAAAATATTATCTCATGAGACTGAGTGTGCTAAAATTAGAAAGCATTAGAAATTACTTGGCCCAGGTGGCCTAAAATATATTTAGCTTTATATTGTGGTAGAATCTTTTGTTAGCTGACTCTACTTTTCCACAGGACCCTTGCTTCATTCACTGCATGATCTACCTGGTACTCAAGGAGTGAGGCAGCTGTTCGTCTTTCCTCTACGTGCTTGCCCTCCTGGCTTCCTCATCATGCAACATTCAAATTCAGCACTAAATCACTTCTTTGTGAACAGCATATTGCAATTGTTGCTGAAATATCTGGGTGTCTCATAAACCATAGTTAACGGATGATCATAAGACCTTCATGGGACCAGAAACAATTTTTATACCTATTTTGTTGGTAGGAAACAGATGCGCAAAGATATCTCTGTCTATACTTTGCATTGTCTCATGATGACCTACCTGCTATTAGCCTTAATCATACTAGACATGGGGAAGCCACGGGCTTCTTACTGTATTGGCAGTGTGGCTATTTGTGAGATGCAGTAGTATGGTAACCTTAGAGGCTGCCCTTTAAGAGGTTAAAAGATCTATTGATGCAGTAGATATTTAAGCCCTATTTTATCTCAAGGAGTGTCCGAGCAAGATTTTTTTTCCCAATGCTCTCAAGATTCATGCTTGCCTGTGATAGAGCAGTCAGACATGCTGACTGCAACATGCAGAGTCAGGGTATCACGCAACTGCAGCAACATTTTCTTTCAGATGACCATCTCATTTTGTAATAAATGTATATCACAGACAGACTTCTCTGGGTCCTTTCAGTTTCAGAGCTCCTCGCATGAATTTTCATTTCAGTGTCACAGAATCAGAACCATCCATTCAGATTCAAACCTTGTTTGGTTTTTTTTATTACTTTCTTTTTTTAAAAAATTTTTGTCCATTGTTAGTATAAAATTGTTCGATTGTAGCATCAAGAAAATGGATGTTGATTTTTTTGGTCATTCCCAGAACTATATTAATTTTAAAAAGGCAAAAAAGGATCTTATTTACTTTTCTTTTTTTCTCCCAGTGAATGTCCCTTCGACTGTAATGGAGGCCATGTCCAGACAAGACACCCTACAGCCATTTAATAAAAGTAGCAAACTATCCCCTGCCACTCCACAGCGATCCATAGTATTTCCACAGACTCCGTGTAGCAGAAATTTTTCTCTCCTGGATAAGTCTGGGTCCATCGAGTCAGGATTTAACCAGATCAGTGTCAAAAACCAACGAGTTCTTGCAAGCCCAACTTCAACAAGCCAACTAAACTCTGAGTTCAGTGACTGGCATCTTTGGAAATGTGGGCAATGCTTTAAGACTTTCACGCAGAGGATCCTCTTACAGATGCACGTGTGTACGCAGAACCCTGACAGGTAAAGCACAGGGTCTCTTTATTTCTGTATCTACTGATAGCCAGATCCACTGCTTTCTCCTTTTATCAAGCTGTTATCATTTTCAAAACCAAACTACTATTACAACGAGCCTGTGTGACATAATTCATCTACAGCTGGGTGAAGTAAGCTGATAAAAAGTATTGCTTGAGTTCACTGTTTGTAAAAACATTCAGTGCCTAAATGTGCAGATAAAAGGAAATAGCTAAGGATATAAGATATAATCTTGTTTTCAGAGTGGTTTGGTGCGTTTTTTAGAGGCAACAAAATGGAATGAAAATTTATTAATATCATAGATGGAAAAAATGAGGTCAAGATAATTAAAAGTCTCTCTGTCTTCCAAAGATAATCTAACTTGCTGCTCAGTGGCTGTCACAATCATTTCAGGGTTCACCTATAGTGTGCAATGTGTATGAACGTAATTAAGTACTAAGAGGTAATGAATTGGAATTTTTTGCTTAGTACTATTTTTCTTCATAGCATGCAAACTCATAAATCGTGCAAAGCTGTCAAAAGGAAATACCTACTCCACTAGTGATGTGGAGGAAAACAGATGCCATTTATTCAATAAACTAATATCCACACAGAAGAAAAATGTTGACTAGATACCTCAGAGTCAAAGTTGGTTTGAAAGTTTGTCAATACAGAATTTTATGGCTGTGAACTGAGGATGAAATTTAGCTGAACAAGTGAATTAAAATTTCAGGTACTCTGACCGGTGGCACAGTAAATATAATGGAACCATTATTTATGAATCAAAGCTGGTTTATTTGACAATTTTGATAGCTGGCAGAACAAAAGACAAAAATCAAATTAATTCAATAAAAAAGGCTGCCCGTGTTTTGTCTCTTCTTCAGCTGTGAAGATTTGAACACAACAGCTGAATCCCTGGAAGGTTGTTCTAAAAGCAGCATTTAATTCTGAATTACAGTTAACAAAAATACTACCAAAAATAGCAAAGAGTGAGTCTCTGCATGTGTTTGTATCCATTTCTCTGTCTCTTAGTGTATGTGGTTATCTAAGTGTATACATATGCTTGTGTGATTTTGTGGGTATGGAGGTACTAGAGAATAAATCCATTTTTTCTGTAAGAAATGTCAGTCATGCTAGGGGCAAAGATTCCATTGCAAATCTCCATAGACATTAAAGAATTGATAAATATTGTGAATGTTACAAGCCCTTTCAACATTTTCTCAATTTAATGCCAGCCTTAGCAGAAACAAATGCCTTCCTGAGGACTTGCTGTAGAACACAACCGCTAATTTAAGTGTCAAAATGTAGAATATCGGTTCTGAAGGGTCCCTAAATTTCATGGACTCCTATGTTTCTGGTATTGAAGCATACTAAGCATACTGTAAAGCAGAAAATGGTGCATGAGTCTAAAAGAGTCTAAAGTCTAGAAAAGGCTTGTTGTTAGGCTCCTCATGCACTTTTTCAGTGATTCATCCAGCTAGATGTGACACCTAAATTTCGTCCTTTCCTTTACTTGAGGCTGTGCCTTCCTTTATGAGGAACAAAATTGCAGATAATAGTTAACACAAGAAAATTCTCACTTAAGGGGACTGTTCTTCACTTTAAATGTCAGTTAAATACTCATTTTGCCAGATAAGGAAAATGAGGATGTCTGTCCTACCATTAGATATTTCATCTTGGAGGTGAGAGATTCAATTTTTTACATTTATTTTATTTATTTGTATGTATTTTCTCCTAAGTATATTGCGTCAAATATTGTGTGAAACACAGAGTGAATTTTAAGTCTTCCCTTATAAAGTGAACAGCCTTACTAGAAGGGTACTGATTCATGATGTCTTATCATTTAGTCTCTCCCATGCCTACCTGGCTAACTTCAACAATAAAATATAAAGTATTTTTAGCTCAGCATACCTAAAAGCATAGTGGGAAAATTATCTTGCTGTGTTTTAAGTCACTGGAATTCATGCTGTGTTTGAAGTTGCCAGAATAGCAGTTACTGCAGATTATAATTGCCCCAGGATCTGGTTCTTATATCTCTGGCTAGAAATCATTACAGGTCGAGCTTACATCACAGGCAGCTTTTTGTCTTTTAGCTGGTACCAGTAAATCACTTATTTAGGGATACTGTGTCTAGAAAAAGTTGCCCTAAGTTTCTTAAACATATTGCACTTCTCTAGATGAAAAATTCCTGAAGTGGTGTAAAAAATTTTCAGGAAACAAGAAAGTAAGGTATGATTTGTGAAAGAATACCTGCTTGCCAGCCTGAGGTACTGGATGCAACATTCTGGTTTGTATTTTCTTAAGGATATCTGCAGTACAACTCTGGCTGATAAACAATTCCTCATTTATTGTCAGCAATTTGTGAGCACACCAGTCACTGCATCTTTGATGTGACTGAAGCAGCAGGGGCTGTCATCTCTAGGAAATAACTTGAGACTATCTGTTTTGGCTCGGTATTTGTTTTTCAACAATGCTGATTATATACGGCATGATGTGCAGGGAAAACATCTTTGGATCTGTACAGGAGTCCTACTCATGGTGTAAAATTTGAGAAAAGCAGACCATTTGAGAGCTGAGAAATCAAAATAAAGATATTACAACAACTTAATTTTAGAAAGCATTTGAATGAGGGTAGACATAAAATAGCCCTTAATATTCTTAATACCATCAGTGAGTAAGAAATAAATGGTCCTATTTAAGCAGGCAAATAATATAAAAAATAACATAACATAATATGATAGTAAAAATACAATACATAATAATAACCATAATAAAGATAAATAAAAAACAAATATATAATTACATAATAGATGAAAAATTATTTTAAAGTGTTATTAATCCAAAATAGAGGGAAATATTAAAATAATTTACTGGGCTCTCTGTTTTAGTTAAAGATTTTAATTTAAATTAACTTTAAAATATTTACTGGTTTACTTATATTTTACTGCTCCCTTTCCACAAAGATATTTTAACTTGTTATATTTTGTAGGGCTTCTGTTTGAACTTAACAGTAATTGAGATTGGAGTGGATGTGGGAGGTGGAGATTTAAATCCATCAAGTTTTGATTTTGGGGACTTTCTGAGCCCTTGGGACTTTTTTAAAGCCTTGACCAGACAGAAGAAATGAGAAAAACTATTTCTTGAATCAAAAGTCAGAAATCTATTTTCATGGGGTTTGTTTGGGCTTTTTTTGTTGGGGATTTTATTTTTTTTTCCTTCCTTTTGCAGCAAAAATTCCCAACAATTCTATTTGGGGGGAAGAGGGGAGTGTTCAAATAATGGGTAGCCAAAACTCTTAATTATGGTGAATAATATTCAGAGCAGTTGCTTTTTTTGTTTTTTCACAGCAACCAATTTTCTGATAATGATGCAGTCTTTTTCAACAACATTGCTCTTCCTCCTCACTACAACTACCATATTCAGGATACATTGGTGTTGAGGAAATGCAGATGGCTGCAGTTCCCAAGAACCTCTATGGCACATTTTCATATACAACATGTTCATCTGTATGATAGATATTCTCACTGACTGTCATGTATTCAAGATGATAATTTGAGGGGAAGCCCACTCTATAAGTGTGGCTGATAGATTATGGGTGTGATCTGACACTCATAATTCTTGTTTACTAAAAAGTTATTACGTTTTGCTGAAACACCTCAATATTATATTATAAGGGGGTTTTGGTAGTGTGTGGTTTTGAGTTGCCTTTTTTTTTCATCAGTTTGGGGTTTGGAGGGGAGTTGGTAGGGGTTTTGGTGGGGTTTTTTTTGGTCTTTGTTTTGTTTTGGTTTTTTTTGATTTTTTTTGTGGTTATTGTTTTGGAGTTTTTTTAAACAGGAACATGAAATTACAAATTTAATAAATCTTTTTCTCTAATATCATGGCTTATTCCATTTTGGGTTTAGACTTTTCTTTATAGGTTCTGTGTCTTCGACCTTGATATTATCCCCAAGTCCTTTAATTAATCTGAACATCTCCAAAACAGACTTAGAAAAAAGTAAATGTTATGAGCAAGCCTTCTCTAGTTCATTTTATTGAGTATTGCTCAATTAAAGTAAACTTCAGGCTGAGTTTAATGTTTATTCTTGCATAATCTTTTCATAAAGTTCTGCAAAGTCCCAGTATTCATAGCTAATGACAACAATGGGTGGACAGAGCAGCAACTCTCTCTGACAGCTTCACAAGTTTGTCAATGCTTCAAGTGCTCCAGCTTTCTGCTTTTTCTAGTTTCTTCACAAACATTTGTCTCACAGGATCCAGAGCTCCCACCAGGTCCAGCTCTGCCATCCCTGCTGCTGTGTGGTGCCTGAGGTGCTTGGGACAGCAGCTGTCCTGATTAAGGGGAACACCAAGGCTGCAGGGGGATGTGGAGTCCAGAGGCAGGGAAGATAACCCACTCACGGCCCTGCTGGTGTTGGGCACAATTCTGTGTGTGAGTTAGCCTTATCCTGACATGTCCCTTTGTTCTCCAGCCTTAGTTCAACTTGCTAGAAGGCATTCCTCAAAAATAGCTTTCTATGAGAACAACTGTGACCTAACTCTGACTGCAGTGGTGTTCTTAGTGCTCTGGGTTGTATGAAGGCCTGGCCCTGAAAGCTGATCCTGGACCCATTTCAACATGCCCTGCTTTTGATTTTTTGCAGAGGCTGTGATGTGTCCTCCTTCCCCCTATAACAATGTGAAACCCTGTCCTGGGTTCAATGGAGCCCTGTGTCCCATGCCTTGAGACCCTGAGATCAATCACCTCTCCTAAGTTCAGGAGAAATGCCTCCCAGCAAAGAGGTAAAACTACCAGGGGGCCTGCATGGATGAAAGGGAGCTCCTGGAGTAGTTCAAAGACAAAAGGGAAGCCTACACAGAATGGAACCAAAGATAGGTAGTCTGGGAGATAGACAGATTGTCCAAACAGTCAGTGATCTGTTTAAGAAAGCTAAAACCACAACAGGATTCAATGTGGGCAGGGACATGAAGGGCAACAAAAGCTTCTGTAGTTATATTTGTGGCAAAAGGAAGACTAGGAAAAATGTAGACTCTCTCTGGCAGGAAGCAGGAGGCCTGGTGACCTAGGACATGGAGAAGGCTTATGTAGTCAATAATTTTTTTCTTCAGTCTTCACCAGCAAAGGTTCCAGTCACACCACCCATCTCCCAGAAGGCAAAGGGAGGGAGTGGGAGAATAAAGAACTGCCAGCTGTAGGAAAAGATCAGGTTGGACACCATCTAAGAAACTTGAAGAGGTCTGACGAAATGCATGTGTGGGTCCTGAGGGAACTGGTGAATGAAGCAGCTAAGTCATTATCTGTCATATTTGACAGGTTGTGGCAGTCTGGTGAAGTTTCCACTGATTAGAAAGGGGGAAACATGACTTCCACTGCTAAAAAGGAAGACCTGAGGAACTACAGGCCAGTCAGTCTCACCTGGGCAAAAACATGGAACAGATCCTTCAGGCAACTTTGTTAAGGGATGAGGAAAATAAGGATGTGACTGATGACAGACAATGTGGCTTCATTAAGGGCAAAACATGCTTGGCAAATTTGGTAGCCTTCTACAATGGATTTGGTTGGTGGAGAGGGACAGGCAACTGAGGGCATATACCTGTACTTTTGCACAGTGTTTGGCACTCTAACTCACAACATCCTGGTCTCTAAACTGGAGAAACGTAGACTTGATGGTTGGGCCATTCAATGGATAAGGAATTGGCTGGAAGACTGCAGCCAAAAGGGTTGTAGTCAATGGCTCAATGTTCAAGTGGAGACGAGTGAGGTTCCTCAGGGGCCAGTATTTGGACCAGTTTTGTTTAACATCTTTGTTGGTGACATGGACAGTAGGATCCAGTGCACTCTCAGCAAGTTTGGTGATGACACCAAGTTGTGTGGTGCAGTTGACATGCTGGAGGGAAGGGATGCCATCCAGAGGGACCTGGACGGGCTTGAGAGGTGGACTCATGAAATGCAACATGAACAAGTCTTGCATGTGAGTCAGTACAATCCCAATCACCAGTACAGGTTGGGTGGAGAATGGACTGAGAGCATCCCTGAGGAGAAGGACTTGGAGCTGTCAATGAAGGAGAAACTGGACATAAGCCAGCAGTGTGCACTCAGTCCACAAAGCCAGCTGTACCATGGGCTGCATCAAAATCAGTGTGGCCAGTGGGTCATTCTCAAGGTCCAGTTGGCTGGTCCTTTGAGTGGAAGCTGTTCCTGCCCATGGCATGGAGTTTGAAACTAGATGATCTTTAAGGTCTCATCCTACCCAAGCCATTCTATGATTCTATGATCAAGTTGGTTTTTTTTAGTTCTTAGTCCTTCATAAGAAGAAAAGCACTTTCAACCACATTATCGGTCTCTCTTCTTTCACTTGGTGCTTTTAGAGCTGCCTTTGAGAGAAAAGAGTTACAGTACTGTGCTATTTTGTGTCCCTGGTCTGAACATGTTTCAAAGACAGACTTGTAACTATTCAGGAACTCACTAATATACACAATTTCTCTTCTAAGTATTGCCCTAGGATTCCATATGCCCCCCCAAAAAACCCCAAATTCACTTCTGAAGAGACTCACTGAAAACCTGTTCATCATAATGGAAGTAATATGAAAATTCAGTGGAAAATAATAATAGGATGTTTCAGGACCCTAATAATTAAGAGAAATAATAATTTATGATGTAGAAGGTCAATTTATAATGATTAGATATACTGGGAGACAGAAGGTGGGAAGTATATTGTTTCAGCAGAGGAATAGTATAACATAAAAAAGCTACATCACTTTTGCTAAACAGAAATCTAAAAAGAATCAATCTAAATGTGCAGTTGTCTGTCAGTAGCTTTTCCAGGGACAAGGATATGGATTTTTCTATTCTTCTCTATTAACATGCTCTGCGCATATTAAGGGTTTAACATATCCTGCACAAAGCATGTGCTTTGGTGTGGCTCAGTAAGCCTCATATGGGAACATGGGTTTTGTACTCATCCATACATGACGTAGTTTCACTCAGAAAAAAGTCTGCAGCAAAAGTGAGAAAAATGGAAGACAGGAAAGGGCATCAGCAAAGAGCAAAAATAATTTAAGATATTGTCTAGATTAGAGAGCAAAATTTATTCCTTAGGGTTTTCATTTTGAAAAATGTGACTTGCAAAACTTGGAAAAACTCTAAATAACTACAAAACCTGAAAACTATTACATTAGAGTTGCTCTCTGAGTTTCACTTTAAATGGCCTGAGTCTCTCTAGTGTGTCATCATATAGTCAGAGACTGTACGAATAGGGTCTCTAGAAAAAGCTAGTGAACGCTTCATGCCAGTAAACCTGGACAGCTGATCAGTGATGCATGGGATTAATGGTAACAGTGTAATTTCTCCAACAGGAGAATTTTCTTCTAGATATGTAGATTTCCTGTCCTTAAGATCAAAAAGACCTAAAAAAAAAAGGTAGCTAGGTGTTTAATAAAAACATTAGCACTGCTTTTGATGGCTGTCAGAACATCATTCTCCTCTGCACATTGCTATGCATCAGTTTAGCTGTTCTTAAATATAACTTAAAATTACTATCTGAGAAGATTTTGTTTCATGCGGATACCTTGAAGCTAAGAAGATACAATAAGTTCTTGGTTATTCCACTGGAAATTATTTTTTCTGAGCTGGTAGTGCATGCAGTCTAGCAGGGGATCTTTGAAAATAAAACCTATGAAGACCAACATTTCTGTGACTATGTCCCTGTTCTTTCTGTCTGCAAACCTCTGTTATAAAGAGGTCAGCATCTTAATTCCTTGTCCTGGTGCAGAGCAAAGTGATGGCAGAAGACATAACTGCTGCATCAAAGGCAGGCGTGCTCTGCCCATGTCAATGTACTCACTGAACCGAGCATTGCTCATGTTCAGTCCTTCTGCACCACTTTCATTTTTTTTTAAACAACATATTGATTTTATTTTCTTCCAAGAAAAATTTCTGAGCACAGTAAAATGGTTACCAGAGTACAAAATGATAACTTTCATATTTGCTGAATGACTTTTTTCGCTCCTGGAAAAATAGTAGTATCCAAAAGTTGTCAAAAGTTGTCAAAAGTTGACATATTTAAATCTTCAATTGTACAAATTAGAGAATTTTTAAACTGTTACAGTATTTGAATGCATTTATAGGCTCTCTTTTTAAAATGAGCCTTGTTTAAGGAGTGTCATGTATTTAAGCTCTAAAAAAATTACTCCTTTTATTATTAATCAGAATTGCTTGTGTATAAACTGGAGAAACACAACCCCAGCAAAGACGAGGGTAGCTTCTTTAATATTTTTTTCTGAAGATGTGGATGAATAGAAACAATATGGTCAATTGTCTTGAACATTAGCCAGTGAAATCTATTCTGAATACTTTGTAAAGAAGACATTTATCATGAGCCAACATAAAGAGCAAACCCATATTGTTTGGTATCTCATTGTTCAGTTAAAACTGGTTTGGAATTTTGACTGTTTACAGACAAGTTACAGTGTGAATTTTCATTGCTTGAAATTAATCACATTGACTGTTAAAAAATAAAAGACTAATTGGTTTTTTGTAGTGTTGTATCATTTTTTTGTGGTAGCTGTTAAAAATAGATAACCAGAGGCTAATAGATGTTAATGGTCCGCTTCACTATTAAAAAAAAATCAATGTTTCTTGGATACAGAAAATATTATTGTATTATTTTGCTTACAAGTGTTTGATTCGAAAATATCCAAACAAGTAAGCCTGCATTCATAAATCATCTTTTTTTTTAACCAGTCTTTGAAATTTCATGCCAAATCTGATAAATATTTTCTGTGCAAACTAACTTTGCACTTCAAGAAAAGAAAAAACTGGGTGTGCTACTACTTGCTTTCCAATAGGAGAAACAGATAATAATTTTTTATTATTTTCTTTAAATATTATTTTACATGTATTTGTCTATTTTTAAGGGTCACATCCTCTAAATTACCTTTCCACAAATTTTATATATTACTTTTAAACTTGTTGGAGAGTAGTTAGATTTTCAAAT
>JAOXXN010000449.1:189153-208973 GCA_026770055.1 Myrmophylax atrothorax | reverse complement strand
CGTCCCCACATCCCCCGGCAGCGCCTCCCCGGCGGCGGCGGGCGGGGCCGCACATCACGCCATGGGCCGTGCGCCGAACGGGGTGGGGAGATGGTGTCAGTGGCCGCGGTGGGAAGCTCTTCTCGGTGTGGGAGCGATACCGTACCTCGCCGGGATGGACAATCCCGCCCAGGCGGCACCGGCAGCCGGGCAGCGGCTTGGTGTGGGCGCGGCAGGTTGAATGGCGTAGTTTGTGAATCTGCAAAAGTCTCTTTAAATGCCCCCCGGCTTTGGCAAAAGCGCCTTAATTTGGCTTCAGAGTCACTGCTCCGTGGTCTGCGGGCGCTGTCTCGCAGCCCGCGTGTGTCGCCGTGCGGCTGCGGTGACCCCGGCGAGGGCACGGGGGGACAGGCCGTGTCGCAGCAGCAGCGCTGGGAGTGCCCGCCGCCCTCTGCCAGAACAATCTGTTTGCTTGGGCTCTGTTTGCTTGGGCTCTGCTTGTTTGGACTCTGCTTGGGATCATTTTGGGACCTGGCTGGGAGGAGGCATGCTGAAAGCAGAGCGTGAGACGTTCTCTCTCTGATTTCCCCCCCTCTTTATTGCCTTGGCCGAGACTTTATTGCCTTCCCAGGCGGTTAATGCACATTGCTCTCTGCTGGAATGTATGTATGGCCAGACTTCACGAACGAGGATTTGGGCAGGGCTCTCCCCACGTGCCCTTCCAGCCTGCGCGGTGGATTTTTTAGGTGAGGCACAGCATGTGCAGAACTGGCCCCTCCGTTCAAGTCCTAAGGGTCCATTTGCCACAGCCGAGCAAGCTTGGACAGTGACAGTGAAGCCCTCGGGACTGTCACAGCACCCGGTACTAACCGGGGCTGACCCTGCTGAGCATCTGAGATCTGACGGGATCGGATGGCAGGGAGGCATTGAACTGCCAGGGACAGTCCCACTGAGACTCGAATTCAGGTTCTTGGGATTCGGAGTCTGGAGTGCTCTCCATTACACCACGGGACTGCCCTTGCCATCCATTGTAGCCATAGTTGGATCACTCTCTCTTTCTCCCCAGTGTTGTCTTCTCCATGAACCACAACAGATGAATGTTACCAATACTTCTCCATGGATTTAAACTTTTTCCAGTCTTTAGCCTTCTCCCCCCTTGCATCTTGCCTGTCATAACTTTCATACGTTATATTTCTATTTTTCTCTTCCTCTCTGACATTATTACATTCAATCATTCTCCTCATCTCTAGAGTTTCTCCAAGTAAGTTTGCAAATTACCAAGGAAGGAACTTTTATTTGTTTATATTGGCACAACAAGTCACAGAAATACATTTTGTTATAATGTTAGCCTCAACAGAATGAGTCAAACTCTAATAGTCATGCAGAATTTTCAACCTGGAATTTATTTTTTTTAATGAGCCAAGAACATTTCTCCCTACAGCAGACACACTACTACTGATCAAGTATTCTTCTGGAAGCTATTTAGCTTTTTTTTTTCCCATTAGCCTTATATTGGGACAATTATTTTCTTTATTTCCCATGGCATAAAAAGGTAGTTAGACAGGGAGTAAACTAAAATTTTCATTAAAAATACTTTCTGTCAAGTAAAAAAAGAGCACAAAATGGCATAAAATGCATACAGCAAGCCATAGTTGTAATGTTCGTACGTTTGTGTGAGTTTCTCTTCATTTTCTGTGTTCTTTTTGTCTTTAAAACACATAAATTTCTTCTGCTTATGCATAAAAGCTTCAGGAATGGGGATAATATATTGCTGTAATACTGCACCATAGTTCTGCACAATGAAGTACTGCAGTAGTGTCTGATCAGTCAGTGATAAGAACACCATATAACTCCCATCTCAGTTTTTGAAATAGCTTATGTGACGAAGATATATGTTCCATGAATAGGGAGCCAGATACAACTGAAAGTAGTATCTGATTATTATCATGACTTTGTTTAGCTTTTTTTTATTTAAAAAGCTAACGATAGAAAGGAGTCTGTGCTGTTCTTTATTGAGAGGTACACAAATCCGGGAAGTTTAAGCTCTAAAGGAAATTTAGAAGCATATTCTGTCTGTCTTCCATCTTACTAGTTTTTCTTCGCTTTATGTTATTAATAGAACCCACAGAGAAAGATCTTCTTTCATGTATACATTATCAATACAGATTGGTCAGGGTTTTTTTTGATTTTTACCCTCCCAGAATTTGGTCTCTAGAAAAGCAAAGAGCTTACTTGAAGGGGGGAAAAATAATAAAGAAGAAAAAAAAGGAGAATAAAAAGGGAAAAAAAAGAAAGAATTGAGAAATATCTTCCATAAATTCTAGAGGAAAAGAAATTTGAAAAATTCCTTCATTAAATTTACTATTTTGTGCATGATTCCTCTTCTTCAAGGTCTCATTTTCGTCTAAGAAGTATTTTGGGAGATGCTTCCTGTCTAGATCTAATTACTAGAGAAAAAAAATCATGAATATTTGTATATTACAAATCATGATTCCTCATAAAGAAGGGTCCTCTGTGCAAAATTTCTAGTAAGATTGTTGATTTCTAGATTTTTATTTTTCACTGTGGCTGCAAAAATCATTTATCTCTTTTAGTCTTGCATGGTCATAAGTCATATCCACCTCAAGTCAAGGCCTAATGAATGTACTTCATTGTGCATGTGACACATATTTACAAGTTAGATTATGGAAGAATTTTAAGCAATGCGTAGCTTTTCTTTTCCCTCTCCCTTGTTTGCCACACCTTTCTACTTTAGGATTTTCCTTTTTGAATAACATTGCTGGCTAGCTCCCTGTCTGCCAACAGCCTAAGTACAAGGGCTCTTTGCCCACAGAATCCCATGGAAGCCTCATGGATACTTGAATATGTTTCTAGATTGTCTTCAGACAAAAAAATTCTCAGACCTGCTTCCATCCCAGTAAAGGACAGCATAGCTTCCTTTCTATTATTAGCTCATTAACTAAAACAAAAGTAAACAATCCCATTGTAATGATCCAGTTATTGGTTTTGGCTTTACCTGCCTAAATTTTTTATTGTGATGCTTGCCCTCACGGAAACCACACTTTTCAGAAATTGCAGAAAACAAAGGGAATGTGCAACACTGTTTACTTAAGGTTAATCTTCACTTCTTTGTGCCTTAATTTGATTTGTACCCCTCTCACCTTTGAATGTGTAATTAACAACACAGGTAAAATCACAGGAACCAATACAAATTACCATATTAAAATAGGATAAACCCTTCTAGCACAGCAAATATATGTTAATATAGTAAAGCCATTAAAATTATCATTCATTCTTATTATGGCAAAGCAGGGGTGTCAATATACTGGACATTTTTTGTAATCTGTGTGGGGTTTACATATGTAGTAAATTAATTGTCAAAGTACCTTGGAATGATGGCTTCATGTAAATTTTTTTGGGCGGTAGCTGTTTTTCACAAAATGCTCAACCTATTCAACCTACTTAGTGAGGTTGCAATCTATCCTCAAATCTGTCACAGCTATAGCTGTAGTCATTTAAAATAGCCAATCCAATCATCCAGCTCTTGATTGTTTGATGTTCTTTCTGGCTTTACACTTTTGATTAAGAGGCTCAGCAAAGAGGTGAAGTTGCAGAATAGCAAAGGGTTCCTTGACCTAAAGAACTTGAAGTCAGCAGGTCACTTATAGTGACTGTGATTTATTGAACAATAAACACAGCCTCACCAAACCCTTTTCTTTCCTCACTGGCCTATTTTTGCAGGCATCATATTCTTGTTCAGAGGACACATGCAGAGAACTTATTCAACTTATCAAATAAAATGTATCTGAGATTCTGCCTAACTATGATTATTTTATTAAACTGATTTTAATTTATGTTAGTAAACTGATCCTCAAAAATGGGATAAATTAAAAATAACAGTCTATGCTACTGAAGCATGTCAGCATACTGTCCTGAAACAAAGAAAACCACTAGATTTCAGTGCATTAAAAAGTAAAACTTTAGCAATGAGTCTTTTCTGGAGAGAATCACATTACATTTCTCAGAGACTAAAGAGCATTTTTTTTCTTGGAATGAGGAAAGAGAAGCATGCCTTTTCAAGCTAAAATATTTTGTTGGCTTTTTTGAGTTGCATAAAAAAGAAAGCAAACGGAATTTTAAAAAAACCAAACAAACCAATAGGAAAAAGATTTCTGATTGCATAGAAATAAATGTATTTTCTACTTCAAGTCTTGGAAATGCTGTATGATTTGTAATGATTTTAAGAGATGGCTTGGAAGCACAAGTAAATTAATCACACTTAACTAAAGATCTAGGCCAGATTTAAGCAATGATGATTATTTTACTCTTTTTGTCTAACACATTTTTCTTAATAAGTGTCTCCTGTAGCATATAGTCTTACTGATGCATGCAACTCATAGATGACAAGTACAATCTCTTTTCATTGTGCAAGTCCAGGTACACAGGCAGGCATTCACTCTCATTCTCTCTCTCCTTAATCTTTATTAATTCTTTCTTCTTCAGAAGATTCAAATTTTTCGTAAGTGAAAAGAAAATGTAAATGTAAAGCAGCAAAGTGATAAAGTTGAGTTTTCATAAAAACAAGGGTACTTTCTACCAGGAAATCTTACTGTCTAACTTTAATAAACTTAACTAGAAGAAAATGTATATATCACTCATAATTTTTTCATTAAAATTACTTTTCAGATAAGCGCTTCATTTGTCTCTAGCTTCAACAGTCTGCATCTTGCCTTGCATTAAATCAAGGTAATCTTCCACATGATAGATCATCTGACTGCTGTTCTTACACACAGTAGTACTTGGGGCTTTTTGACAATTTTTACCCTACATTTAAAATTAAATGCTCCATAAAGGAATGAAAAATAAGCTTATTTTAACCAAAACCTTTCCAAAGGAGATGGATGACTCCTATTCCGCTCCAAGAGATTTCATCCAGCATATGCTGCCTCAGAGAGTGGGATTGCACCCTTGCTGCTCTGCTCCCTTGCTCTGGGGGTTGTGAATACTCAGTAAGCTCTGATCCCTAACAGGGAGACAAACTGGCTAGATTCTTTCCTAAACGTGAAACTTGCAGAGCAATTAAAAGCATGGGAAGAGAAAGACCACATACTACATTCCATCCCAAACTTAACCACATTTAAAAAGGATGTATATATACAGACAAAGAAAGAATATCTTTAAATACCAATCATCTAACAAAGACAATCACATTTTCAGCAAGAAAGTACAGGGTTGGGAACATAAAGCTTTCTGTTTATTTGTTTGTTTGCAATGGTGTTACAAATGAGTACAGGCTGATTTATACAAAGCTGGTAAGCTGGAGGCTGACTCCACATTTTGTTCAGGGGCTGTTTTCTTTCTGTGCCCACACATGGCACTGCACAGATCTGCAGTGTCTGAGAGGAAACATAGCCACACCAGTTCTGGGACCACTTGTGTGACATAATTTATGTTCATAATGCTCTTCCATGGTACCCCTGTGTTTCCAAATGCTTAAACGTGTTAGGAGTAAATGATTTCTTTCCACTACAGCTCAAAGTGCCAGGAGGCAGGAGAAGTTTAAACACAACTAAGATCAACATTGTGAGTTTACTTGGCCTCCACATCTAGCAACACAGTCATAAATTTCTTGGGCTTCTTATATGAGAATTTAAAAAGCACTACAGATTTGGTAAGTTTTCTATCACAACACTTCTCTATATGGCTTATAACATTGGAAATCCCAGGAGGTGCACTTTGTATTGTATTTGATCAGAGGGGATACTGTGTGATCAAGTACTTTTCCATTCAGGTGCTGTTTCACTGTTGACCACTGCAATGGTGGCAACATGAAAATACTGAGAGCAACAGGGAATGGTGTAATTTCAATTCCAAATATCCTTCTTTCAGGTATTGTTCATGCTTAGTAGAAATAGTGTCTCTCATTAAACATTAGATTTGTTGTCCTTGGAGCTACTTTTATACGGTGTCCCTGCTGAGTACACATGCATATGAGAACATTTTGAGTGATCTAGCACTACTTAAAAGCCCAGTATCCCCTTGAAACAGGGACGCTGTAATTGGTGGGAGGCAACTGGGTACTGTTTCTGGTAGGGGCTCTTGATACGATAAGAATTATGAAAGATTAATGTCACAGTTATGCTGGCAAGCCCTGATTTGTGTCTTTGTCAGTACATCACACAGCCATCCGAACACTGATAGTTACTTTGTAGTCACCAAACTGCAAATCAATTCAATCTGTATTGCTGCACATCATATAACTAGTGATGTTGTTCTATGATGTCTGTCGTAATAGGCAGCCTTTGGATGTTCAGTAACACTGGCTTAATTCTGTCAAAGAGTGCTTTATTATCATAATTCCAACCAAGCAAGCTCCTTTAACATCAGTTGGATTATATTTTCCTCTTTAAAAAACATAATGTGGTTGAAGTTAGTGAAGCGTTTTTCCCAAGTTGTGTATTATGCAACATGGAAAATATTTCTCAAAGCGTCCACTATTGTTTGCTGTATGTGATTTAACCTCCTAAGAAAAGATAATGCCAGATTTTTAGACATCATGAAGAGTGCTTCAGCAGTACTGTCAATAAATATGACAGTATTGATTCCTCTTTCCCACCCTGAGAAAGGGGAAAAATCTTCCAAATACATACATATTTTTATTTTTAGAACTTTAGAACTGCCTTAGATAATGTTATCTCAGTTTCTGCTGGCCTAGTCCTGTAAGGAATACAATCCTGCAACTAGCAGATCAGCTTCATGTTATTACCTAAGACATATAGTTTTAAAATATTACTAAAATCCCTGGTATATAACCTTTCGTCAGTCCCCTGCTAACTTACTAAGGTGAAAGAGACCTCTGAGCCTAGAGATACTTTTTGTGACCACATTCCCAGAGTTCCCAAAGCTCATGTGCAATGAAAAGGTTCGAATAACAGATACAGAAAGGCACAAAGATCGTCCAACAGCATCCATTAATTTTGTTCACCCCAATGGCATTGACTTCACTCTCAGCTTCATGAGTCATCATTTATGATCTCAGTAATTTACTGCAGTGGGCATGAGATATACCACAAAATCAATGAAAACGAAGGCAAATTCAGAACTAAGATCAGGACCTGTAAGTCACTAATGTTTGAAAATGACGGACTGAGAATTATTACACAGATTCCTATCGGCCTCAACTGTCCATGGTATAACTTGCCTGAGTGCAGCATGCACAGATTCTTTATTGTACAGGAATCAAGCTGCAGTCTCTGCTGAACCACGTGGCCTCCTTAGCACTTAAAGATGAACTGCAAATCAATTATGAAAATAGAGTTTAGTCCATATTTATGTGCTGAATGTCCCTACTAGCCAGACTCTAGGGGACATACAGAACAGAAATACATTTCAGCTGTTCCTTTAAATAATTAGTTTTCCTCTGTGAAATCCTCTTGATAATGCTTGGTTCCCTGCAGATATGTCTGAATACATCATCCTCTCATACCACAAGTACAATGAACTGCAGGGTAATATTGGTGGCACTTAAATGTCTTCTGTTCATGAAAACTGTGATCAGGAAATGCAGTTTCCCTGTGGAAAGGAAGACACACACCATCTCTATTGGATGAGCTTACTTGTTCTGTAAGACTACTCTCAAAAGACATTTGGGCCTTATTCACTTTTATATTTACTTTTCAGATAAACTTAACAACATAAAGAAGACTCTCTCCCTGAAAATCAAATTTGAATTATTTGCCAATCTCTCTTTTAGAGCAAAGAGATGATCAAATTAGGCAAGTTCTGGATATGTTATAAGAAGTGGAAATTCATCAGCCATGAGTCCAAGGAATAGTATAGCTGCATCACAACACTGTTATTAGTCCTTGCCAGGAAAGCTGTTCTCAAAAAATCCTTCATAATGGGGTTATCAAGGCTTGTAGAAGGCAGAAGCAAAGGAATTAATTGAGAAGACACACCGTTCACGTTTTTGTAGCATTTTACTGTTTCTTCTCCATCTTTAACTGCACAAAGCACGCTCAAACACCACACACAGTATGGAAGGCTTTGTCAGTCACTCTGTCCTCCTGATTCAAAGGTCCATCTAGGGAGGTGCTCACAGAACAAAATATGTCAGGAAGGAGGGGAAGGAGATGATAATGAATCTGGTGCAAAAGAAATGCTTGTTTCGAAAAGAAATGAATGAGAAACAGATTAAGAAATATAAATGGAAAAATCTTGAAGAACACTTTTGAAAAGTGTAAGGTAGTGGTCTGGAAGAAAGCTCTTCAATAGGAGGAATGAGTGATACATGTGTACTGTTGGGGAAATTGTTTAAAAAGTTATCTGATGGAAGAAAATAACTTTAAATCCATTCAAAGTCTTAATTAATAGTCCTTCAAGTTTTGTCAGTGTGGTAGTTTTGACTCTAGTTTTGGCTAGGCCCCTATTTGGCAGGCTCAGAGAATCCACGTAGATTAGGAGAGACAGGTATCACCTGACTTAATTAACCAAAGAAATATTTCATACCAGATGACGCCAACCTGAGATATAAATACAGTAGAATAGGAGGAGTTTGTTAGTTGGCATCATGTCTGCAGTAGAGGCAAGACATGCAGCTGCTGTCTTGCTGTCCTGGGCCTTGACTGCTGCTGCCACTACTCATATTTTGTTTTAGTTCAGGGAAGTAGAAACATTTTATTGTTATTTTTCTCTCTTTTGCCTTGCTGGGTGTCTTTTGGGATGCTTTATTAGATCTAGAATAATGGAATTTTTGGTGGGAGGTAGAAAATTGTTATTTCTAACTTGTGTGTGTATCATATTGTAGTTTAAATTTTCTCTTCTCTGTATAAATATATATAGTTTGTTCATGTTTCAATCTGTTTCCAGTTTTTTGATTTTCCTCCCTTTTCTCAGCAGGGGGAGGGAGGCTGACACTCTGTGTTGGGCAGTTGGCATTTTGCCAGTTCAACCCAAGATAGTCAGGAAGAGGGTCACTGCATAGCACGCGCCACGGTTTTAGCTTCATCTGGGCCAAGGGTGCAGCTGGAGTGTTTAGAGGTGGACAACTTGAAAGAGAGGGATGAAATAGAGAAAAAGGTTCCAAAAGTGCCTGGACGACACTGCATTTCGGGGTCAGATGGATTGCTACTGTAGGCATGCGTCTGTCATAGGAACTACGTAGACTTACCACATCCTTCAGGTTAGACTGAGTTATCACTGGAAAAGTCTTGTTGCTTCTCCCTGTACAATGCCAGAGGCTATTAAAGAACAATGAATTACAAATGAAAAGTAACATAAGCCCAGTACTTTAATAAGCAAGCTCTTTTGCTTTTCTTTTTAAAAATTTGGATGCCAGTTCAGTTCCAGAAGCTAATTAGATCCTTAAATCTGTTGTAGTTTAAATAAAAAATGAGAAACTAGGTAAAGATTGAAAAGCAAGTCCAGAGTTGGACAGTTATCCAGGGTCATAGGACAGAATTAAATATTGTTGCCCATCAGTTTGCTCTTATAGTCCTCTTTCATGAGCAAGGTAAATCCCACTGACTTCGCTGAGTTTGTTATGCAGCTGCACTTATTTGCCCCTAAGACAACAGCATTTCCTGACTCAGGGCCTTTAGTCCACCCCATTGAAAGCTATCCACATGCTTCAAAAAGTTATTGTGCTAACACCAGTATTAGATTGGTTCATAATGCTACAGGACTCTAAGGGATGCTTGAATTTATTCTGTGCCCTAACCGTAAGATCTCTATCCAGCATTTTGAGATTATTAAAGCATTTTCGTAAGGGAAAACATGCATTTGGCAAAATCACAATGAAAATTGTCCTTTTGCCTTCATTCAAGGGTACATTTCATGTAAATTAACTTGCTGCAAAACCTAAGGAAAAAAAATAGAGAAAAATACTCTTTGAATATTTTTCTTCCAAGTTTTGATTAAAAAAAAAAGATAAAAAGGAGTGGGAACAAATTATAATCAATATGTTTCATTTTTTACTGCAGAAAGGAAAATGACTCTGCTAAGAGCCTGTGCATAACCTTAAGCAATACCAGATGTGATACAGACAGCAGTATTAACTACCATTCACAGTTTGGAGTTGCTTCCAATACAGCAAAGAACAGGTAAATTTGATGAGTGAAAGTGTTATGCCGAAAGGAGAGAGCTAACAAAGCAGAGTCAGACCTGTTAAAAACAGCTACAACACAAGGGTGCATGCAATTTGTAAAGCATGGAATGGCAATTTTGAACTGCAGAAATAAAGAAGCTGTTTTCTTAGTTTTTTTCTCAGTTTCAAATTAGCAAAAGGGAAGGTGAATACAATTCTCTGAGGACATGACATAATCACTCCCCTTTTCAGCCCCAGTCAGATCAAGTGTGTGTTGTTTTGTAACCCACACATTTTCCAGGTAGGATGCAGAGGGCTGCACCTGCGAACTCAACATGGGGTGAAAAGCAGGTAGAAAGCACCCACTGCAACCAAGCTCTCTAAGGAATTTCTACTACCTGCAATACCCCTTTCTGGGCAGGCACTGTGGGAGCTTGCCTGAGGTGCTGCTGCATTCCTGTGATGCCCAAGTGACATAGAAGTCACAAGACAAATATCTGCAGGCACTTCGAAGGTTCTTTAAAGTGTTTTGGTTGGTTGGGATTTTTTTTTTCCTTGATGCTACCTCAAAACTGTTGCTGTGTTATGGTTGTAATTTTGTTTTGGAGACTGTTTACATGTGATTTCATATTTCAGTGAACTGGGAAATGCTACTGCAGTGCAAATACTAAATTACAGCCTCTATTATGATGCATTATTTACATGCCATGCAGTAGTCCGTAATTCTCACCTCAGGTGGAGACCAGCTAAGCTGGTAGTTAACAGCTTCTTCAGATGTGTTTGAAGCACAGGTTACCATAAAAATAAATAATTGTGTAAATCTCCTGGACCAAGACACACAGAGGTGCTGGACAACTGTCTAAATTCTAGTGTGTTTCATCCAGACAAAATAAAACAGCAACAACAACAACAACAAACAAAACCAAACACAAGCCAATGAACAAAACAAAACTCCAACCAAATCAAACCCTTCCCTTAAATAGCAGAGTTCTCTGGACAAACCTTGCCCTTTTCAATAGTTCTAGATTGTGTTATGAATGCTACAGGGAACCATCCTTCACAGAAAGGCAGACAGGCTAAATGAGGTAAAGTTTTTGCCAGCTGTAATTTTTCTGATCTCTGATCTATGCAGTATATTCTAAAAAGCCAAAAATATTCACATACTCTCAAAGGGTAGGTCAGACCTAGATGGAAGGCCAAGAAAACTCCACAGATTTCAATTTTAGAGCTGGCCAAGATAACGGAGCTCAAGCTTATTAGAGTTCCAGCTTTAACATTCAATTTCTCCAAAGCTCCTGTCTGCAGCCCTCTCATCTTTTCTCCTGTCCCTTCCTGTGTGAACCACTGCACAGTCCCTCTATTTTTAACAAACAGGAACAAGGCTCAGGAAAGCCTTTAACAGCTGCTGGGCATGGGAAATTAGGTAAAACTGCACAATAATGCAAAAATAGAGTAACTCAAGAATTACTAAAGAACAGCTTATAAAACTTGTTATATGACTTCCATAGGACAGCAGTCAACGAAGATGAGTGTTCCAGTTCCAGGGCTTTACTGGTAGGATAGCCTCAAAGAACTGCACCAACTTTGTGGACTTAGCCGTACATGTAAAGCCTTTAAAAGGCTCCTCTCACTTTTCCACTGTAATTTAAAAAATGCACCCCAGTGCATTTTAATACTGTTGCAGTAGGTCAGCAGCCCAGCAAAACACATGGAATCCCACTAAATGTAGTGAATTGGAGTCATCATTCCCTACATATATATTTGTGACAGGCCCGTATTTGTGTGGTCCTGTTTCTAGTCAGAGGAAAGTATAAATAATTCCTGTGTATTCACATAACTTCACCACTGCTGGCACTTGTTTACCCATCGACCACTCCCAGTATGTTATGTAAACTGTATTTCTTTCAAAAGGTTCATTTTCTATCTTCTACCTCGCCTGTGCATTCGAGAATTGATTATTCTAAATCATGTCACTGAAAATGTTATCGTCTCCCAGTTCTCTATAGTTTTATTTAAGGAAATTTGGAAATCTTTATATAGGAAATCATATCTAAATGGTATTCAAGATATTTAGCCTGAATCCTGCAGCCCTCATTCAGTCTTTATCCTGGCAGAGCTTTTACTGAGGTCAATGGGCTTATAGCCTGAATAAAGACTAAAAGCTGTGAGCTGCAGCCAAGTGGGCAAAATTATTAAAGATGGACAAATTAGTCTGGATAGACTAGCATTGAAATAAAATACGTGTTCAGATCCTAGACTGAGGTGAAGCCAGCCCTTTACATTTAGCTGTATGTATAACTTTTGTGAATATTCATATTCACAGCTTGGGTCCCTCCATCCTGGCCTTTAGAATGTGTGCACTGCTACAGCCATCCTTTCTTCCTGCCGTGGTGGCCCCATAGCAGGAGAAGGCTTCCTCCTCCCTACAGGAATTCAGCTCAGCAGATAGACACTTGCAGTACATGAACAAGGCAGCTCTTAGTGAAGGATCGTGGGCTGATCTTCTCCCTGCAAAAAATGTTGGTTTAGATAGCCCCAGAAAACCCAACCAACTGAATTTCTGGTAAACAGTGATCAAAGTATTCCTCTCGCGTTGCTGCTTCTGCTTATCTTTTGCTCCTTTACTTCACTCACAAAGCTCTGCCATGCCCCAAGAGACACCACTGCCAAGGTCTTCTCAGGAGATCTGTCCATTCCTTTGCAGCTCACTTCATGATGCAGAAAATTTACTTCTTTCTGTGTTAGAGGGAGCTCTCCCTCTGCAGCCATGGCACAGGAGAGTTATGGTAAGGTATCACCAGCTCGTGCCAATGTGGGATGTCAGGAGTTTTTATTGACTGCTTTGTCTGTCATGCTTGCCATTTGTCTGTTTGAAAGGACATGTCTCTGCCTAAACATGCTTAACTTAGAAGGATAAGCTGAAGCCTAAACCCTTTATTTGCATACTCACCTTTTCACCCAGGAGTGGAGGTGAGATTTCAAATTGCTTTTACTGACAGCAGGACGATCTATGACAGTCAGATTTCTTCACAAGAAACTAGAATGTTCAGATGAAGTCTGGCCTCAGTGAAAAGTCCAGGTGTATTTTGTGACCAAAAATGTTTAGATAGGCCATAAAAAGGCATCAGACCTGTGACTATTTAGAATATAGGAATACACAATGTCCTGACTTTTGCATTTTTGCTATATGATAGCTACTCTCTATGTGGGCTCTATAGGTAGCAAAAAGATAGCCAGGGCTAATTTTCATGCTCTCCCAGAGAAGCAAAAGAATATCAGATTATTTATATAATTTCCAGTTGGAAAACTCTGTTTAAAAGTCTGATTTTGTGGCTGAGTGACTGGAAAACAATCATTAATATTTCTGAAGATATTGGAGACTAGTACTATAAATTTGATTTTCAGATATTATGGATCTTTGGTGATAAAATTTAAAAATAAATACTGAAGCATCTCCTCCAGATTATTTAAACTGTGAAGGCAAATGTACCTGCTATATATTAAAACTGTCAGCCACCTAGGCATTACAGTGATTTTTAATATGTTTCATCAAAACACTTAAAGGCACTTTTTAAAATATATGACCCACTAAATAAAAAAACATAGGACGTAATCTTCAAGGCACACTGATTAATGCAGAATTGACTTGAGCAAATGCAGCTTATGGCCATAGTCCAGGAAGCTCTCTTGGTGCTAAAGAGTTTCATACAATAGTTTTCCATTTTCAAAATCACATCAATTTTTACTTACAACATTTTGAAAACGGGTACAGCAACTTTCAATCAACTGTCCAGCAATAATTTAAAATCTCTTACTATTACATTGTAAAAGTTTGAGTCATGGAAATAGAACAATGGTGTAGAGAACTGATTTCCTGACTGTCACTGACCCAGAGCTGTCAACTACTGCCTGTGTGGAGAAGGAGATGGAGTGGACCAAATTATTCACTGTGAATAAATTATGTAATTAATTTTTTTCTTTTTTTTTTCTCTGTGTTTCTGATTTCTTGAGGTATTTTCTTGACAGATAGTCTCAAAATATTTAAGGCAGCAAACCTCAGAGTAGGATTTGTGTTGAAATACCCACATGTCAACAGATGCTCAATGAGTATGTTACAGTAATCAAATCATATGAAAGGCTCTCTGCCTTACCTATATAGCACCATCTTGGGAAAAAATATCTCTAACTCTTTCCTGTCATTATTTCCTGTATTAATATTTGAATGTCAGCAATCAAAAGCAGACACTCAACTCCCAAGTATAATAGAAGCAGGTATAAACACTGCCTTTCTACCACAGAAGATTTAAATAGAAAAAAACTTAGCCAGCATATAAACATTGGGAAAATACAGCTAAATATTTCCTCAAAATTGACTTAATACAATAAGATATGCACTCTGTGGCTGGTGCTGGAGCTTCAGCCTCAGCAGTGAAATCATCAGCACTTCTGCAGGCTGCAGCATGAGGCAAACTGGGGCTCAGCCAGGAGTGACCGTTGCCTTCTGTTTTTCACTTGGGAAGGAAAAATTTAGGAAAAATTAACTGAAGATAGAAGAATGTGGGGCCTGCTCTGTGTGTTGTCTGCAGTATCTTGTGATGATACTGGAGCAAGCCCTTCACAGGAAAGAGTATTTTTCTGTTTGCAAAGACAAGTCATTTCAGTGTGTGCACTCTCATGATGCTCTTTCAAGGGGCCTTTAAATGGTAGAGGACTTTGAAGTGCAATTTTTCTCCCCTCCTAATCTCATGTTCCTTCTCACCTTTGGAAGAAGCAGAAGACTGATGAAGACATTCCTCTCACAACTCTGAAGAGGTCAGGGCAACCCACTGGTAGAAAATGGAGATAGGCAATGTGGAAGTGTTATTTGAGACACCTCACCCATAAGTGGATCAGAAAGTAATAAAGTTCTAATGAAAGCATTCACCACATAGAAAAAAAGGAAAACAGGAAATTAAAAGAGAAATAAAGAGAATAAAAGTTCAGACAAAGTTTTCAGGGTTCCAGCATCAATATTCTTTTTATAAGACAAAAAAGTTTTAGTTGTTTTTTTATGAAGAGGAAAGCCTGTTTTATAGACTGTTGAAAGCTTTATACCAACTCTATGATCTGACCTATAATATCTAAATTGTTCCTAAACTTCTTCCTGCAGAGAGTCTGTGATGGCAGCCTGGGGAGCTCATAGCTTCAGAAGCTAACAGCCACCACCACCCCTCTGAAGGGGGACCAGTGGTGTGAGCATGACTGTGTACCTGTACCGAACACATAGCATAGGCAACAATATGAGCAGTGTGATGTTCAGTAGAGCTTTTGCCGAACAGGAATGATCTTCCACTCTTGGTAAGTGGAATTGCTGCAAGGCTACTGTAGAGTTTGGTCTTACAGCAATCTGTTTACTGTGCAAAGAAAGAGACTCAAGTTTCTTCTCATATTTTCTATGTGAGGAAATATGGACAAGCTGGAGACTAACGAGGGATGATGACGCCACCAAATATTGGTGAATGGTTTTCGGCTCTGATAAGCAGCTCAAGTGATAACACCTCTTTTAGCCTCAGCCCCTCAAAGCCCAGGACAGCTCCCTCTGCACTGATCCCACGCAGAACCCTGAAGGAAGATCCACACACCAGGCTTGGTGGCAACAGAGGAAGCAACTTTATTGGGAGTACAGGGTTTATATAGGGTTCGGTGGGGAAGGTTCTGGAATACTGGATGGTACCAAGCTTCCCATTTGTCCAGGGATATGCAAATGAGGGATCAAAACCGGACCAATGGGGAACAAGGGTGGAACTTCATAACAGCCTATAACTGAACAGGGATAACAACCAATCAACACGCAGGGATAAAGACCAATAGAATCACGGAACTTCAACCAATAGGAGAGAGTGGCTGGAAAGCAGTCCTGAGGGATTGTGGGAAGAAGAAACTGGGATAGGAATGACTAAGGGAAAAAATAATAGGGAAGACATATTTGTGATGCACTTTTAATTCAACATTAGGGGCAATAGAAATCATAAAATCCACATCCTCATAATAAATCGAGGGTATACTCCCACAGGAGACAGGGCAGATGAACCCTTCTAAAATGAGATTTACAACAGGGCTTAAAAATCATACAGTCATGGAATATCCTGAGTTGGAAGGGACCCACAAAGGACCATTGAAGTCCAGTTCCGGTGCCTGCACAGCACAGCCCCACTAATCACAGCATATGCCTCAGAGCACTGTCCGAACACTTCTTGAACTCAGACAGGCTTGGTCCTGTGACCACTTTCCTCAGGAGTCTGTTCCAGTGTCCAATCATCCTTTGGGTGGAAATTCTTTACCTAATATCCAACATAAACCTCCCTGACATAGCTTCCTGCTGTTCTCTTGGGTCCTATCACTGGTCACCAGGGAGAAGAGATTAACGCCTGCTGCTCTGGTTCCCCTCACAAGGATGCTGTAGGCAGTTATGAGGTCTCTCCTCAATCTCCTCTTCTCCAGGCTGAACACACCAAGTGACCTCAGCCACTCAGACTTTTAGGCCCTTCACCATCTTCATAGCCTGTCTTTGGACACGGTAATAACCTTATATTTTCCTATATTCTACCACCCAAAACTGCACACAATATTCAAAGTGAGGCCACTCCAGTACAGAGCAGGGCAGGACAATCCCCTCCCTCTACTGGCTGGCAATGCTTTGCCTGATGTCCTCCAGGTCACAGTTGGCCCTCCTGGCTGCCAGGGCACTGCTCACTCAGATTCAACTTGCCATTGACCAGGAGTCCCAGGTCCCTTTCTGCAGCACTGCTTTCCAGCAACTCATTTCCCAGTCTGTACTTATATCCAGGGTTTCCCTAAGCCAGGTGCAGAATCCAGCACTTGTCTTTGTTGAACTTCATATGGTGAGCCGAGTCCTCTGCTTTGTCGAGGTCTCTCTGCAGGGCCTCCCTGTCTTTGAGGCAGTCAACAGCTCCTCCCAACTTAGTTTCATCTTCAACCTTAAACTTAGTATCCCCTCCAGTTCTGCTTCAAAGTAATTTATGAAGATGTTGAAGATCACAGGGCCCAAGACGTAGCCCCGTGAAACCCCACCAGTGACAGGTCACCACTCTGATGTCACCCTCTGTGCTTGACCCTGAGCCAATTGCTCACCCATCATGTGATGTGTTTATCCAGATGTGGGCTGGACATTTTGTCCAGAGGGATCCTGTGAGAGGCAGTATCAAAAGCCTTACTGAAATCCAGAAAGATGGCATCCACTGATTTCCCCTGATCAACTAGGTGGTTTACCTTGTCATAAAAGGAGATCAAGTTTGACAAGCAGGACTTTCCTCTCATGAAGCTGTGCTGGCTGTGACCAGTGACTGTGAAAACCTGAAAAGTTTTTTCAGTAACTCTCAGAATAATCTTCTCTATAATCTTAGCAGTCCCTGACGTGAGACTGACAGGCTTGTAGTTACCAGGGTAGTTGCTCTTGCTCTTCTAGAAACAGCTAACACTATCCATGACCAATGCAACATATATGCAATTGGGGCTAATCAGAGCCATTGTCTTGTGAAATACAATCTGTGGCTATTCAAGCAATTTCAAGAATGAAACTGTCTACTTTAAAACTGATGGAAGTAAATCAGTTTCCAACAACATTTATGGTGTAGCAGCCTACAGGATTCCCATCTATGGGGGCCACGAAAGTTTTAACACCTAAACTTTAAGGCTGTAATGAAAGATTGCCCTTACTGGTTCAGACTTTTCAAAAAACATGCAGTAAGGACATTTTCTACAGCACAGTGATTCACAGCTGCCTCTGGGGGTCACTAAAATGAACTGGAAGGACAATCACACATCACAGACCAAGTAGTGGGTGGGCACCAAGGGTCATCCCATAAAAACCCCTTTCTCAGCTGTACTGAATCACAAGAGCTGCACACTGGAGTTGACACAGGAGCAACAAAGCTCCTCTTTGCACGCAATGTGTGGTTTAGAGCCCTTCGCTACCCTGAGAAATGAACAATTCCAAACAAATTATATGGAGACTCCTATATGGCTTCAGAAAATGTGTGGGAGAGAGGAGATTATATTTTTTTTAGCATTTTTCCACTATTAAGTCTCCAGTCTATGGGTAATCATTAGGATGTTTTTTGTGTATGTGTGGTATGAGAACGAATGCATCTTTTCTCACAATGAAAAGTTACTGCTTTTTGATATTGGCACAGTAATATATTGTCCTGCAATTTACCCCAGTACTGTAAACTTTTCTTCTGGTGATTTGTGTTCTTCTGGGTTTTGCACTTATGAAAAATGGGTAATGTTATGCACATTCTGTTCATGACTTTATACAGGGAGGTTAATGAGTGTGTGCAATATGATAACTATGGCAGAGGACCTCTGTGGGTTGTTGCCAGCTTAAACACCAGTTGATCCAGACCAAATAAAGTTGTTCTGTAGCATCTTGAATTATATGATGCACTTAAAAAAAAAAAGAAACAAACCCAAACCAACCACATCCCCACACCCCCCCCCCCCCAACAAAAATTTCCTTACAGAAAAGAGTTTATAAAGAGTGTGAGATTTCTGGAAGTCATCAAGCTGGTGCCTGGGTGCTGAAGCACAGCACAGAAGAAAACTGAAAACTTCAGGGTAATGGGTCCAAGGCTGCAGCCACTGAGAGGTAGTGCTTGCCTTCTCCATCTCCATTGAGCAGGACAGTGGTGGGCTTGTGCTGAGGAAAAAGGTCAGGGCTGTCTTTCTGTCTCTCCGCTGTGCATGCACAGCACTGCCCTGCTTTCACACTGCTTTTGGCTCCTTAGAGTTCAGTGAAGAGAGGTCTTCAGCTAGTAAAGGGATTAGTTTTTTCCCCAAGGTCTTTATTACCTCTCACATTGTGAACTAGTTTTCATTTCAGAGTAGGACCATAGACATAGATTAAAGACTCTTTGGTGCTACTTGCTAAGTGTGCAGGATGCTTCTTATGCTCAAGACATTGGTCTTGAAGCTCTCCAAACTTTGTTTGGATTGCTGCTTAGACATCCTTATGTTCATTATTTCAATGGGGAAAAATGAGTTGGAAGTAGCTAAACTTAAATAATGTTTTTCTTTCCTTCCCCTGCCCCCACTCTCTCCAAACCTTACATTCTTTTGTGTTGTTCAAGTTCCCCAGCGCTTTATATGGGGATTCAGAAGTCTGGTTCTCTGGAAACAATTGTAATGTCAGTTGACATTAACGCAGCAAGCACTTTAACTATTTTTCCAACATATCCATCAAGTTCAATGGCCAAAACATTAATTCTCATTAAGTCTCAACAAAGTTTCTCATTTTCGTCTAATTCTGTCACCATACTGCCTCCATGCAAGACTGCTTTATAAATATATCAAGTCACTTAACTAAAAGGACTTTGGGACACTTTATTTTTAGTGACTTTATACCTATATGTTTGTGAAGGTTCTAGGCCATTTATGATATAAATTTGAGCCCCTTCTGTCCTAAGTTAACAAAAACCATATATGCTTTAAGTCAGCCAAAAAAATGTGAAATTATATATTGCTGTTCCTAGCTTGGAAACTAGACATAATGCTCTAGGATTATCAGGAAATACAAAGAAAAAAAAAGATTAACTCAGCTGTTCAAACCTTGATCAAAAGTTTCTTGTTGCCTACAAGCATAGGGTTATATGGGCTATCCCTAAATATTTATGAGCCAGTTTCAGAAGTCTCAATTTTGGTTTTCTTGCTCACTGGACAAAGGACGACATTGTTCAGGATATTGAACTAGGACACTGTT
>JAOXXN010000449.1:168811-189053 GCA_026770055.1 Myrmophylax atrothorax | reverse complement strand
GGATGGAGTATTTTTTTTTCTTTAGTCATTATTACACAGTTACAGATACATCTCCTGCAATAATGAAAGTGAGCTACTCTAATATTTGAGAGCTCCAACAGTCAGACACTCACAGAGTTATAACTGAGCTGGTCTAATGCCACAACACATAAAAACCCCTATGCACTATTAAATAATGATTGTCCACTGTAAGATATCACAGTTTCACCATGGGCAGAGGCAAAAAAAAAAAAGAAAAAACCCCCTAATAATATCTCAGGTTTTAGTATAACAATAAATGTTCCCACTGTAGAACAATAATGCGGTAAATGTATTAGGCAGAGTCTGTGCTTTCCTTTCAAATGAAGCATGCAGTCCCATCCCACTCAGCAAACCACATTTTCACCTTCAAATATCACCCAAAAAGTGTGCGTCAGAACTACAGTTGGGGCAAATAAGATGCCGGTAGTGTTCCTAGAGGGAATAAGCATGCCAGATTGACTCCCATGTCCCTTCTGGATGTGCTAAAGATCTATAAAATAAATTCCCACCAGCATTAAGAGAGGTT
The DNA here is from genome assembly GCA_026770055.1 of Myrmophylax atrothorax. Taxonomy (NCBI): domain Eukaryota; kingdom Metazoa; phylum Chordata; class Aves; order Passeriformes; family Thamnophilidae; genus Myrmophylax; species Myrmophylax atrothorax. The sequence goes on along the minus strand of JAOXXN010000449.1, from coordinate 188,506 downwards.
AGTATAGGTAATTGACCTTGTAAATCAAGAATAGGATAGACGTTATAATGTATAATATCTTGAGGTATTTATCACTTTGCTGAGGCAGACAGGATTTGAGCATGTAAATCGTTATAATGGTTACAGTAATTCTACGTCCCTGTGCCCATGTGTCAGTGAGAGTTCCCCCATGGCTGCACGGAGGGTTTTCTCTCTGCACCCCCTCACACAGCCCCAGCACTCCTCAGACTGAGGGCTAATGTTCCACAGAGATCAACACAAACAGGACAAAGCAGTATGCCAAATTACATCCTCTTTTTTTGTTACTTCTGCAAGTGCACATCTAATTTTTTATGCCTTTTGATCTGCTCACTGGTTTTCTCTAGATTTCTTCCCAGCTCTGCGGGATTTTCTTTCCCAAGGAGAAGGTGTATTTAGGTTATTCTCAGTTCAATCCCATATCATGATAGAAAAATGACTTGAGCCATGGCTGAATATATATTCAAAAATTTCAAAACTTTTGACGTGGGATAAAATAAATAATCCTGAGGCAAATGACATGTTGAAGTCTCCAATTCTGCTAATATATTCCAGAAATGCACAATGACTTTAAGAATACATTGCACCCTTCAGATAATTGTTAATGCATGTAAGTGTTTTGCAGGAAAAATGGCATTTTGTGTTATCTGCAAAAAACCCTCTTGAGTAGGAGTCCATATCTCCAGGTATTTCTTTTAAAGGGGAACAGTTTAATAAAAATAACAAAGCTAGAAACCAAGAACATTAACTTTCACTTTGCCTAGCTACATGCTAGTACTCTTGCTGTAATTATAACACAGAGGTCATTCCAAAGGAATTACCAGCCTTCAAATGATATGAGACAATTATTCTCCAGGGAGTCGGACAAATTCGTAAGACAAATACAGTTGAAATTTCAGACATCAATCTCTTTTGTACCATAGCATGGGAACAAGGGAGCTGTGAAATGTAATTTTACCCTAAGGCCCAACAAATGATCGCATTAAAATGATTTAAAAAAAAGACTTTACATCTATTATACCTTAGAAGTGAAAGTAGTGTTAGATTTTTCTAAGGCTTCTTGTGAATAATAGCATTTAGTAGAATCTGTAAAAAACGCTTTACAGACGCCTGTGTTTTCTGCTAGCCTACAGGTAGGGCAGCAGGGCAGTCACTGCAGGAGCTCCACGTGCTGTGGCGAGGGCAGTGAGCGCTGTGCAGGGGAGTCTATGGTGCCAGAAGTTGGCTCCCACTCCCCATGCAACCTCCAGGAGGGGGCTCAATTGGACCCCACTGCACAACCTCCCAACTGACACATACTTTTTGTAGTAGCTCTTTACTAGAGAGGGCTTCCCAAAGTTGCTGGTTTTAATATGCCCAAATATTCCCCAAACTGGAGGAAGCTGAGCCAGTTTCATGTGTACCTGTGGCAAGAAATAGTGCAGGATGGTAGCCTCATTGCCCTGGTACTGAGAACTGCAACTGGAAATTTTAAGGGAAAACCAATTAAGGGAAAAGCACCTTGAAGGGCTTTCAGGGATTGTCCCTTGTGAACTACAATGGTACTCATCTGTTGTGTGCATCACTTGAGGATTCAGGAGAGGTAATAAAACTCCAAAAGGTGGCACCTGTGGATCCATTTATTTCTACACTTCAGTTCATCAGATTTACATCACTTCCCATGAGCTCAGTTTAAAAAAACTCTCTATGGCTTGAACTCATCTAGCTGAGAAACTGGTACCACTTCCAGTATTTATGTGCAGAAAGCAGCAAACCCTGCTGTTCCTCCTTGCATGGGGTCACTCAATCTATCTTCAGTCCTTACTCAGTGCCAGTTGTGCCAGTATCGACTTGAGTGGACTACTTATGTGAGCTGATCAGGATTTAGCCCAGTGTGTGTCTGTAGTCAAAGTGTTGAAGTGGAAAATGGATATTAAGGAACTGCTCTTTGGATAGGGTTAGATTTACAGAAACCTATAACAGTCTCATTCTTCAGTTAAGTGCATTTCTCCAACTGCTATTACTCAAGAAAACAGGCTCCTTAGAAATCTTTACAGCCGACACATTGCAATGTGACCTTGCACAACTTGGCAGTGCAGCTCTGCATGTTTTTATTGTATTTAAATAGCACCAGTAGTTTTATTCAGATGTGGAAGTTAAACTTCAGCTTCAGTGACATTCTTGCATCACACATAGATTGTGTTCATCTGTTCCCTTGTAGACACTGGGTTTATGAGGAGCAGAAGAGAGAAGGGGTGTGCAAGTGTGTAAGGAGTCTGCACATATTTATGCACATACGTACATGCATGAGTTTTTTTCCAATGATGCATTTCTGTCCTTGTGACACTAATGTCAACAGTGTCCTGAATGATCTTATTAGGCATAGCCTCTGAAAATATTTAGGTTTACCTACTGACTTTGATTGTAGAAGAATGCTTCCCAAATGGGAGCAGCCAAATTAAGGAGAAATGCAAACCCATTCTGGATTAAATGAAAGCAATAGCAGAGCAGCACCTGTCTGGTTGATGAGGATGGTTGACTGTGGAGAGCTGTGCTGAGCTGCTGTAGTATTTTGGGTGGGGAAAGTGGTCAAAACATCCTGTTACTTACTAGACCAAAACACATCATTCTATTCCCACAATAGTTTTTGAAGGTAAACTTTCCCAAGAGATAGTGAATTGTTAGGAAAAAAATAGAAAACTGGTACGATGAGTGATAGATATCTCAAAGCTGCCATGTAATCATCACCAGCAAACACTTTGTCCACCTTATTTTGGGAACACTTTGAGTGCCTCAGCAAGTTCCCAGAAGAATAAAAAGTTATGAGTCCCTTATGTTACATAGTTTCCTATGTTAGCTTTAAACTAAAATGGTGTTGTATTATTAGACAGGCAAAAGTGAAGGGAGTAACACGTCAGTAAAAAAACCCCAGAAATGCATATATATATTTTGTACATTAATATATCTTTTATTTGACTTAAATTACCCTTACCACATGATACAGGTGGTAAATCTTTCATTGTTTGCCTCTTGTCTGCATTTTAGTTTAAGGGCACAGAAAGTTGAGTTTGGTGCCAGTACACTCACTAGCCTTGAGGGCTGGGAACAAAGTGATCATCTCTTGTCCATGAGAAGGACAAAATGAAAAGTGAATGTCACTGTATGGCAATGGCAGAATGCATAGAGGAACATGAGGGTCGTATCACTTGAGGCCCAGAGATGATAAAACAAAATTGAATGAAGATTTCTGTGCATTACAATCCCAAACTAAATTGAACTAAGTATTAATCTCACCAGGTTCTCTTACCCATGACCAATAAACTGCAAGTTCTAAAAAAAACTCTGCTATGCCTCTTTACTGTTCATCAGGAGGGATCTGGAGGAGATGTAGATACGGAGGAAATCCTTGCTCTTTACTCTTTCCATCTTTATCTACCTGATTCCTAAAGTATATCTCTATCACTTTTGCTGCACGTAATCCTGTTTCTTTATGACCATTGCACACTCTCCATTTTTTCCAACACCTTTTGTTCTATTCATATGAAATACTTGTCTGCTGCGATAGGGACTGGGGGTGGTAAATTACTTAAACACACTGAAAACATCAGCCTTACAACAGTCTGAGCTATCTATGTCCATAAGGACTGCCAAATTCAACAAAAAGCAAAGCATTTTAAATTAAGTGATTTTATTTTTTATTCTGATAGAAAAAGAGGAAAAACTGAAAAAAAAAGACATTATATTCACTGTAAATCAGTACAAACAGATTCAAGAACTGCTGTACTTGGATCGAGAGCGTATCTAACCTGTAGTCAACCCAACAGTTTAATTTTCAAAACTTGGATTTTAGTATTGGAGGCATGAGATCAAGCCAAGATACACTGCCAATAAAGGTTGGAGCTCAAAGCCAGTGTTGAATTACAGAGCCCAGAAGGTTTACGGAAGTGCTTAGTGAAAATTGTTTGCAAATGGGTTTAGAAAAATTTTCTTCCTCTTGCTGGCTTCTTCAGGATCTGGCCTTGTCAGAAATGCTGAAGAGTTCCCCTCCCATCAACCTGGCTGGGGTACACGGGATCTGTATGTGGGCAGGCAGGGTGCTTACTGCTTAAACCCATGTCCTCAAGTTCAGCTTGAGAGTGTTTCTGAAAGATATACTTTAGCCAAGGAAATTGTTCTCCAGCCAAAGGGGCTACTGGGCCCTATCCAAGCATAGCTGGATCAAATACAAAGCCCTAGATATACAAAAATGAGGTTTCATGATCTAATGGTCCCTTCTGAACTGAAATATTCCACCAAAACTGCCATGTTTAGTGCTTTTATTTTTTTCTGTTTATCAGATGCACTGTGAAGTGGAATAATTCTACAAGGAGTAGGAGCAAACTATGAATACAGGATTTTGCACTGAGCAAAGTAGACTTGTATTTGATTTCTCAGCTTTGTTCTAGTATCTGATATCCATTTAAAAAAAATTCATGGGGCCTGCAGGAATTTTGCTTATCAATGGGCAGTAAATTTATGCTTTTAAACAGCTTTGTTGTCCTCGTACTCAGTGCAGTCATCACTTACATCAGGACTTGCACAGGAGTGGTTTTGGCACTACCTCTGTTCCAGAAGAGTCCTGGAAGTAGGTTGCTACTGTTAAATACATAGTTCCAGTTCTTTTCAGAACTGAAGAAAATTACAGATACCCAGCAAGAAAAGCAGGTCCTAAAAGTCACAGGGAAACATATTTGTATCTCACTGAGATGCACTTATTTCTATTCCCCTGGTCAGTAATACAGGCAAGTGCTTTCTATTGAAACTAATCATACTTGATTTATAACAGCATCTACTGATTTGTGATTGATGGTCTCTGATTTTTGGTAGGGTTTGTTTTGTTTTGTTCTTTTGTTTTGAGAGGGTTGTTTGGTCTTTTGTGTCTTTTTCACTTCAATTTTTTTGAGATTTCTTGCTTCTGTTTATACTCACTGAGCTCATAAAGTTAATTTAAACTGAGGGAAATGTCCTTTTCAAAACCTACTCCTCCCCTCTAATGAAAGCCCCAAGTTTTGTTCTGTATCTAACATTTGAAAGAGCCCATTCACTGTGCCATGAAGACCGAGACCTTATTAAAGGAGGATGAGGTACCTTCTGCCAAAAGGCCTTGGGGAATCTCTCAGAAGTGTTGGCATAGCTCAGATCAAGGGTTTTCTATGAGAATTTCTTAAAACAATTTTGGAGACTTTCTGAAATAATTCAGCTGGAGGTATTATTATGTATAGTTTATTACTCTGCTCTGTATTTTTCTGCTAGTACTGTTAAGGATCCCTTTGTTCCTCAACATGCTGTCCCTAGGATCCAAACTCAGACAGTAGAATCTTGCTATACTGGCAACAATGCAACAGGATTTCCAGGTTTTTACTATTGAAAGACTGCTGGTCCCAAGCATGCAAAATAAAATCTTATTTGTCCCCTTGGAAAAGTATAGTGAGATGTGCTGTAAGCCCTCTTTCTGCTGATATGAGTTACCGGGGTCTTATCCAATTCTTTCCTCATTTTTTTTCCTGAAATTCTCTGCATGGCACCAAATCAGCAAGGAGGGTCTAAAGTACAGATGTTTGTACTACTTAAACCATATCTAGATATGTTTAATTCTTAAACCAGACAAAGCGTAACCTAGGCTGGTAAGAGTGAGCAATCAGCCTGGAATCTATCATCAGCCTGGCCTTCATCACTTTGAGGGATGTAAAGTACTGAACACCTTGTTTCATTCCCAGCTTGGTGTGCAAAACAGGTTCTGTAAATGATATGGTTTTCTCAGTGTGTCACTAAGTTATCTTGGGCTTTTCCCACTCACAGCAAACTAAAGGGTCCTTGTAGGAACTCAAGCAAGCATTTGCAGGGATGAGACATGAGCATTAGAGCTGTAGACTTCTGCAGCAGTCTGAGAAAAAGTCATATGATCACTCAATCTCCACTGCTCTGTCACAAAAAGCTTATCCTCCTCTGACCCTGGGAAGGATAAAAAATACAGCAGAGAGGAACTGTGCACTATCAGCACAAAACAATAGTAGTAGGCTCTGAAAACCAAATGTCAGCTGGAGCCACACTGTTTAAATACATCCTGGTGATCACTCTGTGGCGGCACCAGTCTTGCCATATCCCTCATTTCACCTGTGTGATGTTCAGCATCACATCAGTATTAGGGTCAGTAGCTGCTCTGAGTTTTTAGGAAGATGCAAAGAAGTCAAAATTAGTCACTTTCCAGGAAAGAGATCCTTGCTGAAGAGGAAAAATCCAAGCCAAGAGCATCCTTCCACATGAGTAATCAACGCTGAGCTGTGCCAGGCAATCTCTTAAACTGAAACCTTTTAGCTTAAGGAAGAATAAATGAGACTGTCCCTGCAACACGCCATCCATTTAAAGACAGCTGTGCACTTAAGCGCTTTCCTAAATAACGGGTCTTTAGGAGACTGATAATTGTTGATCACAAGCATGTTCTGTTAAAGCAGTATTTCTTCTCTCCTTGAAAAGAGGAATGTTTGTTACCAAATTAAAGTTATGTTTAAACTTCAGTGATTGGCTGATTGTCTGCATGCCTTTTTATTCTGGAAAACATATTGCATGCTTACCTGCAGTACTGTTCTCTCTAATTGATTCTTTCCTAAAGGTATTTCCCACTCCACCTCCTTCCTTTGCTCTGATTAACAATTGTAGCATGATCTCATCAGGTTTCGACAAGTATTGATGGGCCATAGTATCATGAGACTAATAAAGTGTTACCCAGTATTTTCTTGTGACACATAAAAACTCCCTAATGAAAGATGTGGGAGACAGAATTTAATATAAATGCTTTTTTAGTAACAGCAGAGTAGTATGGATGGACTGCACAGCACTGGGCATGAGTATTATTTAATGGAGCTCTGTGAGGCAGCACTGCATAAGCGCATGGTAGGGGAGGCTAGATAGAGGGTAATGGGGGCCCTGAGGCTGGGGACCCCACTGTGATGTGGCCATGGCAGAGGGGATGAGGTCAGGCAGGACCCAGAGGCTTTTGTGGGAAAGCAAAACCCCCAGGCACCCTCTCTGTGTCCTGCCCCAGCAGCTGAGCAAAGCCCTCCGAGATGAGCAGATCCCTGCAGTGCTGTGTCCACTGCCTCCACTTGCTGAATGTTGTTTTCTTCTCTGTATTATCTCCACATTGCCTTGTTAATGTGAGAACATTATTAGAGCACAGCGTTAAACATTTGCCATGTAAGTCCATTCCTTTAAAAAGAATAGGTGGAAACATACCTCAGGTATTTTTTGTCAATTAACCCCTCTCACGTTTGCTGTTATTCCCTGAGCATGAGTCAAACATTAAACAATAAGAGTTAAAAAGGTTAAATTATCATCCTCTCTCTGCCACCTTATGGCACAAGTGTCAAACCCAGCTAAACCAGATGCTATGAGGACAACAGCATCAGTTCAAGGTCAGAGCAAAGTCTTGTCCTCAGCTCTGCACTTACCTGCTGACTCCTCTGGATTCTCAGTTGTGCTGGGGCTGGTGGAGTATGTTGATGTGCACCATGCAGAAGGGTGATGGGACAGCCCCTCCAAGACTGGGTGAGCATCTAGCATCTCTGCAGATGTCCTGTTTACCCAGGCTCCCTAGGTGCTGTGCTTGGGGCTGATGTGCTCATGGATGCTTGGCAGTGATGTGCTGAGGGAAACTGGGCTGAGCCACTCTCACTGCACCCCCACTTCATGATGACCCTCACAGCTCCCCCTTTCAGACAAAACCGAGACTCACCCCTCCCTTCATTTGCCAGTGAAATGATGGGTTCCTTATTTTTAAAAAAGTGCAGATCCTGAATTTGCTATTGCTGAGTGTAAGAGAAAGGAGAGTCACAAAGGTAGCAATCTGAGGGCTCACTGGGGCTATTCTTGTAATGAAAGAAAAGAGAAAGAAAAAAAAAATCCACCATTAGGTGCAGGAATAGAGAAAATCCCTTGTTGATCTATCAGGCCCTCTTTCACCAGACTCTGAATGCCTCACCTCCTGCACAGTCTCTGAATATAAACTTTGCTCAGCACACTCGGTAATCTTTTCACATCATAAAACTTATAATCCTCCTAGAGTGGTTGCGTAGGGTTTGAGGTATGATTCACTTATCAAATAACTGAAACAAATAAATCAGCTTATTTAGGCTGTGGTCAGTGTGTGTAGCTCTGTGTACGCAGGGAGGAAGCCAGTGCCATACCAACATTTGTATACATTAGCTACAAAGCTGTCTGTGACAAGCTGTCCTCTGCACAACTAAATATTTAGTTGCATATCATAAGTAACTTCTTAAGCGATTAAAGAGAGAGGGTGCTTTCTGTCCATGCCGGCACTGGGAGCCAGGGCTCTGGGGTGAGCAGCATGGCAGGCTGGAGAGGAGAGCAGTGTGGATGTGGGAAGGGAGGGTGCCCTTGGCATCCTCCAGGCACCCACACTGTGGGGCCCCAGGACTGGACTGGGCAGCTCTGCCATGGGATAACCCCGGCTCTGGTCAGGGGTGCACGGCCTTGGACATGCACCTCTGTCACCCTTCTCCACCCAGAAACTGACTCCAACCAGGTTCCATGTGGATTTCTTGCATATTTGTACAGTTTGAGTTTTTAAATATTTCTTGCTGCCTTTTATTGGTGTGTCAGAGCAAGGGTTTCTTTAACTGTGCCTGTATTTATGGATTCCCTCGGTTGTATATTTTTCCGCATGTGTAAAATTAAACTAATAAAGCAATTTCATATTGAAGAAGTATAGACTATACGTGTCCTGTTCCATATAAAGACATTGTTAGTAAATTCAAAACCTATTAGCTTGTAAAATTTAACTCTGAACAAGAAGTTAGAAAGGCAATCCTAGAGTTGCTCCTGGTATGTTTTCCTGTGTGTAAAATAAATGCTTTCTTTAAGCACCTTCACAACAGTGCTCACTTAAAATGTTGTGGTTGCAATTGCTTAACAGAATATCTTAAATTTGATATTTCACCTAGGGAAAAAGAGAGGGAAATCTGTCTTAGGGACATGGCTTTACTTCTTGCATGGATGGATTTGTACTTCTGCTATCTTCTACCCCTTCTCTAATTCTGCTTCCCAGAAGATATTTCAGCTTTTCGATACTCTGAATGAGGAAACTCCAGGGGCAATTTAAACTATTTTAAAGTAAAGTACTGTTTCAGTATGTGCCATGTGCAGGCAAGGGCAGACTAGGATTGGGCCGTCATCCTGTGCAGATGAAGTTTGGAGAGATCTGATAGTGGCAGTGTCCTGCATTACACAACATCTTGTCTCCCAAATGCCCCTTGCCATCCTATCCCTCCCAAAGGTGCCTCATCCACTAAGAATGCTCCAGCTTGGCACAGCTGTCCCTGGCCACCTGGGGTGCATTGTGCAACAGTCAGAGTGGGCTTTGGACAGCAGCTCCCATGGGGAAAGCAGGGACCCAGCTCTCCCTGTTTCTTCTAGAGATGCTTGTTTACACCCAGATGCTAGAAACACAAAACAGTTTCAGCTACTAAGAAAAATGAACAAGAGTTTTCTCTGGTGTCAATGGCATGGAGGAACTTTCAAAACCTTGTTTCCACAAAATGCTTCACAGAAATTTTGTTACTTGCATCCAGGAGAGCAGGAGGAGAAAGACAGTAGCACCATCATCTTCTTTTCTAGTACGTGTTGGGTTAATAAGAAAATTAGAACTCAAATAAATATTCACCAGAAAGTAATTTCAGTCTGTCATAAAAATAATCTACTTTTATAAGTTATCTAAAGTGAGTCATATCAGCCTCCAGCAGCTCTGAAACCATTATGAATTATTGAATAAGTAATCTTTTTTTTAATTGTTATTGACATAATAAATATATTTGCTTGAAAACATCCGGAGTTGCATAGGCATAGAAGTATTTATGACCCTGTGCACTTTACAGCACCATTTTACGTGCTGTCATCTGTGGAGAGGAAACAGAGACAGAGAAGTTTCACCTCTGATGTTCTCGTCAGGAGATACAGTGTTGAGTCAGCTGCAACTCTGTAGGCCCTTATCTTCATGGGCCACAAAATAAATTTTAAAAAATCTAGTTACAGAGGGTGTGATTCAATTGACTTTTTTGTTTTGTTTTGTTAATTCTATCACTACTAACAAGTTCTGTGGTCCTGCAAAATCAAATAATACTTGTAGAGTAACAGAGGGCAGCTTAAATTGACATTAATTTGGTAATAAAGATCAGGCTTTAAATTGCCACCAGATCAGCTCTGGAAGCAATGAAAAATTAAAGAATTTGGGCCTAAAAGCACTGTCAAAGAGAAAGAGATTTGTCAGGCAGAGCTGAAAACCTTTGCATGCAGCACTTGGGGAGAGGGATAGTGCCTGCAGTCACAACAGAAACTGCCACTGCCAAAGCATTGCATGGGATCTCCTGTGTCACAGATGCATTTCCACTGAGGAAGACCTGCTGGAATAACGTTGAAAAACAAGGTAAAAAATACTGTGGTGGGAATTGCTGCATACAAAAGTGCACCCACTGAATCAGTCCTGGCTAGGCACATTTGCAGATGGGATGTCATGGCTAAACCCTGTCCTGGCACCTGAGGAGTGCTTGGGCATCCCTATGGCCAAACACTGACATCTGGGACACTTCAGGCTTTCCTCTGGAACACTCCAGGGAGCAAAGTGTTTGTGGGAAAAAACTCCTTCTACAGTAAAATCTGCATCATATTTTTTGCCTTTCTCCTTTAGGCAGTAAATGTATCATCAGTGGCTCTTCAATTTCCCAAAGTAAAAAAAAAAAAAAGTAGCAATTACTAGCTGTGAAGCTACAAGAGTGCTTGCTGTGAGAGAGAAAAATCCCAGCAGTCTATTTTAAAGAGCACTTCTTCCTGGAATGCAAGCCCAGACAAAGATTCAGCCTGTTTTTTTAGTTTAAGTCTAGTCAAGCAACATCTCATACCTAGGACAATCACAACAAATCAGTCTTTATTTAAGTGTGAAAATTAAGGCATAAATTGCTGTCTGCTTAGCTCTCAAAACAATGTCATGTTATAAGAAATGTGATATTTTGAAGAGAAACAGGAAAAAATCTATCAAAGTTTTTGTTACTATTGCATTATCCTCCCACTTGATCTACTGGCTATAGATACTCAGTGTCTGCTTAAGTGCTTTCCATTCTTCCCATAAGCAAATTCTCACTGAAGACTATATATCATTTTACTCTTGATCACTGCTAGTCTCAGTACCTCATTACAGCAGGCCACTTTTTGAAACTGAGCTATAGCACAGATAAATGATTGTATAAAGTTTTAAATAAACATACAACATTTATGTTATGTTGTTTCACAGGGATGATTTATAGTCATTTTCTTCATCCAGTCCTGAACTCTGGACATAAAAGACACTGAGCTCTCTGCTGTTTATCCAAGCTAAATCCTCTGTTTGTTCTGCATAAGCGTTCTTGATTCTTTAATATATTGCAGGCTTTAGCTTCAGGTTTATTCCCTCCGGGATGGTGGAATTAGATACATTAACTGACAAAGATAAGGTACGGACATTGTAGCTTAATAGCCATTAAAATAGATACTGTGATAATAAAAATGGAGTTAGGAAAGTGAGTCAAGGTTGTGATACTTAAAAAATATGTATTTATAAGACTTAGATGAATAAATGCAAGATTTAAGAAATATCTATAAGGAAACCCCCAAATGATGGTGACATTTCGGTTGGTTGGTTGTTTTGGACTTTTTATTTTGTTTTTGGTTGGGGGTTTTTCAGAAGGAAAGGAGAATCAAAAATGGAAGATACTGTGAACCAGGTTTCACATTGCCTCTTGTGTCCTCCAAGAGAATTTTGTTTCTTACTAAAATGGCATGAAATCTGGTTGCCAAGTCATTGAAATGCTACAGGAGGAAATCACGATAGCACTGTGAAATATAGTAAGTTTCTCTACCTTAAAGAAACCAAAACAAAACAAAAAATCCCCTTGTGTGGATTCTGTTTACTATGTTCCTTCTTTCATCAGCATGTTTAAATACATATATATGCATATACATTTATGTTCAAACTGCAGAAGGTAGTCTATTTACTTCATACTGCTATTCTTCATTGCAGCTCTTGTTCCTCTGTTAAAAAAGCAGACAACACCCAATACCTGCTTTCTCTTATTTTGTGATCATAAACAGAACAAATTTTGAGCTAAGCCCACTGAAAATTTCTTTGTAGCTTGGCTCAGTAGTAATTCTTAAAATTTTGGGCAAAAGCAGTGTTAGTATTTAAAGACCCAATGCCTGCAACTGGGGAAAGATTTTAAGAATTACAGTCTTTAATGTGACATACTCTAAATCATCTCTTACCATGGTATAAAGGTTAAGGTAAAGACCCTAAATGGACTTCCATTTTTTCCTAAGTCAGGATTAACTGGTGTATAAGTAACAGACTAGGTTCTTTCACTGCCAAAAATTATCTAACTAAATGTTTGAATCTGGCAGTATAAACAGCAGCTCTGCCAGTACTCATAGGAGCTTGTTATTTTGTGGTACCCAAGTTAGTGTGTTGTCCATGCTCTGTAAGAGATTGCATTCTATAAAGCATGAAATGCATTTTTATCTGAAACTTGAGTGGTAAAATAAGCAGCATTCAAAATAAACACATGGGCAAGATTTTCTCTACCTTCCCAGCCCCCCTCCTACANNNGATACTTTACTTTTATAGTGGAGGAATACTGCCAGGAGTAATGGTACAGATGATGCGAGTGACTTATTCAATGAGCTTAAAAGGAAGGGTGAAAAAGAAAACTCATGAAAACCCACAGGTGTTTCTGAAAGATTGAGTTCACATAAAAAAACACACAAGCAAACACTTTCTGTACATGTTACTTTTCAAAATAATTATTTGGTCAAGATTACAAGATTACTTTCAATACAAAGTATGTAATTAGCACATATTTTATCTCCATGCTTAATTACCAAACTTTTCTATTATTCATTGTAAATAAAGAACTCCAATTTATATATTTGCTGGGAAAATTTGCTGTTCTCATCATCATGTGTACATGTGATAATAGGAAAAAAAATAGGAGGAGGAGTAAAAGTCCAGTCTAACAAAAAAATCATTAATTTCTTGCTGTCCAGGGGAAGGCTTAAGTTTTGGTAGCAGCAGCAATAGTCTTTTCCATGTGAGGGCAAGTGCAGTGCAGCAAAGTGAGCTCCTTCACCTCCCTCTGCCCTGTGTGGCCCAGCAGCCCCTGAGTTTTCATACTGAACTCCAGACTGGGATGGAGAATTTGTGACCATCTCATGGGCACAGCCACATTTGTCATGTGGGTGCAGGCACCCTACTCAGCAGAAGCCAGTGGGTTTCAGAGCATTTGAGAATTACTTCGATAAGAGTTGGCCTCTCCCCACCATCAAGACTCATTTCCAACAGTATCTGTCACATTTGCTAGGATAATAGGGATTTGCTTTTATTAGTATTTCAATACTAATTAGTCATGAAATGATTTTCCTATAAAAGTTTTCACTAAACCCCTCATAATTACTTATTTACTCAATAGATGGGATATGGCAAAAAATGCTTGACCTTTTCCCAACAGCTGTAACAACCGAGCATTAGCTAGCTATTCATCAAAGCATCAGTATAATGAGGAATTACCTTCACCTTGCCAAGAGAGAAAGGTTTGTTTGAGGCCCAAAACATTGGATATTTGCCTTTTTTCCTGCCCTGAGTGATTTTATTTAATTCATCTCTTAGCAAGATTAACCTAGCCTTTCTTGGAAGGCTGCAGCCTTAGACTCCCTTAACTTCCACAGAAAATTAGATTTATATATAAGGATTGAAATATTTTTTATTTTTTTCTAAAGCTTTCAGATACATTGGTAGTTAGCCAGAAGAGTGAAAGAATATACTGGTTTATCTACTATAGAAGAGCAAAGTAAATAGTTTGTACTTATTTGCTAAAGAAGTATCCCAGTAGAAGCTATTTACCCCTTTTAGGACATCAAGACAACAGGAACCAGCACAGATAGTCTGAGTTTAAAGCAGTTTGAGAATCAGTTACACAGAAAAGCTTTCCCCACATTATTCTCATTTTGCTGATAGGAAGTGAAGGCCTAGAGCCCTGTTCAAGATCACTCAACACCCCTATAACCAAGATGGGCAGAGAAACCACAGGCTTTGTGTCCAACCCTCAGCCTATCAGTGGGATCACCTTCAAGAGTGATTCAAGAGAGATTTTGCTATGTTGCATAAAGTACTGCAACACAAGCTACTGGTCAGAAAGGCAAAGCATTGCTTTTGCCTTACACAATGTCTGAGAGATAATGCCTTTTAAGTCATCCTCCTCCTAAGCCTACCTATTTCTACTTAGGCTATTACGAGCCACCTGCACTGAAAATGATATAAGTAAATGAAATGTGGTCAGCGGCATATAAATTTCTATTCTCAGATAAAACTTCAGACCATTTTGATGATTTTCTTTCTATATGCAAAAAGCCATGGAGTCAAAAAATGCCAAAGAAAAGCCAATCTGTTCTGCAAGATGCTGGGACAGGTAAAACTCACTTTAGAGACACATAATCATGTTGCCGAGGTGCACAGTTTTTCCAGAAATAGCAGTGCCCTCTTATGGAGATATACCTACCAGTTCCTTGGGGTTCTGGCGTGTTCTTGCTTTTGGCATTCTATGGGTTTTATTTCAGGTTGTTAGCCCTATTCCTTCAGTCAAATAATTGCCTTATTGTCAGAAGAGTCAGGATAAACCACTAAGTTAGCGTATTTAAAACATCATCACAATCCACATTCAGAAAAACATCCTTTGGTATTTATGAAAGCATACTCACAGTGCTGGCTCTAAGAACAAACTACTAACTAAACTGTCTTTATTTATTTAGATGAGAAGCATCATGTCACCTTCATGTCTGACATGAGTGGGACTCAACCTCCACTGTGTGCACATCTAACTATAAAGCAAATAGCATCTCATGGTGCTTTTCAGCCCTGATCTGGATGACCTCTTGTATTACTGTATTAATCTTGTTGCCAAAAATACCTTTTTCATGCAAACATACTCATGGTCTGATGTCTTGTACAACCCACATCGTTTAATGTGAGATCAATTAAATTACTTTCTGTACCTCCAGATGTGAAACCAAAACAAAAAACCACTCCCATTTATGCTAAACTATTAAACAAATACAAAAGACTTACCCTTATCTCTTAAACCTAAATTTTCTAAAAGAAGTATTAGCTTAATTACTTGCTCAACTCAAAATCCAGTAATTTAATTTTGCTGTCCTATTTGCATTTGTAAAACAAAACTTATGATAGTCAGAGCAAATTATAATTTTCAAGTTTTCACAGGTTTTTCTTAGTACATTTAAAGCTATGAACAGTGTACAATAACTGCTGAAACAGACTGTAGACTCTTCTGCTAGACACCATCTGTCCCAGCAAAGCCACTCGGTATTTTGATACCATATTGTCAATACAGTTGTCTCAGCAACCCTTTGCTCAAACACTCAGTAACACAACACACTTCCATAATCATCTACTCTCCATATCTGCTGTTAAAGCAAAACTTTCTGTAGTAATACACAAAGTGCTTAAAATGCTGTCAAACTACTACAAGGATTTTGCTTAGAAAAAAAGAGTACTGGACTACAAAATAGGGGACATCACTTTTCCAGAAGCATTATTAATGGGGACTATTTTAGTCTCCAGTGACAGGGAATGACAGGCTGTAGCATTTCTTCAAGTTAAGAATAGAAAATAACTGTACTTGCAAGAATTCAATTACTCTGCATTAAAGCTGCCATGGGGTTACTGTACATTTATACATCAGAAAGTCAGTAAATTATTTTTCTATAAATTAGTCTCTCAAAGATGACTTTTTCCTTTCTGTTCTGAATGCCAAATTCCTGACTGCTTCTCCACCACAGAGACTTCATATCTGGATAGCCGACATCTGTAAAAACATTTCTAATGAAAACACTACTAATACAACCCCCTGGAGAAACAAATGAAATGAGATCTAAGTATGCAGCCGCCTTTCTACAGCTCTGTCTTCAACAATAGTGAGACTAGTGCCTCCCATCCAAGCCTTGACACAGGTCATGATCATTTAGGCACAGTAGTAGCAAAATAAATAATTGTGTAAATATGAAACAACCAGTATAAATACTTCAGTAGCACTTAGAAGATATGATAAAGGACTTCTGTTTTTAGTGGTGCATTAAGGTTTATCTCGGTGGATGGAAGGGAGAAGCATTTAAACAGCAGTGAAGGAGAACTACAGATTGAATACTTGAAAGCTCAGTGCCAGATATAACAATGCTACTTTTAAGGAACAGCAGTTTTGAAAGTGTATTACTGCTAAAAGTGTTGGATCTCTGCTAAAATATTATAGAAACAGTGGTTATAGCTTCACTCCAAAAGAACAACATATTATAAAGCTCAATAGTGTAACAATATACTTAAATAATTCAGATTCAAAGCAAAACAATGGCATCTTATTTTTAAAATAATTTATCAAAGGTTTTCACAATGCATTCCACTGCTTTAATATGTAAATAAGAATTCAGACACAATTTTGCCATTAAACACTCTAACAATTATCAGGGGAAAAAGGTCTGTTTCATTGTAAGACTTCTCAAAATCTTAGCTAATGCTCCATACCAAGGCATATAAACACACAAATATCGAGGTTTCCTGCCTTACATTTAAATTTGTATTAAATAATTTGAGATAATTCTTTCGTAGCAAAGATTGGTAACAGCAAATCCCCACCCCTGGCAGCAAATTAGCACATACCAACACAGGAGGGGATCCTCTGGCTGAGTATCACCAGGAAAAAAACAACAGTGTTTCTAAATGCCCTCATTTTCAGGTGGGCTAATGCTTTTCTTCTAAAAGACTGGATTGGTCAAATACAGGATACGATTGAAATTTCCTTATTGAGTGAACTGTAAGCTTGAGGCCCAAATCCTAAGGCAGTTGAAGGCTGGAAATGATCAGACATGGAACTGACACAAAGCAGCCATCCCATCCTCCCACTTTCCTACATTTGGGTTCATAGAAACATATTGTAAGAGTACTTGTTTTGAAATAATTCCATCAACTTCCCAAGTGAAATCTGGGCACAATAAAATCAATAGGAGTTTGCCAGAATTCCAGGAGGGTCTAGCTGCTGCTGCTCCTCCTCCCACCGCATTTTTCTCCAGTGTATGGAACCAGGAATGAACCTGTAAATTCAGGTCTCATTTCCAGCAGTCTTTTTAAGCCAGGTCAATTAAAATGAGCTCCTTATCTCATGCATCTGTTTCAAATGACATTTTGTTTGCAAATAAGAGAGACTGAAATAAAAATTTTAAGATATTTCTGATTAAAAATGGTATTTGGTCTATCCATGGAATAACAATAACCTTTAAAATAGCTTTGAGATAATAAAAAGGCAAATGGAAAACAATATAAAAATTTTCTTCAGAGAGCAGTAATATTGAGGTCATCTCTGCTGTATGTATCTACTACAAACATGTACCTTGCCTCTGGAGTAAAGGTACATATGAGTACTATGAGTCTAAAGCTCATAGACAAATTGTGCTGGAAAAAATTAAACTGAAATAGGAAGCTTAGAGTATCCTCACTCTAATGCAAATGATGGAACAGTAAGAGTAGTGACTATACAACAAAACAAAAATGTTCTTTTAATAATCACAAAATTCATGCTTTGCACATTGTAAGCTGTGATCTTTCAAATGGCTAAATGGACCTAAATAGCTTAAATTATCAGGTTTATAAGTGTTTTTAAAAAACAAGTATTCTATTATTTATTTTACTCAGTACTTTGATTTACTAAAGAGAAAACTCACCCAAGTTTTTTTAAGCCCCACAGCAACACAACTGCCTTTTTTTTTTTACATGCCACATAAGAGGCTCAATTAGAAATCAAAAAGTTAAATTAACTTTGATTAACAAGATAATTATTTTAAGGATTCAAACATTAAAGACCATCACATTACTGGAAATAGTAAACATTTTTTTTGTTGAAATACATAGTTAAAAAATAAATGCAAAGTTCTAAGTATTTACTTAAAAATCAAATTTTATTGAATAATACACCTGAAAAGTGAGAGAATACCAGTCCAAAAAAACTGACCAGTTATGAAAATTTTGTCAACGCTGTCTTTTTAATATTTAAGTCTCAGGCACCCTCCAGTGTTTGGAACAGAAACTACACAAGTGCGCAAGCATTTGAAATAAAACAGAATGAACAAGTTCTCCTGTCAAGACAGAAGCATCCTGGGTCATTTACAGTAATTTCATATAACAATGCATCAGTGACATGACACAGCCATGGTGAAAAAAAAAATCATAAAATTACATTTCATGGATTTCTATGGGATTTAAGGGGGTGATATTTTCTGTGCTAATGGAGAGGGATCTCTTTAAGCACATTACTTTGAAAAATCCAGTCACGTGTGCCAAGTATTGCAAAAACATTTCTTACAAAGTCTGGTATTGGTAAGTATTTAAGTACTCAGTTAATATGATCTCTGTTTAAAGAGCTTGTTTATAACTTTTCTAAGGAGTCCAAATGAATAGTTTATGAATCAGGAGATACACCCATGGTAAGGAGGAGGAAAACTAGTGCATTTAGAGGTAAAGCCAGATAAAATATAACCCTCCCCTCACTGTACAATTAATACAGAATTAAATTGTATAATTGTGTATAATTATACTTTTTAGAATTAATACAAATTAATACATTTTATCATGAATACAAAACAGAAAGGTCATAGGTACATATCTATGGAAGTTCACCGATTTTATGTAAGAAACCCAAACCAGTAATTTTTCCATTGGTATCTTTGCTCATTTAAAAAGAAATCCTAAGACAATTTTTGTACTTGACATTCGAACAGAAACACTTAGGAGGACAGGAAAGAAAAATGCCTATTGAAAGGACAGCATTGTAAGTTCCTGTTATTAGGTAGATCCACACAAATCTAACAGAAACAGAATGAAGGCTGGAAACTAAAACTTTTTCATTCAATTGTGATTATGCACAAATGAACATTAATTGTGGATTCCTGTTCTGTACCCTGCTCATATTTCCACAGTCAAACAAAACTTTTTGTACAATTTAACTGTAATAAGATAACATGCTTTGAAATACATGTTAAGTAACATCAAAGTGATTACATCTTGATGGAAAAAAACAAACCCATCTTCACTTAAAACAAGAGCTTTCCTGTGCCTGTGTTCAGAATGTAAATTCACTGAATTATTGCTTCAATTAACTTTCCTCATTAGGGATCAATGTAAGAACGCATGTGTACCTCTGAATTAGGTCTTTACCATCCTGGGTTCACCCTTACTGGTCTATATGCAAAAGTGCCAGGGTAACCAAGGGATTTTTACCTGTACAGTCAGGCTAGTTAATAACTGGTTCAGCTTCAGTTTCATAAGGTTTGATTTCCCCCTACATACACACACACTCAATGCCTTGTCTCTTATTTACTACAGAACTTATGTTAACTAGAGTCAGAGAAGCAAAAATTGATTACCTTGTCATTTTGTAAAAAAGCAACATCTGGTCAATGCTGCAACTCAATTCAGAATTAAGAGTTTTGTCAGGGAAAGCAGCTGATATTACTTTTCCCTAGTATATCTGAAGAGATATTTTTACAAATTGAAGGAAATCATGACAA
>JAOXXN010000449.1:128210-155757 GCA_026770055.1 Myrmophylax atrothorax | reverse complement strand
AGGCTGCTGTTGGCCTTACTCATGTCTGAATATTTGAAGTCTGAAGAAATAATGGAAAAAAGTAAAACAAAATGGACATATTAACCAGTTTATCACACAGCATTATTCTACACCATCCTTACCACTGAACGGACCATTATGATAATTTTTAAGTACTAGAAAAGTCCAAGATACCTTTTCTAAAGTGAGAAGATTTATTCCTGATTGTAGCTGGATTTCTGGTTTGCTACTTTGCTGTTCTTTGTATTGCTGGAACTCCTTCTCCAAAATTTTATGCTTATTTTCTCCTTCATAAAGCTACATTAAAGATAACAAAATGTAAGTTAGCAGAAAACCCCATTCAAAGGCAAATAATTAGATTACAGAACTTAAGTTACTTCTTAGTCCTTGGGATGAACATCTTACTGTCAATTATCCAATATAAAACAGACACTGAAAGCTATACATTCATAATTAATGATTTCTTGATGATGGCACACAGCATGTTTTAATAGGAAGAATTTTAAAGAGGACCTTTACTCAGGAGTAGAAAGAAAAAAAACAAGTCTGTCCTTGCATACACAAGATTTACACACATATTTGCTGACATTTCTAAAACAACTTGCAGAAGAAATACAGAAAGCACAACTATTAAATTTACACAACTTAAAAATAAGCTGGTGTTATCTACTATATGGAGTTTTATTACTTACTCAGTTTCACCAGCATAACTTTTTTAAGAATGTCTGCAAAAGGAAACAGCTAATATTTTGTACAGCCAAATGATTTAGATGAAAGGCTGAAGCAGAAAGGCTTCAGTGACTAATGACTTAATGCTGGGTACCTCTGCCCTCACAGTGCACTTCCACAGATCCAAGAAAGTTTTTATGAAGAGAGTGCTTTGCTTTTCATCATACACTCAGTAATTTGCAAAATGATGCCAATACACAATTGCTTGCCACACAGAGAGTAAACAAGTCAAACATTTAACAGCATTTCTTACTATACCACACAAAAATTTCAAGAACTTTTTGTAATATGTTTTCCAGAAGCAGCTTACGTTGTCCTTCTGATAAATATTATTCAGCTATAAAAACTTTTATTCACCTGATGGAACTGATGCATTCCATCACAGAACATGATCCCACATGCTGCTCTTGTATTTATGTTCAACTAGATAATGCATGTATTTCCATGACTGTATCCAGCAGTTTACAATAACTGGGTGAAAACGCTTTAGAGAATTCATTCTGTTTCAAAGACTACAACTTCTTCTACCGGTATACCAATACTTTAATTCTTTGGATCTCCTAGTTGGGTCACCTCTATCTTGCTTCCAAAATTCTGCTTTTTACATTTATTATTGTTACAGAATGAACATAAGAAAGCAAAGATGCTTCCTAGGGAGCCATATAGAAACACAGTCCACTGCAGTTGTTTTTCACATATAACTGCAATAGCCAACTTGAACAAGAGGTACTGCTGTTTATCACCCTTCCATTTTTACCTCCTTCATTTTAAAGAAGAAATACAGACATGATGCTGATGACAAAGAAGTAATTTCTTTTGCTATGAAAAATGCCAGTTCTCCCTAGAACTTCTACAATGTGTAATTTCTTCTTTTGGTTCTGGAAAAACTTTCCAAAGTTGAATTTCTCCCAAGACCTCAAGTTATGAACTGTTGGGAAACCACAAAAATCACAACAATAAAGTATGCCTTCCTTATTCAGGAAGCAAGAGTGATGTACTTCAAGGTGGATGCTTCATGGGTCTGCCCTGGCACATAGCAGCTCTTACCTCCAAACAAGTTTAATTGGAGAGTTCTCTAAATGTCTAAATGTGAAAGTAGTATATTGACAAAACCCTTTAAAAGGCAAGGAGTAAGTTAAACTGTTTAGAACTATTAGAATACACTCTAGAACAGTACTTGTTTAAAACTAAACAACGCAAAACCTCACATACAAACAAAAAACTGCACACCCAAAGAGGTCTAGAGAAAAAGATTAAGAAAAAAAAAGGAGAAAAAAGAGATCCATCCATCCCGTAACAACAGGAACTTTCTGCTTGTACACATTACAAAGAGAGAGGGATCCTAAAGTGAAACTCCCAAGCAAGTAAACAAAACCCCACCCCCAACAAAGCAAAAGAAGCAGCCTGTCATATGAAGAATATGTGGTAACAACCACCACCTATTAAAGCAGAGCAGGAACAGCACACAGAAAGACAGATGGCATCATCTGGAAAGAATGGTCTTCATAAAAAACACGCAATACGCAGTGGGGCTTATGTTTGGGAGAGAGACAGTATGACAACCACCTCTACAATCAGGAACAGTCTGTCACACAGACAGTAAAAGGCTCTTCATAATTATTAAGTAATGAGCTTAAAATAAACAAATTTTCTTTTTAAATAGAGAACACATAATTAAATTTTAGAACTCACTGCCACAGGATGTTGCAATAATAAATATTTTTAAAAGGCATCAGATGAGATAACAAGGAATACTTTCACTGATGGCTAGTAAATATGAAACACTGACTGTGGCTGAGAGTACTTATAAACCCTTGGTGGTATTGCTGGATATACCAAAATTGCATTTTATCATTGTCTGATTTCTTATTTTCTTGCCTCTAAATCCAACCATTGCTGCAACATAATGTTGAGCTAAATGATCTTTGGTCTGACAGCTGTATGTCTGTTCTAAATGCGAAAATCAAAGTGATTGCAAAGTTAAAAACAAAAAAGCTTGTGGATGCTAAAAATAAGTCAGTGGGAGTCAAAAGAATGAATTCGAATGAAGAATACTAGCTGGTGGCATTTGGTTACTTGAGCATGAAGAACTACTGGCTGTCTCATCTGGACTGGTAGCTGCCAACATGCATACACAATGCCAAAGTGATTCACTTGTTGCTTTGGAGAGGATTGCAGTCTGCAGTTTGAGACTGTTTATCTCAATTCAATGAGTGTTCAAGTGGAATCATTAAGATTAGCATCTTCCAGGTTAGCAGCAATTTTGTAGTAACTGTAGTAGCTGTTCACTGTACCATAGTTAATATTTGCTGACAAGAAAGGAAGTAAGTTAATACCAGTGTTTAATTTGAAATTTAAAAGACCACAAAAATCTAGCACAACTCTTCATAATACAAAAATATGCCTTTGCCTGACACAGTTCTTCAAACAGTGAAAGTTAATATAAGATTTATAATGGTAAGATTTAATTTACTTAACAACAAACTAAGTGTCTAATACTCTAGTAGCTGAACAAGAAGTACTAAGTTTGACAATATACTTTAACAATGAAAAAGTAGCCAGACTAGCCTTGTTGTTAGAGCAAAAACAATCTTATAATGTAACAGAATGTGGTCTAAATTTCCTCAGTTTAGAAAATACTGCTCTCAGAATAGAAGACTGCAATAACAAGATAATCCACCTCAGTGAGGATAGCAGAAAAACTCTTTTGCAATGGAAAAATAAAACTGCACAGTTAATCTAGACTTTTGGTAGATGCTAACAATTCATGAAGTTACTGAAATGTACCCTGCTGTTCAGGTTCTTCATGTCATATATGCTTTTAACTGCAATTCAATTTTCAATGTTGAAAAAAAATAATTATAAGCACTGAATTTCAAACTGGCCCTATGACTGAGCAAGACTGACAGGGATGGGTCTCAGAAACAGCTCACCAAACAAGACAGATAAAATGTTTATTATAAAGCTGCCAGAACGCACTTGTCTCTGAACCACTGCTCAACTATTTATACTTATAAAAATGCTGACTTTAATAAGTAAATGGTTGAGGCAGAAAATGTAAGTGTACTACCTGCTGATGTAAGCGAAGCTTGTCTTCTTCCAGTTGTTTGATTTTAGACCTTTCCAGCTCAAGCTGGTGTGCACATTCCTCTCTGGCTCGCCGCACACTATCCTGTAGCACCTGCAGATTCCGCTCATGCTCTGCTTGCATCTCCTTCTTTACTCTTTGAAGCTGAAAAAGAGAGACGTTTATATTAATCTATAGTGTGAGCACTTTAAAAGTCTCTTACAACTCTTACTAACTACTATTCATGATAGAAAAACTATCCACTTCAGAACTTAAACAATAAAAGTTCCAGCTGTCTATGTTTGCTATTTCAACTTAACTAACAATCTACCAATTACTATATTTGGGCTACAAATATACTCTTGTTTGACTATTGTAAAAATAGAACTATCTGTATCTCTTCCGTATATTCTACATGATTCTACAGGATTGCTAAAGGCACATTTTATATCCACCTCTCTTCTATAAACTGAGCATACTGAGAGAATTTCTTGTAAAGCTAAACCAGAAAACAGTCCTTGACATGTCTGAATCTTCTAGAACGATGCTCCTGGCCCAGAAGACTGCTAGCTAAATACAAACCGCTCCAACAGCCATTTCTCAAACTGTGCAATTGCTTAAGGAACCCTGTATCATTTTGTCTACACACTTTTGGAACCCACTGTTTTTTATCTCTGGTCAGAATCTCACTACATTTTGATAAAGTTTTGAGAGAAACAAATATATGAGATTCAAAATAACTATTTTACTCAGACTGAAATGTACTTAGACAAGCCAAAGCATCAGATTTTTTTGCATAGGTGTTAAAGTCAGAACACTGCAGCACAAACAGCATCTTGAAATTTACAGACATCCTGGCTACTGAACAGGACACAGGCTCAAACCGCAGTCCCTGTGTTGGGACCGCTCTTAACTTTGTTACAAGGACAGAAGGGATTAGTATGCTAAAGATTAATCTCAGTTACAAGAAGTAAAGAGAAAGTTTGTTGAACTGCCAAACTACCACAGCAGTTTACCTATAAAATGTTCATTTTTTTCTGAATAACAAAAATTGGCAGTTTATTTTCTCTTTCCCTACGACTAAGTCACATCTCATTTTCTCATACTGGGGGTATTCAGTAAGATCTAGGAAGAATGGCAGTTACCAGTTTCTTTTGCATCCTCTTTGGCCCTGTTAAGATAACAAAACTTGAACAACTGCACTTTCTGCCAGATCCTTATCACCTTCTCCTATTTCAACATTTAATCTAGTAATTACTAGTAATCACTTCTTGAAGTGAGGCACTGTTGTGCATGGGTACAATATTCACTTGACAGTACTAAACTTACATTCAGGTATGCTAATGCTACATAAATGTCTGCACTGACACTAATCCTGTCAAAAATAGACAATTTACAGTTCTTTAATTCCAGCAACCAATTTAAAAGGTCACTGAATTTCTATTTAAGTAAAAAAGGGTGGTTGTAACAAAATGTGCCTTAAATTGCTGGTGCTCCTGTATTATCAGTATGAATGTGGCTATTTCGTATCTCACACATTGTTCACAATTGTCACTATGTGAAAACTCAGACCTTATACAAATGGCTAATGCAATTGCACTGTTTAATATGACCAGTTTTTTACCTCCGATTCAGCACTAAAAAGCTGCCGTTCATACTTATCTAGATGTCTCAGGGTTTTCTGAAGTTTTTCTTCCAAAACATTATATTCTGCTACCTAAATGAACCAAGAAAAAAAGAAAGAGAAAAATGATATAAAATACTGACAAGTTTCATTTAGAAGCTTAATTATAAAACAAATCTCCAGGTCTTAATTAAGAGCTTACAATGGAGAGTCCTTCTTTCTAACTCAGTAAAAGCTAACAGGTTGCCACGTACAGCCAGGCTGCAGAACGGCTTTTTGACCACGCAAGTGAAAAGCAGTTAAGATTAAACAGCTCCCATATAAAGCAAGCTAACCTAAGGACTTCTAACAAGTATTCTATGATTAAGGGCTACTTTTAATTTTTTTGCACTGTTGCAGACTAGATGCATGCATATCAGTAGATGTAAAGCCTAATCACACACCCATTGTTATCTTATAGTCATAGACCTTGCCACATTTATAGCAATGACAAGATTTATACTAACACTTTCACCACATATAAAGACCAGTTTCATTACCTTTTTCTTCACTAATGCCTCTCTCACTCTCTCTCTTTTCTTCCATTCTTCTGCAAGTGCTTGCATATGGACCATTTCCTTCTTTTTGAGCTGTTATAGACAAAAGAAACAAACCCCACAAACCAGAAAAACAGATCAAAACTGTTGGAAGTGCAGCTTTGACCTACCAGCAGACCTAAGTCTTGAAGCAAAACCATTTCGTACAGTGAGTTAAAGACCTCAAGGTATGATTCTGCTCGTGAAAGTCATTTCTCACGCTAAAGTACAAAATGCAAAGTAAACACAAGTTTGAGAAAAAATATCCTAACAAGTAAGACACTAGATCGTCAGTATCTTTTAAAAAGCATGCAACTAAGAACACTGAGAATGAGTTAAACAGTAGAAACACAGCAATGGACTTTGATTGAGACTAAAGAAATACAGTTTTAATATTTAACATCGATAATGTGAATCTTGAGTGTCTACTGTACTTCATAAAAAGTAATGGAAAACTGTGAAGGTGGTATTCTGCAGTTCAATACCTAGCACGATCTTCAGGCACTTAAACAAAAAGAATTAATCTTCTTCCTTAAGAGTGTGGAATTATTGGATGGATTAGTGTACATCTGAAGCTTTAATAATCTATGTAAGTAAAATTTAGTTCTTATTTGAAACAGTGGTAAAGACAAATATAGTTAATATTCCTCTCACCAATTCTGCTAAAACTTCTCTGGTAATCATGTAATTTAGGTAATAAAGAGTAAAAACCTGATTTTCAAAAATGTCCTCTTGCATTTCCTTCCACATTTCCAACTCCAATGCTGCTTTGTATTCAAGAGTTTCTCGAGGTTCTGGATGGTCTTCTGGAGCACAACGAGGCTGAGTGTGAGCGATATGCTGTTGCTGACCAGCACCTACACCCTGATAAAATAAGAGTGGATTTGTCACTGGAAACTCAACTTTTCAAATAAATATTCAAGGGAAAAAGATAAGATTTACGTAAAATTTACCTGAGAAGAATCTGACACCATAACTTCTTGCACTTTCACAAGCCCGTAGTCTTCCAAAGTGGTGGCATACGAAAGCTCTGCTATTCTGTTGCCTGACCTATAAATAACATTGGAATGTTACTTTAATGAAAACTGTATAAAAATACAGAAAGTGAATTGTAAAACAACACACAGAGGAGCAAAGCTGAAGTCCTAAAAGTTCTGTTTAAGCTCAGAATCTCTAAACAGTTGTCTATGTGAGAGCCCAAACATGCTCTCCCTATGTATATTGTTAGGTTAGGGGCTAGTTTGTTGAGGAAGATTTTCTGACTTAAACAGATTACTTGTCATTGGGAATCTACTTAACTAACAGATTACTATAATCAACACATCCCTGAAGCAACGAAATGATCCAAAATTGTACATACTATCATAATCTTTCTAATGATCTAACTGTCAGTACAGGTATTGCTGCTGCCTTCATTTTAAGACACTTGTCAAATTTCATTAATCTTGCTTTTTTAGATGTTAACAGTAACTTTCTAATTATCCGTAATACAAGTTACTTAGCATATCATGTGTGGTAAACCATCCTTGGATAACTAAAAAATATATTTCTGAAAGCTTCAGCACAGAGAACTGGCAACTTTAAATCCACTTACATGTGAAGTATCTATCTGCTCTTGTACAGTGAAACAGTGCCTAGATAGCAGATATTTTAATAAATTAATTTGAAAAAGAACAATAAGCATTTGTACTTCACAAACGTTAAAATTAATTACTGCATTAAATTCTTACAAACTTCTATCAGTCATTGACTGAAAAAGAAAACAAGATTCATTCTAATGCACCTCAGAAATCTGAGTAAGTTTTTTTAACATATTAGCGTAATAAGAAGGTTACACCAACAAGGGCAAGGATAGGAAGGGATCAGCACAGCAAAACGTAGACCTGACTACATTTTGAGAATGCCATCTAGTGGTTATTACCTTTGGCGTAAAACCAGGTTTAGTTTTAACAAACTCTTAGTGAAAGTACAAACCTTAGAGTAGTGAGATGTTAAAGCAACTCTCCACAGTCAGGCCATGCTGACTTTCACACAAAAAAAATTTAAAGCCAGAGGTCAATTTCCTATCAAACTGGGAGGAGGGGTGATACCAATCAGTAACATGAAACTCCTGGTGAGTCAAATATACAACACCTTATTTATCTGTTGCATTAGAGGTTTAAAGCTGACCTCAGTCTTAATAGAAATTAAATTTACTTCTAAGGGCATAATCAAGTTCCATTATCACACAGGAAAAAGGTCTAGACACTGATTGCAAGCACAACTCACCTTCACCAAGAACACAGGACAGCAGTAACGACAAATTAAGTTTCTTCATACATATAAAAAACCCAGCACTGCTCTAGGTAAATGACCATTTATCTTCAGACAGAACATTAATTCATACTGTTCGTTCTGAAGTACACAAGCCCAAACTCCTACTACCATCACAAGGTATAATTCCTGACACAGGAGATATCACCATTCTATGGATGTATCTGTCCTCCTAACTTTCACCTAAGTCAGTTGCATCTCAAAGCACACTATGAACGCAGAATCTTAACTGTTTTCTGGAATATCAGCACTTTCTGTAAATAACTTGCTCATAGAAGTGAGTCTGTACCATTTTTCCCAATTATTTATTTCTTTAATCTGTCTGTGAATTTTACCCAAGATCATCATTATATAAAAGTCTATAACAGTGACTTTGGTAGTGGTGTGGGTGTTGAACAATGTAAGTGTGGCAATTTAACTTTTAAACTCTTGGATGCTTCTTCTCCCCCTCCATATTGCAGTACACTGCAGCCTGTTTGCCTGTTCAAAAAGCTAAGCGGGAAGGAGCTTGCCCTTTTTCAGGGAAATACTAAAAAACAATTCATCAAAACTTGCTACAAAGTACTTTTTAAAGTTTTACCCTTGTGCTGCTGTGACATTGACTGTTTCATTACAAGTCTGACGCCAGCATTGTTCACCATTCCCACCCAAGAAGCGGGTTTTTTTTGAAGCCAACACATTTGAAAGCTGAAGTCTTGCCACCCCCAGAAGTAAATCTTTGGCTGTTTTATCCTTGTGCCACAATTCAACCAGCAGAGGCAACCTGAAACAGAGAAGTGATCTCAGCGTCAGGCATCAAAACAAAGGACGAAGCATTCTTATTCATTTGGGCAAAGAGCCTCATGTTCTAGGAGCAACTTCCCAAACCAGTGAAACAATTGTCAAACAATGAGATGAGTTTACTGCCTTCCACTTAGAGGAAGGAGACTGATTGACTTTGTATCTTCTCCTTCACTTCATTTGCTCAGACTATCGTTCCTTTCTCCAATTACTAACGATACAATATTCTATGAAAGCGATTGACTGAATAATATTAGCTGAACAAGATCACCCTCATTTATAAACACTTATAAATTAATTTAACTGTTGTCACTCAAAATACATCTCCCTCCACTCCTCCTTTCAAAATACTGCTGTTTTTATAATTTTTTTTCCACATCTTAACCATTTGTCTAAGGCTGGTGGCATTTCTGGGAAAACTGTTTCACATCCCTCAACACTGTGCTCAGCTTTCCAGGTACCTGCTGTATTTTCCAAGATAGCATATTTTAATAACACATGCCATTGTGTACTAAAAAGAAAAAAATGTATTTCATTTGAAGCAGTACTTTGTTACTTTACTTTTACAATTTACAGAAAACAGCACATGTTCCTCTAACGAACAGTACACATAAGTACATAAGTACACAAGAGATGAAATCAAGAATTCTAGAGCTCCTCACTTTAAATGTAATTAGCAAAGAAACTGGAAGTGCAGGGTGTTAAATATTCATAGGCACTAGCACTTGATTTCTTTACTAAATTCTTAAATTGATGATCTTAAGTAAAATACTTGAGCTTGCAACTGCATTTAGAACAAAAACTGTAAAAGTGTAATTAAGATAAAAATTGCAAGTTACCACCTGAAGAATGTATCTTGAAGCTGATGAGGTACAGTTGCAAAGTCAAATGCACAATATGACTTTGGAAGAAAGACTTCCATGTTCTTTCTGATTTCTACAGGTGGGCTTGTCATAATAGGTGCTGCACTGCCAAAAAATGGATACGAGTACCTAATAAAAACAATAACCAAAATAATAAAATAATAATTCTATATATACTTTTTTCCTATAGCTTGTGCAACAAGAAAACAAGTTTAGGTATCATTTACTGAAGCATGACAAAGTTTGCAAGATTTGTATTAGTATATAAATCAATAGAATTTAGTTCTGAGGTATTCATGTTTTCATTCAGTTCATGACTGATCCAGCTTTTTTATATTTGCTGTTATTTTTACTAAAAGCTTTAGTAACCTGTATCTTCACAACTAGATGAATCTATGTTTTATTAAAATACTGCAATTATTATAAAAAAGTGAGCAGAGAACTAAAAGAAAGCAAAATTATCTTCACATGTAGACTGCTGCTTGAGAACATTTATAACCACATTTACAGTGAAGATTGGTCTAATATACAAGAACTGATACCCAAATATACATACGCAGTGTCAGAACCACTTGAAAAATTCATTAGCTTTTAATTCACAGAGTTTAACTGACTAATAGGAAAACCAAATCATTCTACCAACACAACTTAAAATGTGGTCTGAAAGTACTCTACTAGCATAATTCAGTGCATGACAAAGGGGAGGCTGTGAACCTCTGAAGCTTCATTTTGTTGTTGATGATGCCAGCCGTCAGCTAAGTTATTAATAAAATACATACTGCATCAAATAATGGCACTACATATAAAATTTCATATTTCAACTTCTGTGTGGAACTGTTTAAAGAGCTTGTTTAGAATGGAATAAAATAATGCTTCTAATCTACACTGAATATGCAATTTTTAACCCTGAAACTTTTCCTAACATTTATGTTTTTGGAGGTTTCTCCTCTTCAGTTTCTTGCTATGTTCATCACTGACTGTAAAAATTCAAGTGCATGAAACAGCAAAAATTACTTGTTGTTGCTATTGTTCTGAACAAAAATTAATTTTTAAATATGGTATGAAAAAGCCTTTATGTGACAAAATTCCATCCATGGTATGTCGCTTTCCACATACTATTTAATAATGTAGCTCATACAAAAAGGCATTAATAATGCACTCTATATTAGCTTTTATCATATTATATTAAGATATTCCACCCCTACATCCCCACTCCACGCTTTCACCGTTGTTAAAACAAAACAAACTCCAAGAATCAACACAACTAGGTGTGCTGGTGACCAGTTAAAACTGTATTGAATCAAACTCTTTCAGAAAGCAAGTAAAGCAAATGCAGAAGCACCTCCCTAGAAAGAAATACTCAGTGCTCTTCACTGAATCACCATTTACAGATACACTTTATCACATGCACCCAAAAGGACCTTAATGGAAACTAGAAGGCATACTGGAAAAACTTATTAGCCAGTGAATTCAAATATATCATCAGTAACTAATAACCAATAAGTAGAAATTTTATTTTTTTAAACCATCAAAATCATGCTGTATCTATGAGCCTCTCAGAATGACAATGCAGTTACCACACTGATTCTTCACCTTAAAACTAAAATTTGCTTCCTTTGGATTCATTGTCACACACAAACCACCGACCTGGCTCTTACTGAAACACTACAAAAAGCTCTTGGTAGAGACATGGAAAACTAAAAAAAAACAAACAAAACACTTCTTTGATCAGCTGTAAACATAGCCAGAAAGTAACAAGACAAGTAATTCTCCTCTTCCTTTAAAGACTGAGTGATGTTCCTTATCTTCACAGCTCAGACATCCAAGTGAGATTTAATACAAATTACAGTAAAAGATGAAGTTTTACACACCATCCTTAATGCTGTTTAGCAATGAGCCAGATGAATATTCCAAAGTATTTTGTTACAGAAAATCAGCTACATAAAAAGCATCAAGAAGCATATGACCAGCAGTCATTCAGATTATGAAGGCTTGGTATTGAAAAGATACTTTTATTACCAAGAATAAACTGTACCTTAAAATGCAATTTATTGGAAAACCAACTTCCAGACTACGTATACTTCTTAAGTCTATTGAAAAGCAAAAATGGTGAGAGGATGCAGGAATAACAATTTTCTCTGCTGACACAGACTCTGAAGAACTGGACACACCCACAGGGCTGGGTTGAGATGCCGCTACTGGACCACTATCAGCTGAAAACACAACAGAGAATTCCATGTGCATTTTTTACAATTTGTTCTGCCCAAAATAAAAAAATATATCAAAGATTACTGTCACATTTAAAATGCAAGAAAGGTTACTTCCCTAAGATATTTCAATTTTTAAATGAATACTGTGAAAAATAGTCACCCTTTTGGTAAGTTACTGCTTCCGAAGGAAAAAAAACCATCAAAACCCCACTATACTTTAAATCTACCTGAAAGACTGTAGTATTTTTCCTTACTTTATTAATCTTCAAAGCTATGCAAGTTTAACTCTCTGAAAAAATTTTAGACTAAGAGCCAAGATACCAAATTCTTTAGAAGGATGCTCTAAGACTTCAACAGCTTACATTTATTGTTCCTAGCCAACTTCAGGGTATGCTGAAGAAAAAAAAAATATTTGTAGTAAGCTAAGTTGCTTTGAACAAACCTCTTTAGCTCTGGACTTAAAAAAACAGCACCAGGTCAATTACAGTGATCATGTAGAGCAGCACCAGCTATTGGCCCCAAGCTGAGGTTTAGCTGTTGAAGCAAACTAAAATGCTCTAGGCTAGGTCCGCAAAGCACATCTGCTTAAGTCACAGAACCCACCTATGTGACATCCATTGTATAATTCAGGAAGCAGAAGCTACATTGAGTGCCTGTCAACAACTGCATCCAGGCTTCTAATGTCCTTACACTAGGACCCAATACTGCCTTCAAGGAGGCTCAGAGGTGACCTCATCACTGTCTAGAACTACCTGAAGGGAAGTTATAGCCAGGTGGGGGTTGGTCTCTTCTCCCAGGCACTCAGCAATAGGGCAAGGGGGCATGGGCTCAAGATCTGCCAGGGGAAATTTAAGTTGGATATCAGAAAACAATTCTTTCCAGAGAGAGTAATCAGGCATTGGAATGACTTTCCCAGAGAGGTGGTGGATTCACCATCCCTGGAGGTTTTTAAATTGAGATTGGATGTGGCACTGAGTGCTATGATCTATTAAATGGACTGGAGTTGGACCAAGGGTTGGACTCGATGATCTCAGAGGTCTTTTCAAACCCAATCAATTCTATGATTCTATGATTCCATTATTCTATGATTCTAAGATTCTATGATCTCCCACCAGCCCCTCTTTGTTTGTAATCACTAGGTCTAGCGGGGCCTTACCCCTGGCAGGCTCATTTACCAGTTGATGAAGGAAATTGTCCTCTATACACTCTAGGAAATTCCTAGACTGCCTCCTCTCCGCAGTATTAAGCTCCCAGTAGTTATCTGACAGGTTAAAGTCACCCACAAGAAAAAGGGCTGGAGATTTTGAGACATCCACCAGCTGCTTGTAGAATAATTCATCTCCTTCATCATCCTGATAGGGCGGTCTATAACAGACACCCATGAGAATGTCAGCCTTGTTGGGCTTCCTCCTGATTCTGGTCCACAGGCACTCAACCTTGTCACTGCTGACCCCAAGTTCAATAGAGTCAAGAGACTCTCTAACATGTAAAGCCATCCCTCCACCTCTCCTACTCTGCCTGTCCTTTCTGAAGAGCTTGTAGCTACTCATAGCAGCACTCCAGTCATGCGAGTCATCCCACCACGTTTCTGTGATGGCAACTACGTCAAAATTTTCCTGTTGCACGATGGCTTCCAGCTCCTCTTGTTTGTTGCCCATACTATGTGCATTAGTGTACATGCACTTGAGGTGGGCTGCTGATTTTACTCTTAACTCAAGCTTTCCATCCTTAGGCTGATCTTTGCAGAGCCCAGTTTCAATCCCTTCCCCCTTCAAACCCAGTTTAAAGCCCTCCTGATTAGCCCCGCCACATTATGGGCTACAGTCCTCTTGCTCTTCCTAGAAGGATGAAGCCCATCTGATTTGAGGAGACTAGGTACCATGGAGTTTGCCCCATGGTCAAAAACCCCAACATTTTGATGGCAGCACCAGTCCTGTAGCCACCTGTTGATGAGATGAACTTTTCTACTCTTCTCATTATTTAACTCCTCATCCGTCCCAGATAGCACAGGAACTGAGGCAAATACCAACTGTGCTCCTGTCCCATGAACTGACTGACCCAGTGCTTTAAAGTCTTTTTTAATCATTGTGGCACTTCTTTCATTAATGTCCTCGCTGACAGCTTGGACTACTAACAGGGGATAATAGTCTGAGGGCTGAATTAGCTCAGGAAGTCTCCTACTAATATCCCTCACCCTAGCCCCAGGAAGGCAGCAGACCTCCCTGTGAGATGGGTCTGGGCAACATACAGGGCCCTCTGTTCCTCTCAGAAGGGAGTCACCGATTACAACCACCCTCCTTTTTTTCCTTATAACTGCGGTTGTAATCCATCTTGTAGATTGTGTCAAGCCAGGAGGCTCTCCAGGCAAATCTTCTTGGCTGTTCTCTGCCTGACTTTCTGGGTCCACGGCCTCATATCTATTCTTTAAGGGCACCCAGGGTGGTGATGGTGTTGAAGAGAGGGTTCTTTTACCTCTCCGATCAGGGACAGAACATTATATGATTTCCACAATAATTTTTTGAGACAGTTTACCATTGATCTATTCCCTGTTATTCCTCTGTATGTAACCCTGGCAGTGTTTCAGTACTGTACCAAGTGCAAGGAAAGACAGAGAAATCACTGAAAGGTTTAGTACACATTTCAGAGCCCATTTTATTGTAGCACATTTTGACTGTAATTTTCAGTGACATGTAACAGAGGCAAAAAACCTGATGTATGGACAGACAACACTTTCCAGGTTTGTGACCAGACTATTGTGATGTGCCTGTATATATGCATACTTTCTTGGGAAGGAGGGTGCAAGAAATGAATCAAAATCTTTATGAAATACTATAGATACTTAAAAATCCATGAATTGTCAAAGGAGTCCAAATATTTCATTTAAGAGTCAATTGGCACCTTGATATCAAATAGATATACTGCCAGGATGTGTTCCTTTAGGCAAAATGATTATCAGTCATCCTTAGTTGACAGCAATTTAATAATAATACCAACGTGAATTATTAATTTCTAAAAATACTACAAATACATTGAAAATTTCTTGTCAACCCTTGCCTAGAAGGCAATAAATGAAACTTCCCCCACATAAACTGAAATATAGCTCTTAAGTCATTATTTTTCTCTGAAAAATGCAAATAGATGAAAGACCATTACCTTAACAAATGTTCTTTATTTTATCCATTCTTCAATAGTTTGTGCTCACTTAAATCCTTTAAATAACATTTTTCCTTGTTTTATAGTATCTGCATTTGTTATGTACAAAATAAAATACCTATTTCTTACCTCTTATGATGAGACAGTAGTTCTTTCTGTCCCACACTAGTTAGTGGGTCTCTGTATTATAAAATAATTTTCATTTCAAATGTAAAAAGGAAAGTGGTCAACTGGAAAGGAAATATGTGACTTGAGGATATCCTGGCCTAAAAATTTACTAATTTCTAAAACTAGTTTGGTTTTTTGTGGTTTGTTTTTGTTTTTGTTTTTCCTTAAAAAAATTAATTTGTAAGGTTATGGCCAGACCAAACTATGAAGTAGACCAAAAAGTGATGTGGATCATTTTAATGATAAGGTCCTTAACAGGCAAACCCTAATCTATATACAAGTTCATTACTGTATGAAAAATCATAAGAAAAATAGCTACATTTTTAAATACCTGAGCCATTCTTTTGAATTCTGATCTGATATATCAACATTATTTCTCTCATTATAGAAAAAGGAAAACATATTATTTCACATCTCAGTATATCCTTTGCAGGGGAAGGGGAGTAAAGCTGAAAAACCTTAGGCTACAAACTCAGCCTCAAGCAAAAAAATCCCTGTCATTGTCTTGCTTGAGTGGCCCTTGAGAAATCTGTGAATAAACATTTTTTTCTCTTACTGTACACAATATGTCCTTCCTTCCCTATCACAATTTGCATTACATACTTTTGACTGAAGGCAGTAAAAACTGCACAAGGAAAAGAAACACATTTCAAAGGACATCTACACAGCAACTTCTTGATGGTTGAAATCCTTCAAATGAAGTGTAACTTGTAAACATAACTAGTATCATACCATAAGGCAAGCTTTCTCAAGCTGTTAGTTGAAGTAACAGTATTTGGTATCTTGATGAAAATTTTTAGAGGTTAGCATTCCAACTGTAGTGAAAAATTATTTTTGCCAGGATACCATAGCATATTCTAACCTAGTGAAGAATCAGTCTTACTTGCAAACATTTAATGCAATAGTTTTATATGCTAAATATGTGCTTTCCCCCTGAATTAATTGTTAAACAGTATGTAAGTATATGTAATAGAATGAAAGAAAGGAGTGTAAGAGAAACACAGAAAAAGTTGTAACAGTAATTGTTGCAAAATAGTTACATAGAAAACATATGATATGATGTCAGTAATTAACAGGTATAAAATAGGTCAAGATTAGGAAAACAAGACAACCAGCAGGGCAGGATAATTTTGGGTGGCAGCTAATTCACCAGGGAGTACTTCAGGAAGTAACTAACATAACTCTACGAAGAGGCAACAAAACCCCACTTTTAGGGCTCAGGAAAAGCCTTATATGTGTACATTCAGTGTAAGGAATAAATAAGCATTGCAGAGCTAGCATTAAAAATCTCTATTCTCACGAATTTCCTTCTTCCTTTTCTATCTTAGGTCAGCCTACCATTTTTAAAACCTTCTTAAAGCATTAGCATGTTTCTATTTCCCTTTTTTCACCCTGTTTTTTATTTTCTTCCTTATTTTTGCCAGCTGCTTCTTTCATACCTCCTATACACTAAGGGCTCCCCTTGTACACAAATTCCCACAATGCAGCTGGGTAGAGAAAGAGTGTATGCAGGAGCTGAAAGAGGATTTTTTTTGTCTGTCCAATGTTGGGGTTTAATGTTTGTTCCCTAAAGTTGTTTTGCCATTGCAAAACCATCAAAATACCATCAATACTGCAATATTCCTGGCCGGCATAGGCCATGAGAGCAAGTTTGATGTAAGTAAGCTTTGAGTACCACAATCAGAGCTAAACAGCAAAGCTTAATAACATTTTCCAATGCAAAAACCCCCCTACTGCATTTTGTTCCCACACGACCTTTTCCAGAGTCAGTACTAGACAAGCTCCAGGTCATGCTGGGCAGAAGCTTATGATGTTAGTACCCTGCCAGTCTGCTCTTCCCCCAAAACAGAGTCACCAAAAGGGCAGAGCTGACTACGTTTGGCTGCTTAGCATTACCCCACTGCCAATGGTCATGTAAGCCCTTAGATTTCCTGCTGATGCAGCTGAGGTGCATACACACATTCCCATTTTTTAGCGGAGGCAGTAACCTCCCAGATGGAGAAGTCAGCTACAAACTCAGAACTGATGCCCCCAAAATCATTACAGTTCCTCTTCCTTGCCATAACAGAAATCCTCAAGTTAACAAAATGGTCTTGAAAAGAAATTTCCAGACTGCATATCGTCTTCCTAAAAAGCATATCCATTGACTTTCATTATTGTATCATCCCTTTGAAGTCAGTTGGATGATTCTTACCAAAGGTCAAAGGTGCAGTGACTTGTTAGGGTTTATTTTAGGTGTTTATGCACTATGAAATAGGTTTACCAATACTTGTTTTCCAAAATGTCATTTTATTCTTTGGATTGCACAGGGTATAACAATGCTAATGAATGGAAAAACATGGGTTGTTTCTATCCCAGGATTTATCTCTGCCCAATTCAACCTTGTTTTGCTCTTCAGACCAAGTGATAACTTGAAAAGAAATGACCAGAAATTTTTGGAGCACAGTAATGCCATTTGAAACAATCCTCTATCAGACCTTGACATGCCCCCTTCTCCTGTATTCTCTCCTGAATTCAGCAGGAGGCTTCCAATATGACAACTGATCTACTAGACATCCTACTGAACAAGCCAGAGCTTTACATTTGATAAGCCACTTTAAAGGTATCTGTGAGGAGCCTGCCAGCCATGAGCTGCATGCAGATGAAAGTGAATAATGCAACATGCAGCATGCAGCAATATTCTGCCAGTACTGATTCCATCTGCACAACAAATACTCATCATGTTCACATAGATGGCAACTGAATCAATTATAATCTTTCAAGAAGGGTAAAAACAAAGACCTATGTTTTCAAAGCAGATGTCACCAAAACAGTTAAAAAAGACAAAAGCCAGGCAAAAATATGAGTAGAAAAGATCTCTTGATTGCTCTTCTCATTGTAAACTGTGTGGTGAGGGTTTTTTCTCCTGTTTGAAGGGTCAGAATAAAAAGTCTGAAGTAAAAACCATGTTTAAGTTTTCATCTTTGAAAGGATCTACTCTTGAAAAGAGCTGATTATATTTTAACACATAGGGATCAAACTGAGAGTGCCACTCACTATCAGAAAGTAAAATACACTTGAAACACGTTATTTTCAAACTTTCTTGGCCTAAAGAATAATGAGGTTTCTAGTGAAGCTGGGGAAAGCAAACACACAATAATAAAACCACAGAAATGTCAGGTGACTCCTTCCTGCTGGCAAAAACTAATGCACTAGGCCACATTTACTCCTATTCCCTTATTGAAGTTCCTTCAATATATAACAGCAATATAGCAATGGTTCTACCATTTAAATACATTTGATAATTGAGACACAGAATATACATACAAAATATGCATTTAATCTCCACTCTCGGGGAAGAAAACATAGGTACAGAATGCACAAACATCTAAGACTTGCCAAATTAAAACAATGAGATACATCTCGAGTCTCACAATCTTTTTATTATGTAGTGTATTAAGTGGTGCTGCAAACTGCTTATGCCAAAGGAAAAAACCCCTATGTTTTAACTTCCAGCTTTCATTTCTACTTAGATTAAAACAAGCAAGCAGACACATATGCCAAAACATAATTAAATAATTAACTCAGTTCACACTTTTACTCATTCCCTGCTCTCAAAGCAGTTTCTGCAGCAGCCGATAGCACCCCCTTTGGCTTGTGGAAGGAATTAAGAAGGTGCTCCTCCAGAGAGAACCAAGACCACATCCAGGTTAGTGGTTATTTCAAGGTTTTGTGACCCAACATGGTCATGTCCATCTCAGACTGAAAAAAAATATATTTTTGTCCTGTTTAAATACTGTAAGTTGCTAATTTTATTCAGTGTGGAACTAGAGTAGTTGTTTGAATGTACTATTTATAGGCTGTCAATCAACATTATGGAATTCTAGCCTAAGTAAAAGACACCAAAATATATAAGTAATGTTCAATTATTTTCGTCATAATTATATATAAAGTTTATCAATGAGGCAGGGAAGGTATGAATGTCCTTTTCATAGTTTAATATAAGGCTGCACAAAGTAAAATTTTAACACTACACTTAGTTATTGATGAAATGTTGCATTGCTGTGAGAAAAAACAGACAAGTTTGAACTCTATTCCACTGAACACCTCCTTCCTTTAAAAAGAGAATTTCAAGATGTCCAGATATGTCAAAAGAAATCATACTAAAAATTCATATAGTTGTTTTTTTCAGTTTCATTGAGATATCTGGAGTCCCTCAGACAGGACATGGCTGTGACTCATACTCCTACAACATGAAAAATAAAAAGTAAGTCCCAAAGAACAATAGAGCAAATATGCATTTTGAAAAATGCCTTTCCTTATGCTGTTTTCCACTGATCTTTGTTATTTGCCTACACTTTAACAAAAGCCACAGAAATACATGAAGTAACATGAATTCATGATGAGGAAGTGATGGGATATGAGTGAATTTTGCTGTTCCAACTGCAAAGAACAGCAGTTTTTCCTCCCTATTCAGTGCCTCTCTGGAATGGAAAAATCTGTCTCTAATTTTCCATTTACCTTCAGTGGCAGATTAGAAAACATTCCCAAGTGGAATTGTAAATCTTTGACTGCACTTCTTAAGAAAGTAAAGACTTTTGCTTTCTTTCAAAAATGAGTTACCCAAATTTATAACAAAGAATGATTTTGTCACATTCTAGTATGTGCTTAATCTGAGGTATTTACAGATTGTATAACAGGAATTAGCAAAGTTCAAAACAATGATGAGCATGAGTTCCTAAATGAATCAAATGCTCAGCTTCATGAAATGATTTTGTAGGCTATAGCTTGCTAGCACTACCAAAAGGCTGCTTCTTTTCTCAAAGGCATCACATGCTCGCACACTCTACTTCCAGCAGAAAATGATAAGATTTGCTTGCACATAAAGAAGGGTCACTGTGCAATTTCCTTTTACTATAATTTGAAATCCTGCACATATAATTTCTTCTACTCTAGGGAACATAACAATTTTGGCAAAATCAAAAGAAAAGGTAGTGCTGAAAAAGAAAGAAAAAAATCTCCCGCATTAATTTCTGCAAAGAATTTTAATGTTTTCTCCTCAAGAGACAATAACTATAACCAGGCCAGTTTGAGATATTTGGGTTTTAATGAAAGAAACAAAATTGTGCAAATAAATTCCTCAAGAGTATTTTGAGTCTAAATGGTTATTTAACATTCTTCCCAAATCCACCTAGTCAACTTTAGAATAATCCTTCCCATAGATTAAATTTTCTTTGCTTGTTTACTGAAGCATGAGACCTAAATAGTATGTTTCAAAAACACTTTACAAACAATCAGAAATTCTTAATTTTAAATTATTTCCAAATTATTACTCAAATGTCAACTAGTTATTCTAGGATAGGATGTTGTAACTGGATGTTTTTAGTGAGACTATCACTTCAGTGACTACAACAATTAGAATTCTTCTGGGCAGTAGGGAATTGCTTATCTGGCAGAAACTACATATTTAGAAGGCTAAAACAGAAAGAATGTATAATACAGCAAATATGGCCAAGTATCAAACTGGAGGACAGACTGTACTGTTCATATTTCTTGTACTTCTTAAAGGAACAAGGATGGTCATGTAATAAAGTCAAATATTTGTGGATGTATATATGCTGGGCATCTTGTGTCTTTCAAACACATAGGAAAGCTTTAGAAAATGCTGGTGCTGCTCATCTATTTAAGACATGTATACTGCTGTCTGCTAGTTTGGCATCCAAAGGCTCTGAATGCCTTTCCTCAGAAGTCATGTTTATTAGAATAACTTGTCCAACACTCATGTTTATGGCACTGAAGTAGTTTCCAGGATTGCAGCACTGGTTTTGGAAAAAATCATTATCTTGAATTTTTCCCCAATGTAGACTACATACAAAGCAGAAAAAGTTGATCTGTATCTAGTTACTGGGAAGGAAGAGCTCTATGGTATTCCCTCCTGTCCAGTTCTCTTCAGCAGTTTGAAGTGGGAACACACTGCAACTCCATGCCTATCTGTGAGCTTTCTCCTAAAAGAATCAGGCAAATAAAAAGGACTGCTGTGGGGCTAGGTCTCAATATAAAGAAGTGCACCAAGAAACTAAATCTGAAAGCATGTCACAGAATAAACTTCTCTGATATCACAACTGTGAATACCGGGTGAGCACAAGGCCAGCTTGCTTGCTTTAGGATCCTCTAGATCCATGCCTATCTTGCACAAATTCCTAAAGTAGGAATGATTTTCATTATACATATGTTCTTGCTTTGTAATGGTGCTGGTGATATCTGCAATAATTAAATCGTTAGTCATACCTGCCCACATTGCATAAAACAGGAGATGAAGTGGGCTTCTGGCAAGTAAGCAGCAAGTGTCTTGCCTGTTAATTTGTGAAACCTTTCAGGCACCACAAGTTTTTCTGCAGTGTCTTTGCATCATTAATGCTTACACACAGTATGCAAGAAAAATAGCAAAACTTCTAGCTTTTCCATCCAGAACTGTTCTGTCCAGAAACCTCTGTCTTTGGAGGAAGACTGAAGTGCTAATGACACATATTATCTTTATGTGTACTCATGCTTCCTCTAACTCTTGTGATTTGCTTTCTTTGTTTCATCTCCTGCCAGGAATACTAGTTCTGATTACCTGAGGGTTCCCCTTGCTCAGTAATTTCTATAGTAGTCTGAGCTATTTTGGTAAAGCATTTAGACCTTGTTTACAATATTCAATCTTTCAAGTAGAACCCAAACTTTGCAAAAACATGCTTCAGAGTTGTGGTTTAGGAGAACATAAAACTATCATAAGGCTGTATGTGAGAACGGAGAGCCAAGCCAACAATAATGACAAAGAGCTTCACAGTAATATGATGCCAATATTTTTCTTGATGCAATCACATATCACCTCTGGATCCTAGAATTATATTCCATTTCCGTTATTCCTGCTTTACATCTTTGTATGGGACAGTTAGTCAATGGTCTATAAACCATTAAAATGATGGATATTCAAACATTTGGGAAATAGATGGCATCTCATGCTACACAATAAAGATGACTGACCTTTCTGCAAGGTTTCAGGATTTCTCAAGTCCTTTTGGACCTAATTTGGATTCTATAATCGGTGGCGGTAGTTATTAAAATTCTGAACTTCTGTTTTCTTTTTGCGTCCCTTTTTGCTTCAGATTAATGTGGGGCAGGAGGAACACTGCCTACAATATCAAAGATGCATTTTCCCTCCAACCCACCTCAATCAATACAACAACATCACCTGTTGTGTTCTCTTTCTTTTCTAAAAAATCCCAAGAGTGTGTGCTTTTTTTTTGCTGTGGGTGAGCTCTGAACTGATATTTCTGCAGGAAATATTTTCTCCTGTTTTCTTTCAGGGTGACAGAGCCCTTTTCACCCTGCACACAAGTGCATGATAAAGAGAACTGCAAAACAGGAGAGTAGGGAAAGGCAATATATACCTTAGGATGGGAAGCTGTTTCATCTTCAAGAAGAAGAATCAGTGATTTAAAATCCTTTCCTGAAGGGAGAAACCATGTCTTTGTTCTCCTGGATACAGGATAAACAGTGCAATGCCATGTGTCTGACCACGGTCACTATCTCCTCTCACCCAATCCAGTGAAAATGTGGACCCACTCTGCTGTTTACTTATGGGATTCTGTGGTGTTCCATGACCCAGAGAGTTTTAGAAATGCAAGATGAAATACTCAGAGCTGCCTTTTCACATCTTCTTCCTTTGCAACATGTTTGCTTTAGTAGCAGGCATAGTGCAGAAGGATGGCAGATCAGATACAAGAGCCAGGTGATCCCCTGGCTGATGAGGGAGTTTGCATTGTCATTGCAGGCACCAGTGAGCAACTGAATGCCAGTAAGAAGCCTGACTCCTATTTCCTTTTCTTGAATTTAAAAGAACTTCACGGTATTTGACAGGTCTTAAAATTGTGCATATCTGCTGTCATGTAAGAGGCTTGCCTCTAATTTAGAAAGATACAGTAGGTAAATATTACCTCAGTAGGGTTTACCAAAAGTCTTTTTTAAATCAACAGCTATGGAGTGTAGTTAGAGCTATATGCATGCAGAGCAATATTAGGCTTTCTGACATCTTCAAAAAGCCAGTGGTGGATACCCATTTTCAGACTCTGAGAATGATTACATGATATCTTGGCAGGTTAAGATGACAGTATGCAGCTGGTAAGCTGTTTCTAGCTGTCATAATAGGTAGTGTTGGAAAAGGAAGAAACAAAGGCTTGCTTTAATGAGGCCTACAGCAGCAGCAAACTGAAGTTATAAACACATTTGCTGGTATTTTGAAATTTTCAGTGAACTTTTTTCTTTCTTTACATTCCTTTTTTAAACACATTTTGTTGTCTGCCTTTATAACTTCAGCCACTGCTCTGTGCTGTCTTCTGTAAAAGTTGATGGAAGGGTTATTTTTTGTTTGTTTGGTTTTGGGGTGTTCTTTTTTATCTTTATCCCATGTCTCCTTTGAATTTTTCCTTGAAGAAAGAAACTGTTTCCTCTAAAAACAACCATTTGGTTGAGTGTAGAAGTGTTAATTGGGGCATTTATTTACTCTACCGAATTAAATTCCACAGTGATTCTACACAGAGCTTCAGCAAATCCAGTATTTTTTCTTCTGAAAGCCTATGCAGGTGGCGTCAGTACTGGGTATTCTGTTTACAAATCATTAATGAAGTGATTGTGGCTTTTTTCATTTGCTCACACTTTTGAACTGCTCAGAGTGACACATTCCGAAATAGGGAACACAAGAGTAGAGAGAAGTACACAATAGCCTTATTATGGGGGCGACACAAACACTGGTAGTGCTGAGGGTTTATATTAACCCAATCAATTAAA
The DNA here is from genome assembly GCA_026770055.1 of Myrmophylax atrothorax. Lineage (NCBI taxonomy): Eukaryota > Metazoa > Chordata > Aves > Passeriformes > Thamnophilidae > Myrmophylax > Myrmophylax atrothorax. The sequence goes on along the minus strand of JAOXXN010000449.1, from coordinate 131,467 downwards.
GATGTACGGAAAGAGTTCAGCTAGTAGGGGACTGGGAAAAAATGGTACACAGCAAGGAGTTGCTAGGCATGCTAATCTGGACTCTGAAATTTTCGCTTAGCGCTATATCTGAGCTTTCTTCCTGCACAATAAAAGGTCCCTTTCAAAGCTGAGAATCCTTGGTAGTGCAACCATTGGAAGTCACTGCATTCTCTGAATGAAATAAATGCCTTGCTTTAATTTCTATAAGGCTTGTGTAAATTTCCTTCAGTACTAAACCATTAGAATTCTGAAGGAAAAATGCATATATTAGGCTATACTGTATCCCTATTGTGCATTAAACATCAACTTATGCTACTGATATTGAGTTTAAAAGCTTAAATAAAGTGTGGAGCTCCTGCTGAGCAAACAAGCTGAACTGGCCTAATGAAGTAACCTTTTTGTTAAGAATTCTCATTTGAATAAACAGCATAGTAGAACTGCTGAATGCAGATGGCTTAAGTGTTTGGGTTTTTCTAGAAGAAATCCATCTTAGTAGTTTTACACTTCCATGAACTAAATCATATTTTATGAAGGACAAGTACCTCAATTTCTCACAGATTGTATGGTAGAAATGAAAGGAGTTAGTAGCCAACTGTTTCATTTTGAAGGCTTCATCAAGGCAAAGCAACTACACAGATTTTATTCTGTAATTCTTTTGTAGTATGTTGTATGCAAACACATATACAAACACATACAGAAAGATATTGCTCTAAAAGCTATGTAAGTTATCCAAGGAGTAAATTAAAGCCCTGTGCTTAGGTTTTGCATTATTTTTGTGTTCTGCACTTATCTGTGACACTTTTTGAATTGGACACAGTGTCAAAAGCAATGAAAGACCCAGCACAGCACAAAGTCTGTTTTAATACAGATGCTTTGTTTCAACTTTTATTGCACTCCCTATCATTTGATATGTAGATATTTTTCCTCCGGTCAGCAGAACACTGGTCTTGTTTGCCTCCTTGATCTGTGAAAGTGGGCAGGTGATGGGAAACTCTCCTAATCATGAAAAGAGCTCATAGCACCATCTCAAACAGAATAATAGAATATAACAACTGAGAGATAGAAACAATAATTTGGCATACAATTGAATGGGATGCCATTGTGCAAATGAAATTGAGAGTTGACTGCACTCAGCTGTCCAATAGATACTCCTTTCTCTGACTCTTTTATAGGAGGGTAATAAACTATTAACTGTTAACTGTTATTAACTGTTGTTAACTGTTAATTTATTAACTGTTGGGTTTCCATAGGCTTTCCCCCTCCTGAACTGTAAGAACTGCTTTGGTTTTAATTATTACTGTTGGATGTCTAATAGACAAATATGAAAGAATGGGGGAGGGGGCGAAACAATAAAAAATCTGTCAAAACCTTCTCTTTGAAAGAGTCTGCTGAATATAGGAAACATATTGGGAAACATTGGAAAAAATGGCAATTGTCAAAAGTTGGGAAGAAGACAGAGAAAAATGTCATGAGTCAATCAGTTAATCTGACTACATTTATATGAGAAAATACTTTTTATTAATCAACATCTGTAAAGCCAGACATTTTCATCTTGGAAAAGAAGAATGGGCACCGCGCACTAAAACTCTTACGACAGACCTTTCCTCTCACATTTTGCTGCCATTTGGTCACAAAAAGGTGAGGTAAATTTCTATGTTGCAATAGCACTAGTCTTTACTTAATAGTTATTTTTCTGCTGTTCTGTTAGCACTTTAAAGCGTTCTGTAGGTCTACGTACTTGTGGTTTAACTCCAGTCAGCAACCAAGTGACATGCAGCTGCTCCCAACAGTGGGATTAGGGAGAGAATTGGAAGAGAGAATGAGAAAGCTCGTGGGTTGAGATAGAGACAGTTTAATAGGGAAAACAAAAGCCACATACATGCAAAATGAAACAAAGAATTAATTTCCTACTTCCCATGGACAGACAGGTGTTCAGCTATCTCCGGGAAAGCAAGGCTTCATCACATGTCATGGTGACTTGGAAAGACAAATGCCATCACTGTAAATGTCCCCCCCTTCCTCCTTCTTTCCCTCATTTTACATACTGAGCATGATGACATACACTGTGGATGATCCCTTTGGTCAGTTGGGGGTACTTTCCATTAGACCAGACTGCTCAAGGCCCATCCAATCTGGCATTCTTTTCAGAAACATAGAGAGGATAGACTTCTGTTAACACAAACAAAGCTACTTATACCTTGTCAAAATGAGGTCTGTGTTGGGGTATAAAAGACCTCCCTCAACTAAGAATATGTAAGAACTTTTGAGAACAAAATACGTAGAGGCTGATGAATTAAAGGAAGTGTTTCTCTTTCTAATGACAGAAATGGCAGGGAATAAGCCACATTAAACTGTGTTGTGCATTATTGTGATTAAAAACACTTACCCTATTATTCATGGGAGACCACTTTTCATAGCATATAAATTTAATCTAATGACATTTAGCCCACAAAGGTCTCTAAATCCATCATCTTCCACCAGCTTTTAAAAATTGGCATGAACTTACAGGATTGTTCCTCATTTCTCCTCCTACTGCTTTTGTGGCTCTGCTGTTGCCTTCAAGGTCTGCTAATTACTTGTAGGCAACAGCCTCTCCATACTTCATATCTCTCAACAGCGTTCACAACACTTGCCTGGTGAATGAATGCCACTAGAGCCAGAGCAGCAAGCTGGCCAACTTAGTGAGGTAGGCTTTAAACTGAAGGACTTGGGGAGAAGGGTCTAAAGTGACAACAGTCATACCAGTTCAACTGATTGGAGAACATTCCACACAACCAGAGCAGCAACAAATGTTTCTTAGCTGTCCTACCAAGATGAGAACCAGAAAAACAATCAGAGCTCCTTGGCCCATCAGAAAGTTCTGATATCGTAGCAGTAACTGAAACATGGTGAAACAATCCAAATGGCTCAGGGGATCATAATGGATGACTACAGGCTCTTTTGTGAGGACAGACAGGGAAGAAGTGAAGTTGTACTCTATATTAAGGAGAACCTTGAATGTATAGAAACAACTATGGTTGACTTCAGTTGATCCCACTGGGGTGACAATCAATACCATTCTAAATCTGAATCCATTCTAAATAGGAAGCATAATGACTTCACTCTAATAAGATACTGATACACTTCAAGTAATTCAAAGAAATCTGAGAAATGGCTTAAATAAGGTCAAAATTTCTGATACTAAGCCTAATTGGAGGGTGGTTTGGTTTCAAAACCTTGGTAAAATGCCAAGTATT
>JAOXXN010000449.1:117118-128110 GCA_026770055.1 Myrmophylax atrothorax | reverse complement strand
TTTACAGAGAGAGTAATCAGGCATTGGAATGGGCTGCCCAGAGAGGTGGTGGATTCACCATCTCTGGAGGTTTTTAAGGTGAGATTGGCCGTGGCACTGAGTGCCATGAGCTAGTAAATGGACTGGAGTTGGACCAAGGGTTGCACTTGATGATCTCGGAGGTCTTTTCCAACCCAATCGATCCTATGATTCTATCAACTACAAGTCCTACAGACAGTTACCAAAAGGTATCCTCCAAAAATTTTTAATACATTTTAAGTCTTAGAAAGCTGTTTGAGCTACCAAGTCCTTACAAAAAGCAAAGAAAGAAAGAAACCGTCAGATAAGAACTCAACTGCCTTTTGTAATTACTACTTGTGCTGATAACCTTTCTTCATAATTATTTTAAAATGTTTCCATTGTTATAATTTTTAAAGCAATACAACATTTCTAGCATTTATTATTTTTCTTCCTTGTTCCTAAGTGTTTTATCTGCATTAACAGCAACAATGCAAAAAAAAAATAATTCATAATACTTCAAAATTAGCTAATTAACACAACATAGAAATTAAAAAAAAAATTAAGCAATTCAGGTAAAAAGTCAGCAGACTGCTTGGTGAAAAGAAATGGCTGAATGGAATTTTAGTCATCACAGAGATGAAAACAAAAACTGTATACAGCCTACTGTTAAAAATAATTTAAGTTGCTACTCCATCCAAATTTCCTTTAATGTACTAAATTGGATAAATTTTACATTACTGGGATTTTGCAGATCTAATAGAGGTGACTTTGCTCTGCTCTGTGATTTGAAAGCTGGAAGCTCTTCAATGTACTGCTTGTTAACCTCTTGGCAGGAGCCAGACAACAGCCCTGTGGATGACAAATGTGAAGAGACAAGTTTTACATCTTAACAAAACAGTTATGAAATTACTATTACTAAAAAAGCACGATCCTGAATTTTTTAGCCAGAGATTCAAGCCAGCTGCTGGATTCACAATACTTCCTTGTTACATTCCATATAAAGGACTTAATCCTCACCTAGATTAGGTCAGTTACGATTAAAAGAAAATTTGGCTGAATTAGCAGTCAAATCCTGAGAGTACATTCTGGGGCACAGATTTTTCCACTAAGAACTGGGTGTCTTTAGGATCAATCTCAAAAGACCAGCAATACAAACGTCATTAGAAAAATGATTCTGCTTTATCCATAAATCATCCCTTAAGAAGATTCATGTTCTGTAATGTTTAGCAAAATAACATTCTTTCTTTTGGGATTTATTCTACTACTATAGTATTTCTTTTTCTCTCATCTCTGACCCAGTTCAAAAATCAGAAGCCTATTAGGGCTACCAAGTCCAAACAAAAGGATAAAATAAAAACAGACAAAAAATCCAGTTACTTGATTCACCCAGGAATCTGTACAATATGAACAATTGTTTTCACAAATTATTATCCACACAAATAAATTCCTTAGAAATTTAAAAATCCCACATTACCCCTGCCTTTCTATTTAATATATGTGAACATTAGGCCATTTCATCTCCTTTTTGAGCAAGTTTGTTCCTTCACAGGCATTGTACTAAGCCTTCTCACTCACGAATTCAGGAAATTCCAAATACTTCTGTAGTGATTTTTCAAGTTGATGACCATTCACATAACTTGTAATCTACATACCACCAAATCTCTCCCTAATCTGGCTCTTTCAAGTGTTCTCAACCATCACGTTTAAAACACGACATTTATCTCCCTCCTGTTACTTGTTTTATGCAAATAATTCATACTTGCTTGAAATTTATCATCATGAATGAGTACTACTTCACAAATACACTACAAATGAGTACTACATGATCCAAGACCAGAAAATAACTGGGCAAAAAAATTAGATACTACATACCCTTTTCCCTTGGTTTTGTGCCTTTTTCAAGCTTAAGACTTTCCACTTCACTTTTTGTTGCTACATCTTCTTTTGAAGAACATTGGTCAGCTTGAGATGGGACATTCTGTGACCTCTGCTGCAGGCTCTCTGTTTTTTCACTGGCAAGTGAAACAATTTTCTCCTGTGGCTGTTTAGATTCAGTGGCTCCATTTAAGGGAATCAAAGGCTGAATGAAATTATATAGTTTTCTTAATGACCATGGCTTGCACTGAAAAATTCTGCCTACAACATTTTCACAGTTTGAGACTACTGTTCAGACACAGAAAAATAAGGCAATGAAAGGATTATTCATATAAAGCAATTAGTTATTTCACATTTTCTTTTACATAATCAAACGGGACTTAGAAACACTGATTATTTTTTAACATGAAACTGCAACAGTGTCTAAACCAGCAATAAATGGATAAGCTATACCTGTGCAGTCAAGCTCTCTCTTTGAAGAACTACAGATACCCCAAGAGTAGGAACCAGAGCCAAAGGCAATTGTGGCAGCTCCTGTTTAGCTCTATTTACTGGAACAAGGACAAATGACCCTTCTATTGCCACAGGGTGTTGATCAATCTCCACATTTCCTTTCTTCAGTAGTCCAGACAAGGGTATTTCAGTGCTTCCCAGAGAGTGGTCCTCACAGCAAAGATGGATCTGTAGCCATACAAAGGTACAAGAAAGTAACTGATTGTACTTGAACTGTCTGTGTACCCTCTACTAAAGATAGCACAAATCCAACAAATTGTCATGCCCAGCCTATCCCCTGTATGCTGAGAATAAGAATAGCTGTGAAATGTCAGTTTTGAGCAGGTAGGCTTTGCCCACTTCTAGGGCAGTAGCAAATCCTTCAGAAGTAGCATCGCCCCTCTGAGAACCTGTCATATCATTCCTTCTGTAGGAAAAAATCAATAGTCTGTGGCTTCTAAACACAGCACAAATTCTTGCCCTTAATGTACAGACACATAAAATGCATGACTGCAAGGTAAAGAAAAAAGTTATTGGAAAGCTCACCACTTAAGCAGCAAAGATTTTTGGAATTCAGTAACTGTTGTTAATTCCTGGTAAGCACATTATTCCTTTTTGAAAACCTGACTCAACTGTTCCTTCCTTACATAGCTTAATATATATCTAAGTAAAAGATGAACCTTAAAAAAACCCCACACTCTAAGGTAATTTATTTTCTTCAAAGTTACTCTTTGAAACTTACATACCAACTTGCTCTTTCCCAAGTCAAAGTCACTTTAGTTTGATTTAGCAGAACAGAATACTGTACGCTGATCCTTAATATTTATTACATTTAAGGAAAATTTTCATGCTAAAAGTGTCAGCTGCCAATATATACAGAGGTGACATAGGTATGTATCTATACATACAGACATACACATATATATATATATACAATCATACACTACATATATACACACCCTATTCCAGCAGTAAGTACCTTTTACAAAAGCCTTCATTTTTGGAAAAATATATTAAAATTAAGAATCCGAAGACAGTGCTCTGATCCTATATCCTAAATTCTAAGAAGCTGATTGAGAAGTCAGTAAAAGAAAACTGTAAATCGAAATGTGGACCTGACCTCATGACAGCTCTTGTTGAAAAAGTCATTCTTTACACGTGATGCAAACATGCATAATTCTCCGTATGCGTATATATGTATATTATATGCTATATTAAATACTTTTTTCAAGACAATAGACTAAGATTAAATTCCAAACTTACCAGTGTAGAGGTTTCTCCAAAAACTGAATAATATTTAAAGTTGAGACAAAAAAAAATCTGAAACAATGTAAGATTTAAACAAAAAATTCTTAAGCTACCCTGGATAACAAAATTGGAATGGTCTCTACAAACGAAGGAAAAGAACTTTTAAAGAGTCCAGATCCAAGACTCACTTTGTGTAACAAATAGTGTCTTATTTACCAGCTACACTATCAGAAACCCCATATGACCCTTATTCAAACACTCTCAAGTTTCGAGGTTAGTTGAGTCGTGCACAAATTGCCATAAACGCTCTAAATACTGCCCAATATTTAGAGTCATAGAATTATATATGTTGGAAAAGACCCTTAAGGTCACTGAGTCCAACACTCAACCCAACACTGCCAATTCCACCACTAAACCATTGTCCTCCATTTAAAGGCAAGGCTAGAAATAAGTAATATCCCGTAACAGCCCAAATGCATCTGTAGGGTATTTAAAAACAGCACTGGGCTAAGGAGTGGGGAAAAAACCTCCCAGATTTCCCTTATTACCCATAATGAGTGCTGAGGACAGCGATTTTAGAACTTAGGCAGGAGTGACTTGAGCAGCTGGCATGGGATTATCACAGGCAGCACAAAAGAGGACCTTGGTTTGCAGATGGCCTGACTGCAGTGTAGGTTCCAGAGCTCTGAGGTCTCGGGAATGCTGTGTTGGCTCTTTAGGAATGTCATGTTCCACCAACACCTTTTATCATGACATGTAAACCAGCTTACTATAGCAATTATATTAAAAAGACTGCACTCCATCTGAGCTGGGAAACTTGCTGCTAGGGTTTCCCTCTTATTAGGAAGAGTATCAACCTATATTTGAGCCCAAAGCACTCAAACACAATCTTACTTTTGGAAATAGAAATGTTTCCCAGATTCAGCCTGAAACACATTCTGTTTCTTTTATTTTCATTCACATTTGAGATGAAACAGCTTACCTGTAATTTTGACTGTGCACAAAGATAAACATGAAGGACATCAACTGCACTTCGTATTCGAACTGAAGCTCTTTCGGGCTCAAAGTTTGGATTAATTAAATCAGTGAAAGGTTCATGTGTGACATCGTTTCCCAGTAATGAGTAGTAGAAAAAAAACTCAGGTTGTAGTTCAGGAAGCTTCACAGTACTAGGAACTAACTGAAAGAGACAGAGAAGAGGATAATATATCTCTTTCGCTGATGTACAGCTACAGTAATTCTTCTTGAAAATTAGAGAGCTTAAAGTGATCTCAAACTACCAAGCAGCTGACCTAAATACTGGCTTGCATTACACAAATAAGATAACTTTTATATTAATATCCAAACTGAAGTAAAAAAAAAAGAGAAAACTTAATTTAAGAACATAACAGTAACTTGCAAAGTGACTATTTTGAATCACCAAGTATTAGCAAGAAACTTACAAAACAATAAAAAACCCTAGGTAGAAATAAGTTCTGGGAGGGTTAAAATACAAACACAGGATAGTACTTCTTAAAAACTACACATAGCAAGGAAACAGACCTGTTCCAACCGTGTGGCAAATGCAATGGTTACAGACAAGACAAAATAGTCTCTGCAATATTCTGCTGGTCCAATTTGATGATAACCCTCTTCTTCATTCAAGACTGGTACAATACTCTTAGGATCTAGACCAGGAGAAAGGGTAACTACTAAGAGAGAAGAAAAAACTGTAAGTAACTAGTGATCTTATTAATTGCTGCAGCAATCGGATATATAATTTATGATGGAATGATGGACCTCTGTTTTGATGGACAGAAATCAGTTTACTGTTAATGATCCAGGGTTTTTATACTAATCACTTTCAACTGGGAGTGGTTAAGCAAATCAAGGGCATAACAGAGCTGCAGCCACACAGACACCACACACACTACTCACCTGCACCCCTACACATAGCTGAGCACTCAGCTCTGTCCCTCAACAGTAAATCAAAGACTTTAGATACAACAATACAAGGTCATTTTGACAATTCCCAGGCCTCCTTGACTTTCTTGTTCTCATGGTGTCTCATTACAACAATTCAAAGTTTACCTTTAAGTATTGTATATGTGGAGACAAAAATTACTAATAAAGATCTTGATGTCTGATACTAAAGTACTGCAAAACACAAAAGAGTCTCTAGGTACACTTAGGTATAGCTACAAAAAATACTGAAATTAATTTCTGTTCAGTGGGCACATATACTATTTTGAACACTCTGCTAGACAGAATTCCAGCAAATATTTTTGTTTAATGTTACAGTGAGTGACATAACAGTGACTGGAAGACTACTTCACTAGGCTAGCGCCTGTCAGTTTCTTTATTTTGCACATTAAAGGAAACACAAGACAGTAACTGTATATGACAACCTGTTGAAACAAATAGGATGTACCATTCCACAGACTTTTGGAATGTTTCATTCAAAGACTTTTCATCTGAAGTTTCAGTGCATAAAACATCGTATTCTGGTTCACTAGTTTCTGCTCTATAGTGCCAGTAATTCAACATATTTCCAACCCCTCAGATTACACCAAATAGAAATAATCACACAGCATTTTGTGAACCAAAATGCTCCTGTTCAAATACTGGAAACTTTAGACAACTTAGGTCAGAAAAAAATAAAAAAGTGCATGAATCCTAAGCAGGAAATTGTCTGACTAGACTAGAACTGGATAATCTAGATTTGTCATAGCCACTGCATGCAACATTAACTTTATTACTGCAAAACCCCACACATCTTTTTTTCTCCCATTACCTAAATATGGTATTGGCTAATTTTGAGGTTAACATAAGGAAGTAAAAAGTTGGCAGACTTGTTTGTAGCAATTATTCCACAGAAAACATGAAGAGGGAAACAGTGCTGGGTGAAGGCAGAGGGATTTTCTTGTATTTTCTGCCAGTGTCATGAGGAGTAGAGCTCACAGGCACAAAGATCACAAGGGAAATGCAGACTAATGAATCATTTACAGTAGTTCCTTGCCTCCTTCACAAAATTTACAGTATGGAAAGCTCCCTGTGTTGCATTGTCAACCAGAAAGAATGGAGTAAGCTCTGTAATTACACTGTAACTTAAATACTGTCTCAACCAATCTTGAAAAGCAGCCACGTTGATGAAGTCTGGGCCAGAACCACAGAAAACACTTATTGCCACTGACCACTTTGTTTTTATGAAATCACAGCCACAGATCATAAGCAGGTGATGAATTTAGAATCAGGGAAAAGTTACCCTCAAGGCAAGAAAACAAAGTATTGTAAAGTTAGTAGGAGAGAATCCACTAGTTGCACCAGAGGCTTATTTTTCAGAAAGTAAGTAGATAGACTATTGGGTAGAAGATTGAGGGGATGAAAATATGTTGGTTTGGGGGGTTTTTGGAGGTCTTTTAAATCAAGTTTCAATGACTTTAGTTTGTTTTTTCAAAAACTACTAACTTGCATTTAAAAAATAACTAAAAAAAAGTCAGATTAAAAAGGCAACTGAAAGGCACAGCACAAAGATCTTTACTAGTGTCAACATTTGAATTTCAATAGATTTTTGACACATTTCACATTTCTTTCGAGAGAAATAAACAAGGGAATCCATAACCAGAATGAGTCTCAACAGCAAGGAGATGTTACTGAAAAAAACAACAGGACATGATCTAAGTACTGAAAGATTAAAAGAAAAATCCATCAAAACAGAAGCCTACCCAACAAATGAAATATACAAGCCCAACCTGCGGAAACTTTACACTCTATACAGAAGTTCCTTTCTTATTTCTTACATTACAGAACTTTCTAAAGCCCAGAAATACAAGCAAAATGCCCATGGGAGTTATGAGTCCTTGATTCCCATTTTAAAGATCGGTTGGTTTGCAACTTGTCACAAAACTACCACAGTAAAGCACCTCAAAAAATTTATTACCACAAGTACTTTTATCAGCTGTAAAGGATTTGCATTGGAACTGTTGTGAAATTAAATTTGAGAATTAAACCAACATATTTGCAACTAGTGATGTGTTCATCTGGCACAGAAACAGTTTTAATTCAGAGTGAGTGATACTATTTTACTTACCCTTCCCCTCTCTAGGGGGTGCCTCCTTGGCCTTAAAATCATTAGCCAGTGCTTTTGAATCAGTCTCCAACACAACACCTATTCGTACTTCAGGTTTAAATTTAGGGTACTTGTTACCAAGCAGAGAATACCATTTGGGTGCCTACATAATTAAAAACAAAAACATAAAGCAAAAGCATTTAAAAAATCCAAGAAAAACAACACACTACTGTTACAAAAAACTCAGTCTTGCTCTAGCACTTCTACTTCATCATCTACAGAAATGTACCTTGGATTTTATTTCTAAAATTTTGGCCTATTTTGAGTACACTATTATACTAAGATTCTATAGAATGGTTCATGGAAGACTAGATGAATATGCTCTTTTCATCAATTTCAGAAGTGAGCAAGGTTACTACAACAATAGTTTCATTTGCGTATGTTCTCATAGAGTCAAGAAGTCTCTCCTATTGAGAAAAAAAAAAAAAGGCAACAAACCCTTCCATACATGATCAGGTAGAGTAATACTCCAAACCAAGACTTGAAAGTTTAGCCTATGCCTTAATTCAAATTGTACTATCTGTAACAGTACTGCTGTCAAAACAAATTTTTAAAGTTTTATACCCTGTAACATACCTGTTTCTGTACCTGTGCAGTCCTCAAATCAAGTACAATATAGCCTATATTCTCTTTAGCTGAAGATACAGGATCCAATGCAAAACACTGGAGTTTGATAGGTGTATGCTGAAGCCTGAAAGACCAACTCAGTTGAAATACTAAAACTTATCTCTGCAATTAGTTCTCAAAAATAATTCAAAAGTTTCAAGGATGCCAATAAAACAAAAACTATTTTTTATATAACTAGTTTAATTAGGTTAGAAACTGAATTTATATTGAACTTATAAAAACTCATCCTTAAGCCAAAGAATGAAAAAGTGATTTAATTTTGTTAAAGGAGTGTATTAGAGGCTGATTCTCAAGTGCTATTAAAAAGACGATAGTGACAAATAAATACCAACTCACCCACATACCTCACATTAAATTCGAATTTCACATGTAACAGCATATTAAAAATAGCATTTACGGAGAACATTTTTGTGTAAAGCACCTAAACAGGTAGAGGTACAGAAAAGGCGTCTAGCACATGGTACATGCAGGTGTCTTTCTCTTGTCAAACAAAGATAATACGGCCTTCTAAACTTCTTTAAAAATACAATTGTAATATTACAACTTGTAAGTTAAAACCAAATGACAGTTATGGAAAAATGCAACTTCTCAGCTGTTCTCTTTGGCATTTTCAAAACCAAAGTAAAGCCTGAAAAGCCTATGTAAAATAATTCTATGTCATATAAGAATGCCTGAATCCAATGGTTGGATTATAGCATTACAGCTCTAAGCTCCTGAGAGTTTTTTTCCGTAGTGTAAAAACATAACCTTTAGAACTTTTAAACGTTACCTCTCTTGCCATACACTACCTTTTTCCATTATGGCAACCTTATGCTAGATTAAGGCAAAAGAAACCTTTCAAAAACCAGTTTAGATGCCAGTACCACAGAAATTGTATTTCAGTAGCTGTAAAGACAAGAAAATTAAATTTTATCTTCAAATTAGACTTAACTTTTTAACGTTACCTGTGCAGACGAAGTGCTTTCCTGCCAAGCTCCCAAGCCAATTCTGTAGCAAATTCTGGCTGATCAGTGTGCTCTATGGGATCAGTAGCCAACTGCCCGCCATCAAACTTTGCTTCAACTATAAGCAAGTGCTTGGGCCGTTTGGGAAAGTAGCGCCCTGTAAAAAAGTGTTTCACTGTCATGTGCTGTCACTAGGAAAGAAGCAAGAGCTCAGATTTATGCCATAAACCAACCGCATAAAATTAATTTCCTGTATCACTTTCCCTTCACTTACTCAAAGACTTAGATTTATTCCACAAAATGATTACACAAAATTAATTTCCCGTAATACTTCCCTTGCACTTTCTCTAAGGCTGTTCTCTACGTTAAAGGGAAAGTCTTCCCAGTATTCAGAAGTATGAAAGAAGAACATAATATGAAACAGACTACTTCTAAAGCACCCAGACACAAGACTAAGTAACAAAGAAGAGAGAGAAGGAAGGCAGGCAATTAGTATGATTTGAGAAATCCATGATAGGTAACAGGTCAGTGAGCAAGAGAGGGAAAGAGATTGAATGTTTTGCTTCAACTGCAGATGTTCAGACTGTTCCACATGTAAGCAGCAGAACACGACCTTACAAAAGTAGTGAAAGGTGTTTCTTCAGCCACTTGTTGGGGAAATAAAGCGTCACTATCAGATTAGGACAGTGCCTAAAACTATGTATGATTTGTCCCGGTCCAGCATCATCCTGTTTTCTGATTAAGAAGTTAAGCAACAAACGGAAGCGACCGCTTCCAAAATTTACTTATATCACAGTGCGTGGAGAGGACTATGGGCGTGGTCAGGGAACAAGATCTTATTTCTAAGCTCCTGTGCTAAACTACATAAATGGAGAGTTAATAGGATTTACTCGACAAAGAGAAACCATTCCGCCAACATCCCCACCCAGAACAACCCAAAATAGAAAGAGACACTCCAACAAACAAAACCCTCGGACTCACAGACTAACTAGACCAGAGCACGCAAACCCTGTAGAAATACAAAATCAAGAACAAATACCTATGTGCTCGAGTCAACACTACAAAAAAGCTTACAACAGATTGCTAAAACCCCCCCAAACAAACAACATCCACTCCCCGCTCCCCCCCAAAAAAAATCCAAAACAAAACAACAAAAAACAAAACCACAAAAAAGCAGGGATGGATGGCTGCTTTCCTCACGCATTTTAAGTAACATGTTGGGGTAGGTACCTCCAAATCCGAGACGGGGGGAGGCAGCCCTGGCTTTAAGACACGTACGTCCACAGCTTTCCTAACGCAACCTGTTTATTGAATGCTTCTTGGTTTTCCCCCTCACACCAGCGGATAAAACACATCAAGAGGCAGCGAGCATCCCTGACATTCCCTTCGGGAGGGAGACAGCGAAACAGCCACCACGAGGCCGCGACCGTCCCGGCCCCTGTTACCTTCCAGCACGGAGACAACGATCAGCAGCCGATCGGCGGCTCTGGAGACCATCTCCCCGCCCCGCCTGCGCCGCCGACGCCCTTTTGCCGCCTCGGAGCCTTTAAACGCCAACGGCCGCCGCTTCCGCCTGGCAACGCGCCCCGCCCGCCGCACGGGGCTGCTGCTTCCGCCCGACACCGCCCCGGTACCGCCCTGACACCGCCCCCGCACCGCCCCCGGCCCCCCCCCCCACCCCCCCCCCCCCCCCCCCCC
>JAOXXN010000449.1:51063-80176 GCA_026770055.1 Myrmophylax atrothorax | reverse complement strand
AGAACCTACAGCCCCCGGTATTCCCAGGAGGTCTCCCATCCAAGTACTAACTGGGCTTGACCCTGCTTAGTGTCTGAGATCAGACGGGATCTGGCGTCAGGGTGGCATTTAACTGCCTCTGTCACCCATATAGGGCTAACTTAAAGTTGGGTTTATTCCTATCAAGTTACTTCATGGCAAGTAATTGGAATGAGATGGAAGCTGAGCTCATCTTTAAGGCTTGCAGTGTGCAACATGAAAAGCATTAGTGGACTGTCAGGAATATAAAGGCATCTTTGACTCCCCACTCAGTGAGTAATTGGTCTCCAACATAGATTGTTTTCTATAAATGCTCAAGAAAATTTACAAAAGAGGGGGGAATAAAGAACAAATACTCATAAATGATCTCTTAAGCTTTGTATAGTTCCCAGATAAGCAAGATAGTAAGGTAAAGAGATACTTATTGCTGACTATCAATTATAAATATTTCCTTAGACCAAATTTCCCTGACTATTGAGTAATCCAGAAAGAAACAGCAGGGATTTGTTACATTTTTATTTATACTAGCAAAACTTCTTCTGTGACACTTTTAATCAATACAATTAGCAATCTATATATTAATATTTCTTTACATATCTGAGGGGTGATAATTAGCCTTGTGAAAGTGATGCTTACAAAGGGTTATGCCAAAAATTCTTCTAGGACCTAAAATACATACCAGAAAGAAAGTTACCAAAACTACATGTCCATTTTATATCACTTGTGGAGCAGTAAGGCAAGGTTTTGTGCCACTGGAAAATTTGGTCCATTAAGGGGAGGAAAGAGATAATATATACATGAGGTAACGGTGTAAAGACCATCAGCAGGATGTCTCACCGAGTACTAATGATCTTTCTAAATGAATATTAATATGTTTAATCCACTGCATGTCATCTTGTATTATATCTCCCACATTTTGTAATTATTATTTTATTAATATTAAAATAAAAAATGTATGTGTTCATACTATCCATCTGTGCCTAAACCCAAAAAGTTAGTTACCACATAATGCAATGTACAGCTCAGGCACCAGGGTTTTCTCCTCTACAGCAAGTCCACGGACCAATGATTTTGGGCACAGCCAGCTTCACACAGCATTTGCACATGATTTGTATGCCCACAGCAATATAAACACTGCTGGTGTTGTATGGGGACATACCAAAACAGGGAGGGTGAATTGTTGGTACAGAAAAATGAAAGGTGAGCAATTCAGGTCTATATGGACCCTGTAATACTGAAACAGCTACTAGCTAAGAATAAACAAGGCCACAGCTGCTGCTGACTGGTAAAGGAGAGATCCCTCCCTGGGAGTCCTCAGCAACTCCCCAGAAGTTTCTCATGAGAACTTCCCAAGTTTCCCACTGGACTCCGGAGATGTACCTGAAAACAGTTAGGATAAGTTCATCAAAACACTGGACTTGTGAGATATGGATTATAACCAATTGGAATTTGTAGTTTGATGGTGTGAGGTTCAATTTAGCCAATAGAATGTAGCCTTAACCCTATATAAACCGTGTGCAGTGTGTAATAAAGGGCTTTGACCATAAACCTTAAAGGCTTGTTGGGTGAAGTTCTTTTCCTCTGGAAAAATTGTTTCCTTTAGTGAACAGCACTGAGAAATAATTCCCTACTACAACAATTCTACTGACGGTAAGTTTTCACTAAATGTAGGTGCTTTTCACCAAAGGAAGAATTTGGAGAAAGTCATTCAAACTTGTCATGCCAAATGACACTTGTTACCCACTGAATGAAACAAATAGAGGAATTTCAAGAAAAAAGATTAAACCTGAGAAGACCTGAAAGAGTGGACTGGCAATAAAATCTAAACACAAAATGAAAAGGCATGAAAAAATGCTGAAATTATTGCTATCATTTGGTCAGAAAGGAAACCAAGTCAGATGAAGAAAAAAGAGGAAGAGCTACATTAATATCTAACAGCATTTTTTGCCATGATTCTTTACCTAAGCATCTTATCATAACTTGGAACCATAATGCCTGATTTAAGTGTTATAAATAATTGCTTGTTCTTGCAGTTTTCATCAATTTAGTTAAAATAAAATATTATATTTAAGGGAATAGATAATATCAAGGAATTTATCACAAAAAGAGCATATATTTTATAGTTTTTAAGGCCTTGGGTATTCTTAACCATATACCCAGCATACCCTCTGCTGTATCAAGTGGGACCTCACTGGAGCTGAAGAGGCCAGATAAAAGCTGGGATCAGCAGCAGGGATCAGGAAAAGTGAAAGCAACTTGAGTAAGGCCTGAGACACCCTGAAATTGAGTAAAATATTGGACACCTCCTTCACTCCAAGTGCTATGGGATCTGAACGTAAGTAGTGAAATAGCAAGGAGTCTACAAACCACTGCAGGGAGTTAAAGCACACAAGGTGACTACAACTATTAGAGAACACATGCTAAGTCTTCTGGAAGTCTTCATGTCATACTCAGACTGATAGAAAACATATTATAAATTAATTATAAAACCAACAACAAGAAAAAGATGGATTTTTTTGCAGATTGTATTTCTACAACACCTTCTGCTTTTCTTTTTTACTGGTTTCCAGTGTTTAGGAACTGGAAATGGATATTTGTATATAGGGAGATGTTATGGTTTAACCTAGGCCTAAATTTAGGCTTTAGTTTTCAGAGTAGGCCTGAGATAATCAGCTGACTTCTACTGGCCAGTGGTATTCCATTCCATATTCTGACATCATCTCGAATATAAAAGCAGGTGTAGGAGGGGGTTAGTTCAGTTCCTGATGGCTGTTTGTCTGGGGAAGACGTATTGTGATTTGTTTTCCTGGACCAGACCCTACCACCTCACCACTATGGTATCCTAGGAGAGTAAAATGTTTGTTCTTAGTCTTTGTTTGGGTCTGTCCCTCCGGGGATTGAGTTCTCTTGAGTGATTTGTAGCTAGAATAGTGGAAGTTCTGTTCAGTGGGGAGTGGGGAGTTATTTTTTTGTTATTTCTGACTTGTGTAGGTGTGTGTTATATTGTAGTCTTCTTTCAATTTTCTCTTTTCTTTATAAATATATATAGCTAGTTTAAGTTTAAATCTTGGAGGTTTTTTTTTCTCCCTCCCTTTTGTCAGCGAGGAGGGGAGGGAGGGAGACTGACTCTGTATTGGGCAGTTGGCATTTTGCCGGCTCAACCCAAGATAATTATCCATTATTTGATAAAAAAAAGGAATAAATGGGTTCTTAAATTTGCAAAGTGTAAAAGAAATGATATATACTTACTGTGAAGAAGCTGCAATTCAGTCATTTACTATGCCTTGTGTTTACTTATAAATCATATAACCTTCTTGAATTCCTAACTCTAGAGGATAACAACTGTTCTGTAAAAAAGGAGGTTTCAGCTTTAGGAATGGGAATGCAAAATTGAAGGAGTTACCCAGGTGTTGAAAAAAAATTTGGAAAAGAATGCATGTCTGCAAAAGAATTGATGGTGAGCATTAATTGCTTCATTACCAATGTAATTTCATCATCATCATCATCATCATCATCAAATATTTTTTCAGAATCAAATATTTTTTCAAATTCAAAATAGATTGTTACTTTCAATGATTGTACATTGATTACAACTAAAAGTAGGAAATCATGCTTTTCTAAAGTTCATTCACATTCCAAAGTCATATTTTGCCCATCCCTAGAATTAAGCATCTTCTTTTTTTCTGAAAGGAAGTAAAAGACTCACAAATCATGAGTTCTGTATGCAGAGTGAAAACTAGATTCTTCAGGAAAGAGAAACTGGACTGAGGAAGGAAAAAGACTGAACTGAGAGATAAGGTGCTTTAGGATTTGAAGCAAATCCCTCATTATTGCATTACAAAATAGATCTTTCTAAAGCTGAGTGGATAAAATGTACTATAACCTTTAAGTACCATCATAATATATTCCCCTCAAGTTGACAATAGCATGACAATTAACAGATGGAGGAAAGGAAACAGATGAGATTAGCAATACAACTGTCATTGACTCATACTAACTTTATAAACTGAGCTGATATGTCAGGATGTGTTTTTAATTGAAGCTGAAATGTTGATATGGTCATGTAAGTAATAGTGCCTTAGAAAGCCTTGCCTAAAAAGTGGATGTGAACATTTTATGTGAGTTTAAGGAAAGATGGGACAAGCTTATGCATAGAGGTCTCTTGAGAATTACTAGCCAAATAAACCCACGTGAAACTCAAGAAATCCAGTGGTGGTCTGGAAAGGAGTCTGTTGGGGATGCACATGCACTACCTTTAAAGTCATTGGTTTCAGAATGTTCATAGTGAAACAGAGGAAATCTGAAAATGTATATTTTTTTAATTTGGAAAGTTAATTGTCATTTTAGGTAAGCTTTACCCACTTATTTCTTCTACCTTTGTCATTACAAATCTTTGTTACATAATTGCTGGCATTTTGATCCATGGTGTGACTTGCATGAGAATTCGTCAGGTTTTGTGTTCTGAGATAGAATTAAACTGAAGGGCCAGTTGGGCCTATTACTATAATACTAAACAAATATTGTAATGACAAAAAGTGTCATTGCAAGTTTATTTCATCAGTTAAACAGAGAGACATGCAAGGGTTCTTTCAACACTGTAGCTAGATTTGTGAAAAATAAATTAATGGTTGATGATTTTTAAAGGCCACACCCTGTTCCAAGAGGTAGTTTCAGGGACCTTTGACAGCAATCCGAGAGTGTTTGGAATACTTACCTGCAAACACATGAAGGGAGAAGAGAGCATCTGAAGAGAGATTACTGATTGAAACCGATGGAATATAAAAGGAGTTGAAGTTATGGCTAGCAGAGCATGACAAAAGGTCTTTCTGGACTGTTGGATGATTTCAAGTTTGAGAACTAAGTTTTTTAAGGGCTTCAAGGCCAGGGCTTTGAGATTTCCTTGGATTAACAATGGAGTAAAACATTAAATATACCTGTGTTTTTCAGATGGTTTGATTTTCTGGTATTGCAACAGAAAATCATTCCATTGCACTTTCCATCTCTGGAATTGTTCAGGGCCAGGTTGGATGGGGTCCTGTGCAACTTTGTCTACTGAGTGCTGTCCTTGCCCCCTGCAGAGTGGTTGGATCTAGGTGATCTTTAAGGTCCCAACACAAGCAAGTCTGTGATTCTATGATGAAATATTCATTTATTTTCTCCTGACTGTATAAAATATGCATGTCACAATTATCATGAAAGTAGTTTGGTAAAGTAAACAAAAAATAAACAGCGGAGGAACTGGACTTCACGCTACAAATCTATGAGATTCAAAGTGAAGACATTTTATTAGACATAGCACACAGTTCATATAGGGTTAGGACTGCAGCTTATTGGCTAAAAGGAGTTACACACCGCCACGCTAGAAACTTCAGTTGGTTAAAACCTATCTCTCACAAGTCCCATGTTTATATTATTTGTCCTGACTGTTTTCGTGCACCTGCAGAATCCTGTGAATTCCTACTATGTGAATCCTTGGGGAGTAACCCTCCTCCCCACCAGCCAGCAGCAGCTGAGCTCTTTGCTGCTTCTGGCTGATAGCTAAGTCTCACAGGGTTTTCTATAGATCTGAGTTGCTCACTTTTGATTTTACTGTAACAACAATTTAGTAGCTTTGATATTCTTTTAAACAGTTTATTTAGGAGTATATCTGGAACATTAAAAAGGAATGAAGTAGGTAGTAAATTTTTATATTAAAGGTTACTCGCATATTTGAATTGTTGTGACAACATCTTGGAATATTGAAAATTGCCTATAATTACAGTTGTGCTGTTGTTGCAACTTAGGCATTTGAGAAATGTTGGAATAAAGAAGGTGATTAAATGAGTTACTCTTCTACTCTGTCTTATACAGCATCTTAGAGAGTCTTTGTTGCTACAGAATAGGGTTCTTGTGCTGCCTATAGTCTTTGGTGATAAATGGGATGTTTTCAACTGAGATTTAGAGAGATGTGTAGATGTATCTCTCTATCGAGATGTCTGAAATATTTTTCAGCAGTAGTTGTGAGAGAGATTGTTGAGTGGGTGTGTATCATCTTTGATAGTGATGTAATGTAAGGAGCTGGCAGTTGTTGCCAGGACAATTGAAACAGGGAGCTTTAATATGAATATGATTTCATGGTTTGATCAAGTTCTTGCATCCCTCTAAGAATTTTTCTTATAGCTACTGTTGCACTCACAATTAGGTTTTGAATACTGTAGCGACATGTGTTTCCTTATATAATGTGTTCTTTTGGATGATGTGTGAACCAGGGACAATAGCAACAAAGCTGTTGAATATATCCAAATGAATAATGGAACAGAAGACAGAACAGAGTATGTTCTTCTAACTCATCTGTTTATTCACCATGTGTATAGTATTAGGGTTTCTCTTCAGTGCCTTTAATCAGTTTCCTTTATGTCTATTTCTATATGGATTTCTTAGGACATTTTCAGTGTTCCAAGTTCTTCAGGATGATACAACTGCACAACATATATTTTTATGTAAAAAAATAGGTTGATTATACTGGTAAATTGAAGAAACATTTTTATTTACACACCTGTATAGTTCCATTAAAACTCATTCAGTTGCTCTCTATGTAGAATTTTATTCATCAGTGAGAGTGAAAAACAAGCACTTGAAGCAGACTGGATTTGCTCATTTGGGGTGTTTGTCTATTAAGCAACTTTGTGTGCAGATCATCAATGTGTAAAACATTTATCAGATTAAAAATGTCTCCTTGAGAAAATAGTTGTCTGTCTGTCCTCTTCAGATATCACAAATTGCTTATCTAATTGTTAGGCAATACAGGTCTTTAGGGAATGATTCCTTTAGTACTTGTATTGACTTGAAGTACTGAAGTATTTAGTCACCTGTTGTAATGCAGGACAAACATTATTGAAGTTGTGAGGTCAAGTGCCTGAAAGTTTCCAAGTTCTGTGGCATGCAAATGAATTCCATCATTCATGTAATGGAGAGGAGAACTGAGCAAACTCTCCCAAGCTGGGAATAGCTGCTGTAATTTTGGAGCTAGCAGTTTACCCACACCAGTGTGTTGGTGAATCCAAAGTAATAAGTTTTGCCTTTTGACTTCTG
Organism: Myrmophylax atrothorax; assembly: GCA_026770055.1. Classification (NCBI taxonomy): domain Eukaryota; kingdom Metazoa; phylum Chordata; class Aves; order Passeriformes; family Thamnophilidae; genus Myrmophylax; species Myrmophylax atrothorax. The sequence goes on along the minus strand of JAOXXN010000449.1, from coordinate 73,087 downwards.
ACCATCAAACGTTGTAGAACCAGTACTGGCAGAAATGGTTAATTCTCTGTGTGCCAAATAAATACAGCTAACCTCAGGTGTTTCTTCACTGTAAACTGAGTATTTGTTTTGGGATGGTATCACTATAGTCTTGTGGCTAAATTTACTTCAGTTAATTTGAGTATATTCTGTATTAAGTCATGTCAACATGGATCAGTAGGCTGCCTGTGTTTTGCCATCGATTTTAATTGGTGTTTCTAAAACAGCCAGAGATTTTTGGCCTTCTGCAGGTATTGGGTGTGTGACTGTTGCCAGTGACCTGAAACAGTGGTGTCACTTTTCTTACTTGTCTTCAGAGCTTCTTTCCTTGCTTTTCAGGCAGTCTCCCCATGGTGCTTGGGAAAGTCTATTAAATTGCATTAAAAAATAAAACCTCTAGTAGCTGATGTTAGCTGTGCTTCTCAGTTACTGTAATGTTACTTCCTTTCTTACAGGTCTTCCAGGCTTGTTTCACTTTTTATTCTCAGTCTATATGGATTTTAGATTAATTTCTAATAAGATCTAACTACTTTTCCTGCTATGTAGTACTATTTTGACTTTTTCCATAGCTTCCTTTACCTTCTTTCTCTTTACACGTGAACATAAATAGTCATTTCACTCGTATGATGTCAAGTTGTTAACTTGGCTTTGATGGTGTGTTTGCCATTATACTGATATTTAGTCATATGTTTTTTTAACCAAGAATGAGTGTTTAAATCCTAGCAATTTCCCCATTCTGGGGTGAAGCTTTTTGTTCAAGTGTGCCATTTATGTCAACAGAGTTGAAAAATGAAAACTAAACAGTAAATCAAGCTCTGAAATGAGGCCAAGGATGACATTTGTTTTTTTTGGTAGATTGCCCATACTGCCCATAGAGCCAGCACATAGCAAGAAAAGGATTTTGAAAGTAAGTTAGAATGCTTACACTGCATGTGTTACTTTCTCACTTTAGGTGATGCACACTTTTGAATGATATCTGACTTCTGAGCCTTATAAATTATGGTCAGTCTTTAAAAAAAAATCTGCTGGATCTTCCTTAACAGTCTAGGAAAACTGATGCAATTCCAATAACTTGTTTCTTACTTGCATTTTGTATCAGAATTTTTTACATGCCAAGTAATCACAAATCCTACAGGTATGTATATCTTTGTCTTTTAGTGCTTTTTTGCTGGAATGTGGACATTATGGTGAAGAAAAGATATTGCCATCAACAGTATAACACAGTCATAGGTAAGAGCAGTAAATAAATGAAAACCTTTTGTATTACTAAGGTAAATTCATCATAAAATGTACAGGAACTTCAGCATGAAAAAAGTCATAATTGCTGTCCTTATGTCAAATAAGTTGCAGATTAGATTGTTAGGAAATGTTGTAAAAGAACACTTGTGTCCTGGAGAAGCTGCGACAGGAATGTTTGCATGTCTTCCTTTTTGATAAGTAATGTGGGAAAAATGTTTGTGACTTATGATGTTTGTTTAGCAAGTATCTTATAAAAGGTAGTAATTTCAGTTTATGGAAGAAAGCATACCCGTAATGTAACTGGAGTGTCTCTTGGTTCAACAGCAGAAAAGGAAAGGACATAAACTACCATTTAATAGATTTGCCCATCTAATAGATCTATTTCTGGAAATTGAAATTTATGTTGTTCATAATGTATTTGGTGCACTAAAAATTCTAGGATTTCTTACTGTTAGTTCTCACTGAAGAAGCAGTAAAATATGGAACATAAGTGTTTTTTCTTCAGTACTTAAAATGTATGTGCATTCTGTTGCTGATCCTCTAAGTACTGAGTGGTGCCCTTTTAGTTCTAACTCAACATGCTTAATGTCTCGTTTTCTTATTTCTTCCCTATTTTTTGTGGCATAGTGGGTGAGGAAAAATTACCTGTTGCTTCCCATTGAGTCTGTTCCTCTGAGACCTGTGGTTTGGAAAGTGACTTTAGAATATCTAGTGATGGTGCTTCAACCTGCAAGGTTATGTAGTAGCCTAATGTGGTTTTTCTCTTAAATGCCTCAGTCTGTACCGTGGCCCACCACTGCATTTACCCTTACTGCTGAAGTCCTTTTCCCTTGCACTAAGCAAGTTGTCTTGGACTGGAACCTGTATTATTTGTGGTTTTTGATTGTTCTCAGAACAAGTGTTTCCTTCCCCCTTTTGCCAGTATCATGGTAATGTTTCTTTGCCAAACAAATTTCCATGTGCTTCATTGTCCCAGTGATAGGTTAGTCACCTGCTGATAATTGATGTTATCATCTAGTTATAATCATGCTGTCCGTATGTGTGATTCAACAGATGAAATTATTCAGGGGGATGTTGATATTACTTGGTATATTTTCTCTGCCAGCTCTTTGATTTTTTTCCAACGTAGCAAGCTGTGCTGCAAGCAGTAATTTTACTTTGTGAGAAATGGGTTTCAGACTGAAAGTGTCTTCAGCTCAAAGTGTTTAAAATAAGCTCCTGGTGACTGTCTTTAGAATAGGCTGTAGCACTTGAAGTACAGGTTTTTTCAGAGAGTGTTTTCTTGTACAACAGTGTATACCCAACATTGAAGCAAATGTAGCAAAATAATATTGGGCAGGTATTTAACTTATCCTGAAATTTTACTTGGTAGATGCCAGCTACCTTCTAGATTATGGGTTTTAACACTACTGTCATTAAATAGAAAACAATATCCATTCTTCTTATAGCAGAGATTTAAAAAAAAAGAAAAAGGTATTCTTGGAGTTCTTCATGTCAGTAATAAGATAACATTATTTTTACTGAAATCTCTGTAGGAATTGGTGTCCAGTCAATGATGCCAAACACTGGAGAAAGGTACTGGGTTAGCAAATTTTGGATGTAAGTGTGGTAGGGGAGAATATGTAAATATATTTTAGTTTTAGATTCTAGGAGTTACTGAAAGAACTGGAGTGTCCTTGTCATGGGTATATAAATTGTGCATCTCAGAAATTACAATTTGGAAAAGATAATAAATAATTTACATAACTATGCAGTGTGAGCATGTCCTTAAAACAACTGTTAGTACTTGAGGGGGAAAAAAATGTAATGCTTTCTTTTGCAGAGCTGACATAAGATAGAGTGAGAGTCTTAGTGTTGGTCTTAAGTGTGTCGATTCAGGAGGTAGCTTTTAGGGTGTTTTTTGTTGCTTTTTTAAAATATCTGTTGCATGCAGTATTGAGATTTTTTAGCACACTTCAGTTGCACCAATGTCTCTTGCCTTTACATGCTAAAATCAGAGGTTTTAACCTTAAAGTAGTACCTTTCATAGATCTGTAAAGCAGATAAAATTAGTTATAGCTTAACTGTGTGACTAGTTGAAGAGAAAGATAATTTTGTACAAGAACCTTACTATCTTGGAACAACTTTATTTTTCTTTTAACAGATTTCCTGTAAATACTGGTAAATCTCACTGCTGTTGTGCATTCTGGAGATACATTTTTACTGCAGATACTACCAAGGCTTTGCAAAGAGGAGGAACATGCTGCTGTTGACTGCTTAGTGATAGTAACCAGATAGGCTTTGACTTACGATGTTCTTCTTCTCATATTGTCCCGTTGGAGTTTGCTTATAGTGATTTTTAAACAGAGGAAGAAATCAAAGTGGAGTATTGTAAACTTGACATGGAGAATAAAAAGAAAGACAAAGACAAGCCAGATGAAAAAATGGCACGGCCTAGTGGGAGATCAGGCCATAATCCACGTGGAACTGGTTCTTCAAATTCTGGAGTGTTAATGGTTGGCCCGAACTTCAGAGTTGGTAAAAAAATTGGATGCGGCAATTTTGGAGAACTTCGGTTAGGTAAGATCCTTGTTTCTCTATTTCAGTTTATATTATTCAAGGCTCTTTGTGCAGTGTAAACGTGAACATTTCTGTATGAATACACCATGCAATTTTTCAAACTGCTTTAAACCTTCAGGTGTGCAAGGTGAATTTAACCCTTCTTTTGTGACTTTACCCTAGTCAGTGCAAGCTCAATGGCATATGAGGAATCCCTGTAGCTGGAGACTTTCTGGTGCTAACAATGTTTGGTAACTGTGTGGCGTGCTGTCCTGAATTCAGTCAGTTGTGTCTTTCAAAATGCTGGAAGTTACTTTATGGTTATTGGAGTTTGCTGTTTTCTGACCTCCTGAAGCAGTTTATTCAAATGTATTTGGGCCTAAATGCATGTGAGACTCATCCCTGTCCTATAGATCCAGTTAATAGTACTGTGGTCTTGGAGACCTCTTGGAGTTACCTACAGCATTTTTAGTAGCAGGAAGCACTTGGATTCCTTCATTTCCTTTCTAGTGTAGTGAGGCTTAACAGTGAGCTGCTGTTACACTGAGGCAGTGAGAATCCATCTGTAGAGGAAATCTGGGAGATGGATAATTCAGTCACCTTAGTTCCCTACTGAACAGATGGCTGAAAATCAAATGGTGGAGAAAGCAAAGAATTTGGGCAGCAAATCTGGAAATAATACCTTATTGTTTGTTAAAATAGACATGAAGTGATGGCTGCGTGCGTTTGGAAGACTGTGTATTTATGGAGACTTGGATTTCCATGATGGACAGAATGATTAGCCAGGGTTTTCAAGATATGTGAATTCTCTGTGTGTTAATAAATGTAACTTGACACTTAATGGCAAGAATTTATTTTACAATGTTCTTGGAAGGCTTGAGTTTATACAATGCTTCACACTTTGAAGAGAGATGGGTTTCAAAGTTAGATATTTGAGAGTACAGTGGGCTGTTACGTAGGTATTGTTTCTGTTGATGTTTGCCTGTGGTAGAACTACTACTCGTTGCTTTTCAGGTAGTATTTGTAATGTAGTGCTTGCATGAAATATAACATGTTTTTAATATAATGCATTCTGGAGACTGTTAGGATGTAAACAGAGTTAGCAAATTGATATGGTCGGGGGTCTAAAGAAAATGTTGTTGCAGTTCTGACAGAGGACACTGAATTTCACAATCTCAGTAACAGGTACTCTTGTTTCTCCTATTGATGCTAAACAAGATTGGTACATGTGTGCCTTTGCAGTCCACAAGTCAAGCTGTAACTGTCTTCCACTCTTCTAAAACTTTTGTCTACTGGCTTTGAAGGATAATTTTTGTTTCAGAACTCTCCATGGACTAAATCAAACCTGTGGAATTATTATTACATAAAGGCAACTGCAAACTAGTAAAGTTAATTTTTTGCCTGACTCTTGTCTTGGTCATACAATATACAGAGTTGATTAAAAGTTAGTATCAGATTAACTCATTTGCTTACAGCTGGTACAGGGGGAGATAATCTTTCATTTTAAAGACAATATTAAATTAGTTTAAGACAGTCTGATAGTAGTGAAATAAAACAGAAAAAGCAAGTAAAAGAAATAGGAGGAAGATAATAGGGTGGTGTACTGTTGTGCAACAGTCACTGTGGCAAGTGCAGCCTTCTTGTTTTAACGTGTTTGGGTTTTGCATATATATTAGATGTTTCAAATCATTATTTACTGTTGTTTGTGAGGTTAGATGTTTTAAATGTGAGTTACTGAAAGCAGGAGTTAAGGTTGGTATTATAGATTCTGATTTAAATTTGTTATTTTTGCATTTGCAATGCTACAGTCAAGTACTTAGTGAGCACCCTTTCTACAAAGATGCACGCAAGCACTTTGTTTTATGTACTTCTATGAGTGGAAATATATTTTAAATATATTCTAAGGTCAAATGTGAAAGATTTGACAGAGGAATGAAGTTGTTAGAGTGGTGAAGTTGTGCTTAGGAGACAGAAAATCAGTTATGAATTGGTAGCTGTTGTAGTTCTTCCACCTGAGAAGAGAGCAGTTGTCAGGTTTCAGTTGGGACTCGTGGATCAAATGGTGGTAATAAAAATGTAGCAAATGACTGTGATGTGCAGCCATTAGAAAAGGACTAAGTTGTTTTGAATACTGAGCTGTTAATTTTAAGGTTGTTCTGAGTGTTATTGAAGGTAAACTGATGGATTAGTAATGGACAGGTTATTGTTGTTGCACGTGATGCATTACTCAATACCTGCTGTGTGTTTGGAGGCAGATCAACAGTGGTGTCAAATCTGCCATATTTTAAAGCGACAATTGTCTTGACTCACCACATGGGAAGTTAGAGTCCCTTCTGATGTTACTTCAGAATAAGCCTGTCATTACAGCATTTGGCTACTGGAATCCTGTATCCAGTTACTTAAATGTAACTGGATTTGTTACCTACTCCAAGTAGCTGATTTATGTATCTAATAGAGGGAGCAGGGCTCCTGCAGGAGTTTCTTTTGGTTTCTTGTATTGTGTAATACACCGTGCAGAGACACAGAAGCAACTTCAAACAAAGTATGCTTTTTATCAAAAATGTAACTGAAATGATCATGAGATAAGAAATAACTATTTAAGATGCCTGAAATTTCACTCTAGTCCCTGGATAGGTCTTGGAATTACGCATTCTAATGGTGGTCCAATTAACGCATGCTGCTCATATTGATTGTGTCTGTTACTGTGCAGCCCTCAGGTAAGTTGCTTTTATAAAGCTGATCCCTTAACAGACACATAATGTTAATGCATCTTGTTTCAGCTTTGCAAGAGTACTCTATTTTTTAAAATAAGAATTAGAGATGAAATTGCGGTCTTTGACAGTGTAACTTGGTTAGAGGATGGTGCTGCCAACAACAAGTTTGTAGGTTCAATCCCTGTATGGACCAATCACTTAACAGTTGTGACTGGCCTCACAAGGAACTTTCTTGTCTTGGTCCTTGCCTTTTCTCTGTTTGACTTCTTTAGCAAAACTGAGCTAAACATGGGAAATTCAGACCTGAGTAATATTACAGAGAAGAAAAGTACTATTGCCATTAAAAATAATATACAGTAAATGCATTTGAAGATTGTAAAGAACAAGAAGTGCTGGAAATAACACCTTTTTCCTTTATCTGCTCTTTTTGATTTTACACCTATAAAGCTTGCTTAGCATTTTAGTCATTGCATGCAGTTTGAAGTAATGCTTTTTGAAATATGCTTATCCAGTTACAGAATCACCTTTAAAGCAGCAGATGCATTTTCCAAATGGAGTAAACGTATTGGTAATGTTCTTGTTCTGTCCTAACTTTTAGCTTAGTAAATTACAGAATTGAGGGAAAAATAATCCTAGTGGATTCTAACTTTACTTAGTGTCTGGTGTTTCAAAATCAAATGATAACTTTAAAATAAATTTCACATAGTTTTCAGCAATAAATGTGAACATAGAGTATCGCATTCCACTTATAGTAATTTACCAAATTTCAAGCTTTTTTAGTACATAAAAATTTGACAAACTTGGTGACATAGCTGAAATTCTCAGTGAAATTGCCACTTCTTACACTACTCAAGAAGAAAGTTCTCTATTGTATTGGACTAATAAAGTCACATTTTTAAGTCACTACCTAGCATGTTAAATGAAAAATGTTTCAAAGATTTTCTGGATGTTTAAATGCATTTTACTTGAACAGAAGAGTCAATGTCTCACATTCTTGTTTTTATTCTTTTTTCAAGGAAAAAATTTATACACAAATGACTATGTGGCAATTAAACTGGTAAGTTAATATTTTTTAAAGGATTTGGGATAAGAAACTAATCAGATTTTTCCTTTCATATATATAATAATTTGATTTCTTTAATGTAAATCTTTAATGGTCCTGAATGATTTCAGTGAACTAGATAAAAGCAGTTAGTGATAGATGTAATTGTATACTTAGATCGTATTGAATAAAGCCAGTGTGTTTAATTGTTGTCACTGTTCTCAAGACTAAGTCTGTGCTTGCAAAGTCAATGACGATTTACTGCTGCTTCAAGGATGTACTGGCAGTCATCTTAGTAGATTCCTTTGTTGTCCAACAAGAAGAAGGACAAAAAAAATTTAATGTGAATCTGACATCAGGTGACTACAGAGAGACTCCAGAAATTCTGCAAACTGCATGTAATTTAGTGCCCTGACTCCTGCCACAAACTGTTTTTAGCCACTGGTATTTGCACATCACTTTTCATAGGTGTATTTTATTTGCAATGTTTTGTAATGTTTCTTTCACTTGCAAATATGGTAAATTTAGATATTTTGTTAATAGGTTACTGTTCTGCTTTTTCTCAGTCTTTCTTCAGAACTATGCTTGTAATGTCACATTTTCCTTCTGGATACTTTCAACTTCTTGGTAAATTACATTCTTCATAACCAAATTATTTCACAATGAAATTCAGTTTACTTTTTATCATTAAAGGAATTTTAGGACTCCAGTTAATTTCTTGTTGCTGAAGAAGAACAGATCTTTGTTCATAGCATAGTATGATTTCATAAAGTGAAAAGTAAACTGTGGTAACAGAATTGTGTGACTGTAGAAGAGAAATCAAAAAATCATTACGAAGATAGTCAACTCCTGAAAAATACTTTTATCACTGTCCTTGCTTCGTGAAGTATTTACTTCCAGAGCAGTTAAAGGTTTAACAACATACAAGTTGTGGTTTGAAAGAGCAACATTGGATACAGTTTTAAGGGTTATTGTACATTATATGAGATTTAAGCTCATTTTGTTTTAACATATGGTGAACTTACTCTCTATGTCTGGAAAAACTTCAAAATTGTCTGAGAATTCTCCTAGATAAAACCTGTACTACAAAGCATGCTCAGAAATACTTCGCAAGATAGTGATGTTTTTTATTTTTAAGCACTAGTTACTTGATGATGAAGAGCAAGAGAACTTTTTTATCTGATCAGTTTTGGTAAAACTATTTTATTATATGTAACTTAATAAACTTGGCTTAATAAAGGTGGCATGCCATCCTTACCCTTTTGAAATGTCTTATAGTTTTTCTTTGGTACTTAATAGCTTTGTACTTTGAGAGCAGTCATTAGGCCTAAGCATATTCTTTGTTTTGTTATCCTAAATGAGGCACACTTAGTTTCCTCTCTGTTTTCAACTGTTGTAGTTCAAGTTTAGCCTTCCTGAATGGGGTCACTTAAATTATGTATGTATTTTAGTTTGAGCAGTTACCCTTGGCAGTTGTGGTTACGGTAATCTGTCCTGCAGTACCCTAAAATTGTGTTTGAATTCCTCATGGTAGCATTCTGTTGCTGACCTACTGATGTCTTGCTGCTCACAAGACAACTCCTATGCCAGATGTGTTTATCAATGGTAACCATATAAGCCAGTGCAGGAGGACTTGTGTGGGTTTTTCTCAAGGGCAATGAGTGGCTTGCAGGAGTACTTCTCATGTTAAAAGTAAGGAGATTTTATAACTACTGTTTTGACTTAAGTTTTTCATTATGTTGAGTTACTATTTCCCTCGTGGGCAAAATTATACAAGCATGTTCCTGTTATGATGCTTATGGCAACTTCAGGACCTGTGTAACAAAATAATTTAAAAAATTCTTCTGTACAAGTTCTAAGGGTCATACAATGTATGCATTTTAATGTATAGTGTTTGTATGTAAGTGCATATTTATTTTGGTAAAACAGCTATGGCTCCAGAGTCTGAATCTGGCATCTTTCATTATGGCCTGACCTGGTTGGGTAGATACTCAAGTTTGAAAGGTTAGAATAGACTTTAAGAACTAGAATGAGACTCTTAAGAAACAGGGCTTAATCAGTTGTGCACTGTGTAGTGTTGTGTGTTTGTTTCTGCTGGTCTGTTAGTGTACGAATTGATTTCTTGTGGTCAGGTAGCAACAACTGTTTGGTATATGTGAGCTCTACCTTCCCTGCTCACCTCTTTGTTTATTGTTAGATTTACTATTTTATAAAATGACTCTGTACTTGACTTAAACCTCCTATTCCCTATTCAGCTTTTCCCTCTTGTTCATTCTTCATCCCCTTCTCTTTGACATTTTCTTCATTGCCCAAACTTGCCTCCTATGCAGGACACTTAAACACTAACAAAATACCAACTAAAGCAATTTCTGCTTGATCGTGCCATGACCCACTGGTAGGGACTGTGATGTTTGTTGTAAATCCTCCTCAAGCTGAACAAAGACAGCAGACCACAAGTCAGGGAGCTCTTGTGCTTTATTGTACAGTTGCCTTAACTGTGGCAACCAGCCCACTGCTTAGACTCAAAAGATGCTGGCTAACAAGTGCTTAATTTCTTACAATACATTTCTCAACAATGGTGTCTGACAAGCCCTTAATTTTTACATGACACTTCAATAAGCTGTGAACTCCCACAACACACCACTACTCAAAGGTGCTGGATCCCAAATAGCAACACACTTCCATAACTCCTCACTCCCAACGAACTTCAGTATGGAGTAGAATATGAGAGTTACGTTTTGCCCAAGCAAAGCAAGGGAGGAAAGAAATAAAAGTGGAAAAGAGAAAGAGAACAAAGAATATCGTCAGTCTGTGGATCCTGCATTGATCCTGCTGCGTGCATCCTCCAGAGCTGGCATAGCTGGAAAAAGAGAATGAAAGAAAAGGAGGGAAAAAAATTGCAAGGAGGCCTGATCTCCTTCCTTTTATAGTTTAATGTGGTAAAGAGATTTTTTTGCACATGCACAGCCAGCCCTTTGAGCCTTCCTGTGGGGGGAGCAAGTTGAAGGTGGGGACTGAGCACAAATCTCAAAGAGGAGCAGGAGGTGGCTCAGAACAGCAGTACCCCATGTCAGGACTAGACCATCTCTTCCACAGCTTTCCTGCTGCAACAATCAGAATGTCTGAGACAAAACATACTTATACCTGGTCCTCCACACCACCTTGTGTTTCACTCATTCCTTAACAGTTGGTTGGGCATATGGCTCATCATTGGCTGCAATGATCTTTACATTGTGGACAGAGGGAGAGAATAGCGAGGAAGCAGAAGATAGTAAACAGCTAACTGTCAGAAAGTAAGGATTGTGCTCATCTTTAAAACCAGAAATCTGACCAATGTTGCAGTCTTGATTGGTGCGAACCACTTTTTCAATCTGTGATTTCAAAACAGAAGGAGTCTGAGTTCCAAGGTTTGTTTCATTGAACCAATCCTTTGGTTGCAGTGATTGGAATCGTTCAGCCCTCTGGTCAGCAATATCCTTCATCTTTGCTCAGGCCTCCTCCATTGAAGTTATAGCATTGTAGATGATACAGCATTCCCTACTGGCGAGTCTGAGCATCCCACATGTTAAGAGTCTAAAACTAACTAATGATCCCAGTTTGGGGGTAAAAACTGGAATACTTTACTGAACACGCGACATGAAGTTTAAAGATCTCGGGGCCAGGATATGCTAATAGGGAGGACTGATTATGGTAACATATGTTAACTAGGGGATTATACAAGTTTTGGCTAGGTTGCACAATTACTTAACATTTTCTATAATAGGCATTTACATGGGGGGAAGAATACAAAGGGTTTCAACATGGTCTGATAACATTAATCTTACAGTCCATCTTTTCACCGTGCAGCAGGAGACAGGCTAATGTCATGGTAGAGCATCCACAGGCCTTGTCCGGTCCCCAGTGATGCGATTTGTCTCAGCCTCTGTTGACCAAGGTTTTCTGCTTAAGCCCATCAGGCTCCTCACTGCTGGAAGCTGAACTTCAATCCCCACACCCACATGCCACTTGTTCAGTACTTGGGTGTGTCCAGCTCTGAGGGGTTGTACAACTGAGCACTTTGAAAGGGCATAGGGAAGGAATTTCAACACTGCATTTCAGTACAGCATGGTATTCTAGTGTTAAACAGGAATAAGATTTTCCACCTGAACACCTCCAAGCCAGCCCCAGAGGAGCTGTGTGTTTTGTCATTCTGCAATTATGGGTGTCAGTAAGATTTAGGATAATTATTTGTGGCCCTGTGTGCAGGCCAATTGCTTTCATGGGGTACCAAACTGAGAAATGTATGGGCTGTTGGTTTCAATTGTAGTAAGCACACATATTTCTATTCAAAGTTCTAATACCACATATGAACCCCATTTCAGGAGACGTCTTCAGGTCAAGTGTTAAAAGTAATAAACATCACAACAGACAAACTTACAGGCCACAGAAAGAGTCTTGACTTCTGTCTGTGCAAACCAGGGCCTGGCAAGGCAAAGCCCTTGGCTATGAGGTCCCCCTATTCTTACAAGTCCTTGTAGAGGCTCTCAAGCTGAGTTTGGATTGTTACTACAATAGTTATTTAACAATAAGAAGATGCGAGACACATTGCCAGAACATCTTGAACAACAGCAGTAGGTACAAATTATAAATCAACAGCAACACACAGTCAGAATTCTTGAAATTAACATCTGTCGTTGCACTGTTGTAGTTCCTGTAGAAAAAGAAAAAAGGAAAATGCCTGGTCCTAAACTGGTGCTTACCAAGAAGGTACCATCCATTTGATGTGAATACCATATTCTTTATTGTAAGTATTGGTAGCTACCCACGAGTAACTGCTCAAAGGCATCCTAGGTGACTGCTCCAATAGTGAGTAAGTCCACGAAAACTGGTTGTCCTTCTTGGTGCTTAAGCTGAATTGGATCTTTCCCTTTCCTTTTGTGAAATTAATTTCTTTTCACCAGGCCCATTCCTGTACTACCCCAGCGTTAGAGTGGCTTCCCATTGTCTTTTGGATGGAATTGGGCTTGGGGAGATAACTGAACCACTGTTTTAGAACTCTTTGTGTGCTTTTACCTGTGCCTGAACTAACGGTTTCCCCTGGGTTTAGTCCAGACACAACCTCCACATTCGAGGTGGGAGTCCTTACAGGGTCTCCCATCTCCTTATTTAACTGATCCTGCAATAGCTTTGATATGTTGGTCGCTGTGTGCAGCACTGTTTTCGTAGCAGTTTGCTGACCTTGACCATCATCTCTGGTTTCAGTTTTAGCTTCGACATCCTGCAATTCCTCCTGTAAGATTCTCTCTCTCTGACACACTTCAGAGCCCTCCCTGAAGTCTCCTAAGATGATCGTGCCCTCTGCCTGCAGCCTCTTTTCCTGATCGCACTCAGCAATGAGCAGCACCTTCTCCTGAGGTCTGCTCTCCCTCTCTGGGGACCTAAACCTGTTGACCAATAGGCAGCCCTCTGGGTGATGAACCAGGGTTTACAGGGATCATTTCTCCTTAGGAAAACCCTGGTTTCCAGTATCCCTGGGCCTCGTCTTCTGCAGCTTAGTTACGCTTCAGAGTAGCTGCTGCCTGTACTTCTGTATCTTCTACAGCCAGTTCTCTGGCTTCAAGCTCTTTCCCAGCTTCCTTTACTTCCTTGTCCAATACTCCTGTTCTCTCTTTCTCCCTAGTCTTCTGACCCCCAGTACTTCTGATTCCTTTACTGGGTCAGTTACTCCCTGTGTTTCTAAAAGTTAGCAGCCCGATCTTGTCTTTTACTTTCACATGCTAAATCCTTACCTGAGCCACCAAGTCCTTGTACTCCCAAAGTCAGCCTGCCTTTGGTGCCTGAGCACCTAATATGTCTCAATATTTTCTCCCACTCCACAGCCTTACCAAGCTCAAGGTACAGTTGTTGGATAACATCCCTTTTTATATTCAGCAGAGATGCTAATTTTGCTATCTAAATATTTTTATAAGCAGTCAGCCTACTCTTGTGGATGTTTTTGTAAGGAGTCAACCAAAACTTGTAAATGTGTTTGTGAAGAGTCAACTGAATTTTGTAGAAATTTGTCTCTCTCTCTTTGCTCTCTAAATGTTTTAGTAAGGAGTCATGAATTCTTGCCTTATTTTGTGCTATCATCAGCATGACACATCAGCATGACACACAAAACTCTACCTATGAAGCTGATTATAGGACAAGCGTTGTTCATAGAGGGAAGGGGATCAGGGCTTGACATTTTCTGGTCCACCATATCCTGCTCCTCCCTCTTCCTCCTCCTTCCTGCACTCAGTTGGGGATGGAGAGATCTGAGCCCATTCCAGCTCTAAATAGGTCAAGAACTGTTCAGTCTCTCTGAGCCTCATGAGAATCCTATCCATGCCATTGATTTATTGTCATGACAATCGATGGAGGTGTGATATTCATTGTAAATTCTTATCAGAGTGAACAGACACCAGATCATGTGTCAGGGAGCTTTAGTGTACTTTACTGTACAGTTACCATAACCCTGGCGACCTCCCCACTATTTAGACTCGAAAGGTGTTGGCTAACAAGCTCTTAAATTCTTAAAATACATTTCTCAAAAGTGGTGGCTAGCAAGCCCCTATTTTGTACAATCCACTTCAGTAAGCTCTGCTCCCACATCAAACATCTCAAAGGTATTGGTTCACAAACCACAACACACCATTTCACTTCTCAATGGTGCTGGTAGTGAGCCACAGCACACTTCCACGACTCACTGCTCTCGCAACAAACTCCAGAATGGGGTTGAATATGATCTCTCTGCTTTGCCCACACAAAGCAAGGGAAGAGAGAAATAAAGGTGGCACAAAGAACAAAGAAATCCACTGGTCTGGAGATTCCACATTGATCCTTCTGTGTGGTGGTCTGGAGGAGGGGTAGTGAGACAAAGAAAAAAGAGAAAGAGAGGAAAAAAGAGAGCGAGGGGACCCAGTCTGCCCCCTTTTTATAGTTAACATTGTGCAGGCTCTTGTGACAAATAGACTTTTCCTGCCATTTTGCTCGCGCCGGCACGGGCAGCCCTTTGAGCCCTCCTCTGGGGAGGGAGTGGGTTGAAGGTGGGGGCCAAGCACAAGTCACAAAGTGGAGCAGGAGTTTGTCTCAGGACAGTGCTCCCTACTCTGCAGAAGCCCTCTTTTCCAATCACATTTTTCCTGTCCTTCCAGGCAGAATGTTTGAGAAACATACTTATGCCTCGTCCACAGAGCTGCTTCTGGATATAAGTCAATTTTTCTTTCATTGTGTGAAAGATAGCAAGTTACAAAGTAGTTACTGCTGCCTTTAAACTGTAATTCACTTATTCATTAGTCCACTGTTAAGATTTGAATTTCTCACGTAAATGAGGTGTATGTGGAAAGAAGATTGCATTGGATTTCAAGGCTGGAATGATTTTTTCTCCTCTTTTTTTTTTTTTCTTAAAGAATTACTGCAGTCTAGAATGATACCTTTTAACCATCCCTCTGGAAGGTTGTACTAAATCCAGATCCTGGTGCAAGTCTGTTTAAGAGACTGGTCTTTTCCTGTACCAAAAGCCTTATCTATTAAAAAACTTTTTACCTGAAAATGGCTTTTGTTTGCCGTTGTTTGTGAAAGTGTGAGGCAGAAACAGAAGCTATTCTGACAAGGAGTTCCCCCTGATTTACTAAAAACATAAAAAGTTGGTAATAGCTGAATATTTATATCGTGCTTTGGGTTATCATAGTTCTTGGAAATTTCTAACCATGTGGTTCAAGTACTGGGGTTTTTTTCAAAACCCTTTAGAAGGGAAGTGACATCTCTTGAAAATTGTACAGTAGTTTATTCTAAATATATGTGACAAAAATAGTTGTGAAATAAATACATAAAGAAACAGATTTCACATTTCAGGTGTCTTTGTCCTTTTGTTTGGATGTATAAACATCTTACAAAGAAGAAAATGAGGGAAAAAACTTGCTTTAGAAGAACCTCTCTGATAAACTAAGGAGCTGTTGTTTCTGATGCTCAGGAAACTGGAGCTTATTAAACTGCACATTAATTCTTTCATGGCAGTAAGACCCTGTGTCACATGTTAAGAGAGAAATGGTCTTTTGCAGGGAAAAGAAGCTGTTAAGCTTTTAATGCTGAAGCTTTGGCATAATTAGACTTCAATATAAAAACAGTGAAGGAAAGATCATTTACTGAAAATTGCAAATCCCAAACTAGTTCTTTCTGGATACCTGAGTGAAGACCAGACCTTAATTAAGTAAAACAAAATACCATAGTTTCTTTTGGTAAGAGGAGAAGTTGGCTACAAAGTCCTCTGGGATTGACATGATGTTTGATGATATATGTGTTCCCAAACTTGTTTTTAGGTGCTGAAATGACCAAAACACAAATGAAAAAAAATTATCATGATTTGCCATCTCCTTTTTCCTTCTTGCAGGAAAAAAAAAGTACGTGAAGAGCTTATTGTGCTTCCCCTTTCACCAGTTTTGTTGAACAAAATGATGTGTTTCATTTGCATGTTTCAAGTTACAGGAAGATATCTAAGCATCCTTAGTAAGGCAGTTCCTAAAGACTGTAATTTAATAAATGGCCTACAAGTACATATTACCACATTTTGTTCAACTTTACTGGCGGAAGTAAAAGTATTTAATTGTCTTTCAAGGTTTAATTTCAGTCTTTGACTGGTATGGAATTGTGAAGTAGACTTGTTTGACAAGCAGCATTCATGAAAAAGTAGATGTGTATATCAAAAATTTGAGCCTGTTTCTGTTCCCTAGAACAACTGTTCCTTTCTGTACATTTATTCACATAGATTTAATACATACAGGCTATTTTTCATCCTTTTTATGGGAGCCTCTTACAGCATTGAAAGGTTATTAAGTTGTTAATGTACTACTGATTCAGGCAATACTGTATAATTGAGCTAAATTAAACTCAGTTAAGCCAGTGTCCTGTGTTATAATCAGTAGACATGCAGAGTTTGTGGACTAAAATATTTTGCTCTTAGCAAGCAGAATCGTAAGTTTTAATTAGACACTATATAGACAGTAATGTGTTTTGTAACTAACAAACTTGTATAATACTATTGCAGGCAAACTAGTAGCTAAATTTGTGTATTTTTGTGAAACGTTAAAATGTTTAAATAAATGTTTCATAGTGAATTTACTCACACCTCTGAAAGCCGAGTACCAAAGGTTGATAGTTGCACTAATTTGCTTAGGCTCATATTTACATACAGTAAAGTGTTTTGTTAGGCAATATCTGTCTTCAATACTTGATCATAAATTTCATGTGTATTTCTCATAAACTGTAACTAGAATTGTCTGGTGGCCAAGTTAGCCTTGCTTAGTAATTTTTTGAAGAATAAACACTTTATTTTTTGGAGAATTCTTTCTCACTTCTTTTCAAAGAATAACAATGTTCAGCTATGATGAATGCACTGGTGCATAAAAAACATATAGTAAATTCTATTTTTTTTTTTCCCCAGAAACTGTTACTTTGGTCCTTCTTTACTTTTGGGCATCAACCTTTGGCATCCTGGCAATATCAAATCACTGACAGGGACTTTAGCAGGAATTGAAAACACCTGAGTGTTGGAGGGAGCTGAGTTGAGGAAGAGGACTAAGTTTCTCATAATGGCACATGGGTTCATAGTTTTTATGCCCTGGATGTGACAGCAGGAAACAACACAGGTTAATAAACTTGTAGCTCCTGGAGAAGATGGTGCAAGGAAAAAGACAAGCACTTCACCCAAACTTTTCCAGAAAATTGAAATCCAGCAGTATCAGTTATTGCTGCTAACTGTATTAACAGACTTTCTAATTATGTTCTAGTAACATACTGTGTAATTATAATGCACAGTTGTTGTCCAAATTATCACAGATGCATTGGAAGATCACAGAATCAGTTAGATTGGAAAAGACCTCTGAGGTTGAGTCCAGCCTGTGACCGAACACTGCAATGTCAAGTAGACCTGGCAGTGGCACTAAGTGCCACATCCAGTCTTTCCTTAAATGCTTCCAGGGATGGTGACTCCACCACCCTGGAAAGCCCATTCCACTCTCTAATCACCCTTTCAGTGAAGAAATTCTTCCTGATGTCCAACCTAAACCTCCCCTGGCACAGCTTAACCTTAAGAATATGTTACATATCAGGCATATCTTCTGAAAAAAGATGCCCTAGGAAATCACTTCAAGAATCGTGTGGCAAAGCACCTTTACTTTGCAAAGGGAGATACTCAAGAAGTTAGGGTTTTCTTTTAGGCTCCTTGTATGTTCTTGTGCTTGATCTCATGTCACTTCATTCATTCTATAAGACCATGACACACTAGCTTGTCTAACTCAGAACTAAGACTTCATTAATGTACATAAATTATGTTGATAAAGGAAAGATTCAAACTATAGACTTGCTCTGGGGCTTTGGTTTGGATTTATAGTTTAGGATGGTGATACTCAATTTCTGCTAAGCTCTTCCTATTTAATGGAAGGATTTGGTATTTTTTCTTAAGATCCTAGGATAAAACTTTTTTTAATAAAGATACATTTACCGTGTAATATGTGTTTGGAGAGTCTTTTCTATCTGTTAAGTTGTGTATCAATGCCACTTTTTGAGAACTGCAAGACATATGGGACCAGATGGGATCCATCCTAGAGTGATGAGGGAGCTGGCAGAAGAGCATGCCAAGCCACTCTCCATCATCTTCCAACAGTCCTGGCTCTCTGGGGTGGTCCCAGATGACTGGAAGTTGGTGAATGTAACCCCAATCCACAAAAAGGGCTGCAAGGCTGACCCTGGCAACTACAGGCCTGTCAGCCTGACCTCGGTGCCTGGCAGGGTTATGGAGCAGATCATCCTGAGTGCAATCACACAGCACCTTCAGGATGGACAAGGGATTAGACCCAGCCAGCATGGGTTTAGGAGGGGCAGGTCCTGTCTGACCAACCTGATCTCCTTTTACGATCAGGTGACCCACCTGGTGGATGAGGGGAAGGCTGTGGATGTGGTCTGTCTGGACTTCGGCAAAACCTTTGACACTGTCTCCCACAGCATATTGCTGGAAAAGCTGGCAGCCCATGGCTTGGACAGGGGCACTCACTGCTAGGTTAAGAGCTGGTTGGATGGCAGGGCCCAGAGAGTGCTGGTGAACAGGGCTGTGTCCAGCGGGTGGCCGGTCACTAGTGATGTCTCCCAGGGATCAGTGTTGGGTCCAGCCCTGTTTAACATCTTTATTGATGATTTAGATGAGGGGATTGAGTCCAGCATTAGCAAATTGGCAGAGGACACCAAGTTGGGAGGGAGTGTTGACCTGCTGGAAGGAAGGAGGGCTCTGCAGAAGGACCTGGATAGGCTGGAGAGATGGGCTGATTCCAATGGGATGAAGTTCAATAAGGCCAAGTGTCGGGTCCTGCACTTTGGCCACAACCCCATGCAGTGCTACAGGCCGGGCACAGAGTGGCTGGAGAGCAGCCAGGTGGAAAGAGACCTGGGGGTTTGGATTAACAGGAGGCTGAACATGAGCCAGCAGTGTGCCCAGGTAGCCAAGAAAGCCAATGAGATCCTGTCCTGTATCAAAAATAGCATGCCCAGCAAGACCAAGGAAGTGATCCTTCCCCTGTACTCAGCACTGGTGAGGCCACAGCTGCAGTATTGTGTTCAGTTCTGGGCCCCTCAGTTCAGGAAAGATACTGAGGTGCTGGAGTGGGTCCAGAGAAGAGCAATGAGGCTGGTGAAGGGGCTTGAGCATAAGTCCTATGATGAAAGGCTGAGGAACTGGGGATTGTTTAGTCTGAAGAAGAGGGCGCTCAGGGGAGACCTTATCACTCTCTACAACTACCTGAAAGGATGTTGTAGCCAGATGGGGGTTGGGCTCTTCTCTCAGGCAACCAGCACTAGAACAAGAGGGCATGGGCTTAAGCTCTGCCAGGGAGGTTTAGGTTGGATATCAGAAAGAAATTCTTTACAGAGACAGTGGTCAGGCATTTGAATGGCCTGCCCAGAGAGGTGGTGGATTCATCATCCCTGGAGGTTTTTAAGATGAGACTGGATGTGGCACTTAGTGCCGTGATCTAGTAATCAAAGGGGTTGGACTTGATGATCTCAGAGGTCTCTTCCAACTCAGCTGATTCTATGATTCTAAGGAAGGAGGGAGGGAGCAAGGGAGGGAGGCAGGTAGGCAGGGAGGGAGGAAGGAAGGCAGGAAGGAAGGCAGGAAGGAAGGCAGGAAGGAAAAGCAGGAAGGAAGACAGGAAGGAAGAAAGGAACACAGAGACAGACATGCATGTATTTT
This sequence comes from Myrmophylax atrothorax, assembly GCA_026770055.1. NCBI lineage: Eukaryota > Metazoa > Chordata > Aves > Passeriformes > Thamnophilidae > Myrmophylax > Myrmophylax atrothorax. The sequence continues at coordinate 53,295 of JAOXXN010000449.1, read as the reverse complement.
ACAGGTTTTCGGCACGACAGATTTTTCACGTCTTCCCTTCATTCCATTTTTTTGTTGACTTCTTCCTTAGCTAGTTGAGCAGAGACAGGAATATAGATTACTAGAGAAGGATAATCCTTCCCTTAATAATGGGATGAGAAGGGTATGAGAAACCATTGTTTACTTAAGCCAAAATGACAGAGAAAAGGGATTAAGCTTCCTCTCTTTGAGCAAAAGTCATGACCTAGGGGTCAAAATAAAAGACTAAGACTGTGGGATTTGTTCCCTTTCTTGTGCCAAATAAGCTGTCTGAACTTATTTATTTTTATCTTCTCTATGCCACTGTTTCCATGTCTGTATAATAATAACAGTTCCTCATAAGGTTACTGGAAAGTTTAATTCATTAATATGTGTAAACTATTGAGCAATGCTTGGAATGTGACCGCGGACATATCAAATGCTGTTAATCTATCAGATATTTTCCTATAAAATTAGATCTTTTTGTCTATGTAAAAATAATTGGTATGACAAGATTGAAATCTTTAAGGATAACATAAAAGCTTGCTTATAATGATGAGGTTGTCAATTGACACCATGCACTGCAGAAATTGTGGTTCAAAGACCGTAGCAAGACAAGAAAGAAATATTTTAGCTAGTGTAGTTCATGTTTATACGTATGTCAGTATTATTATTACATACATACAAAAAAGAAAGTACAAGGGACAAAGAAACAAACGCATCTCTGAGAAATCTTGCCAACTTGACAGTTAAAAAGATACTGCTCCTCTGCTAGAGTTTTTGATGGATATTACAGGAATCAAACTTCGGAGTTCTTTAACAGACATTCAAAACTATTAAAGCATGAGTTTCAAGCAACTGCACCCAGAGAGATGAACTATCCGAATTACAGAAGAATATTAAAGAGATATTTGATACCTGTAAAAGAAGGCTAAGGTTTTATCTCATGGGCATTCTGGCAAGCAGTGCTCCTATGTGTTATAATAAGGACTGACTATGAGAAAAGCAGCATGCTGGGAATACGCAGAAAGTAGACAAAGATGATGAAGGGTAGATTTTGACAAGGACTTTTTCAGTCAGGCTGAGTTTCTTATAACAGAAATTGTGTTTGAAGAAGGCAGGCTATGAGCCAAAGAGTGGTAACATTAATGAATAAACCAGACAGTCAGGAAAGGTACCATGTGTTCTTTTCACCATCTCACTTTAGACAGGAGTCATGACAGAAACTCAGTCTGTCTCCTACCTTTCTAATCCTTATATGTGATTACAGAAGTTTGGTAACACCACTTCTCCCTTAGCAGCGTATTGTGTACTGAGGGACAAGCTAGCATGTGAATGAGTATTTAAAATTCTTCTCACCACATCTCTTACTTTCAAGGGAGCAAAGACCAGATGTTACCTTTAACACAGATATATTGCCACTGAGCCTCGGCCACTGTTTGGTTCTGCAGCTCCTACAGCAACTGCTATTAAGTGCTAATAATGTCATTAGGAGAAAAGAAAGAACTGCTAGAATGACTAAAAACTAACAAAAACATTTTACTCCAGCCCCGATAAGGGTGCATATCTTTACACCTGATGTTCTAGGAAATGTAATTGAAAACACTGTTAATGACCATGAAGAAAAAAGTATGAAGTACATCAAATAATGCATGGTGTAATAAATACTTCTACCTCATATTTGCCATGAGGTAGCAGTGTGCCAGATTGCAGAGGGACATGTATGCCTTAAAAAGTATAGACTGACTGACACGCAAGAGAATGGACTGGCTTGCAATTCAAGTGACCCTATCTACAAGAAAAAGAAATGGAATCCTCATATGAAATGTCCAAACTGGGATATTTTATGATCATACTAAAAAGGAAGAAAGAGTGACAGGACAAGGAAAATAACACATGGCTGCAAAACAAAATTCAAGACTGTAATTCAGCTGAGGTCTGCTGATCTCACAAAGCACAAAAGCCGAACTCCAACAACTCCTGAATGACAATGAATGACTGAATTCCAGCTTCAGTATTTCAGCTAAAATCAGGATGCAACATAAACCAGCAAAACAAGACTCTTAAATCTGTTTCTTACAGTCTGCAGGTGAAAAATGTCAAAAAGCCAAAATGGCAGCAGCTACCACTTGTGAATTTTAAACAGATAATTAAACGAAAGAAAGGCTCCTGTACACAGACAGGAGATTTAAAAGGTTAATGAAGGTATAATAAAGATGAAGATCTGACTATCAA
>JAOXXN010000449.1:16747-50963 GCA_026770055.1 Myrmophylax atrothorax | reverse complement strand
AAATGGACTGGAGTTGGACCAAGGGTTGGACTTGATGATCTTGGAGGTCTTTTCCAACCCAATTGATTCTATGATTCTGTGTCACCCACATGCTTTGGAGAACCATGTAACTTTTTAGCCGTCACATTGTGGGTCTGTGATTTGGTTTGTACACTGGACCCTGGACCAAGGGAGGATTAGTTTTCTTCGTTTCCTAATTGCCAGTCATTTTGGAAGAAACAAACTTTCTGTGTGGCTTGGAAGCAGTAGGACTACTTTGGCTGGTAGTAGGTTAGTGTAGTAGTTTTTAGGCTTTGTTTTAAATGTTGTTTTTGTTTTTAAATCAGGAGCCTATGAAGTCGAGAGCACCACAGCTGCATTTGGAATACAGATTCTACAAGCAGCTAGGATCTGGAGGTAAAAAGGAGTGTTATGTATTTTACTGTGATGTAATCCAGGATAAATTTTTGACAGAAGTTTTTTGATTAGGGATATAAATCTATTTAATAAAGTGTTCTTAGTTACTTAAAGCAGAAAAAAGCCCCATGAGTGAGCGAATTAATGTATAATTTTTTCTAGTATTGTACCTTTTTGTTCTACTCTCTATTTTAAACTGTGTTTATGAAATTGTGACTATTGAATAAATCTTAGCTATGACAGTGTTTGCATATGGATATACCTTTGACTAAGTAGTCTTAGGCTATTGCCAGTGTGTTCTCTTGGAATAAACACTGTAGATCTCTAAACCACTAATTACTATTCACGTATATTTATTTAAAGTGGCTGTGATACTTAAATAGCTTCAGACTCAGTTTAGCTTTGCTTCACTTTCATTGATACAGTATATTTTGATGCTTGCTAGTTTTAAGCCTCTTAAATACTTTTGTAATTAAATGCAGTTTAATATTTGAATTTCTCATTTCACTTCCCTTGGTGCTTTTATACCCAGAAATACTCTTATGATGGTCGCCTGAATGATCCAATTGTCACCTTTTGCTTTTATAGGTGAGCAATACCTAAAACTTATCACATATTTTTGTGCCTTTCACAAAACTGCATATAATCAGTTAGCAAGACGTGAAGCTTCTTAAACTAGGAAAGAGAGTACAGATAGTCTCTAAATCAGTTATAACCAAGGAAAAAAATAGTATTATGATACCTTTTCCTTGAAAATCTTCCTTCAATTCCTAGAGTAGGTCATATAGTTAGCTATTTTCTCATTTTTGAATAATGTAGAAGTTTATAGTATAAATGGACTACTGACTGGGTTTTTTTACATGCATGCTCAGGTGGTTTTTTAGCAAAGGCAGCCTGGTCTAAGTGATTTTAGTTATGCTTAAACCAGTATAAAATTCTGTTTAACATGAAAAGTCATCTCTGAAACTCAGGGAATGTGAAATGAACATGCCTGTACCACTTTAATTTTGTTGTCTTGAATATGTGTGCATTATGATAAGTTTTAATACTTTTTAAGTACTACTTTCACTTTTTTAATTAAAATTCAGGACTGTACGTTCATTACTGCACTGACTCGATAGTGTTTCTCAGGTAGTTATTTTGTGAGGCTACTTAAAGACTCACTCTGGTGAAACATACCTTCCAATATGTTCAATTAATATAGAAATCCTTTTTGATGCTGTAGGATGAATGCTTTGCAATCAGGAATCTTTACAGATAACTCTTTGCAAGACATAACATTGTCTACTCTTCTTCATTAATCAAAGATAAAATTGCAGATGTCTAGTCAAAATGTTGAATCATAAATGCTTGCTAATTGAAAAATGTCATCAGAATATGATGTCTGGGGGTTTTTTTGTAAGTAGTTATAAATTGTCAGCATACACTAGACTAGCATTGCAAAATAGCTGATAAGTGAAAAACTGAGATCTTAAGTGCTTAACCAGTGGATAGTGGCAGTCCACAAGTTAGAGACTGTACCCAGCTGTGAAGACTAAGGTGTAACTGTCTAAAATTGGAAAGGAGCTGTGTGGTGGAGGTAAGAATAAAGCTATGATTTCTAGTTCAGACTTCACAAATTAGGCAGTGCTTCTCAGAGATAGGAACCCTGATGGGAATATTTCTTGGGGAAAAAATGTCTTAGTGAATGTAACTTTTTGTTTACCTTTTTGTTTACTGAATAAGATTGGGAGACTGTTTAAGAACATAGACAAGTCAAAGTTATTCTCCTTTACTTCAGATATTTACGTCAGTCTTTGTAACTGATTTTGTTGGTTGCAACAATTTTATCGCTTTCTCTGATGGCTTATTGAAGTATTGTAAGGGAGAGTGATCTCAGTGATTCTTTACATGAAGATGAGGAGACCTTTGGAGTGAAAATACAAAGGTAAAGCTGGTGGCTTAGTAAGCTTGATCAGTATTTATGAAGGATGTTGTTTTAGACCTCCTCTGTTTTTGCAGTAACCTGGTTTTTATTCAGAAGTGAAAGCCTCCAACAGCATGTACAGAACCCTGAAATGAAAGCTTGTTTCTGAGCCTTTCTCAAGGACTCACTTGAGACTCATTTTAATGGGTTTTGTGGTGAAGGCTTATTGTGAAGACATTAATATTCTTGTTCCTATCACTTTAAAAGTTAAAAAACTTGCTGACTCCTTACCTTCCTGCAGCAATCTCTTTTTCCATCTTTGTGGGAGTGGAAGCCAGGAAGTTATGCAGTCTTAAGGTTCTTCAAGAAAAAATACTGCAGTATTATGTAGTTTCTGTTCTCACGTAATCTGTCCCAGTTGGTTTATTGTTTTTTTTATGACGTACTGGTTTACTGTCAAGCATAGATTTAAGAAATTTTGTCACATAAACAGTTGGAAAACATAATGGTGGAAAGTTGATAGACCAAGGGAAAAATTCAGGAAGCAGCTAATCCATTCTACGTAGAACAGGAGATACTAAAAAATGTTATGCTGGGTCTATCCATGTGGGCAGTATTGCTTTGTGAGCAATGGCTGTACTTTTGTCAGACTGAGAGTAGATTAAAGGAAGTGATCTTCAGTGTGCACATTGCAGAATAGTCTGTCAAAGGAAGTATATAAATAGTTGTCACTACTCGGTGAAATTTTGAGCATAGTAATTGTGAGCAGATAGAAGGTTTCTCTGATGTGTAATTACTCATGGTTCTGGCAGTTATAGTTATCTGAAGCATGGCTTTCAAGTTTCTAAAAGCCCACATTTGCAGGCTTTCTTAATCACAATGAAGTAGTCTTTTCCTTAGCAGTTTTTATTTATTCACACAAACTTTTTCTACTTTGGCTGATAGCTCTATAACTGCTTTTAATTGTACTGGATTATGCTTCCCTATCTTACATTTGCATGTTTATATGTGTATTAATAGCAAGTGAGTACTAAACTGTGGTTTAGAAACTGGTGAAAATGTAGTAGTACTCCCTTTCTTTCCCACTCTTGTAAGCAGAGCCATTATTTTCTGTAGAAAAACCTCCATTTTCAGCAGTAAGAACCTTGAAGTCCACAGTTCATGCTGCATATTGACTTGTGCTTGTGCTAGTGTGAAATAATCTGAAGTTTAAGGGATAAAATTCCTGTAGCTCCTGTGAAATCTCACCTTGCTTGGAGTTTGCATGGGAAGAAGGGACAGGCATTAACATATCCATGGATAGCTCTGGAAGAAAATGAGGTTATTTTCCTGCAATATCTTCCTGAAAGCAAGTAAAGAAAGTGTTACGAGGATTACAGACTATTTTACTTTCCAGTCCATTTCAACAAAGCTTCTTTTTGATTCCTCTAGCCTTGTAGACCTCCTTGATGGAAAGAGTGATAAGTTGAAATTTTATGTTTTCTTGATATTTTCTTATCTCAAGCCAGTATTTGTCTACTACAAATCTGCTATTTATTTTTATGATAGCCCCTTTTCTTTCTTTTCTGATGACATTGTGACTTACGGGTTTTATATATATATATATATATTTTATTAATTTCTGTGGAAAATCTTGCCATTCTGTGTCTTGAATGCCATGAAGATGGAAGACATGCTTGAGTGGAAAAAGTTTGGCGGGATCTTTTACAGTTCTGCCCCTGAGAGAACAAGAGAAAAAGTAGGCATGAAGTATTATAGATATGCAGTTTTTAGATACAGGACTTTTGACCTGTGTTAATTCTTTGTATTTAATAAATAAGTGCTTTTAACTTGCATGAATAATTGTTAACATTTCAATGTATTCCTTTGGAGAGAATCTGCTCATAAAGAAGGCTTAGCTTTACTCTTAAATATACTTTTTATTGATATGGCTGTGACTGTGCAGTAACATGTAGGTGTTTGTCAAGAAAAAAGATGTGAAGAATCTTGCTGAAACAGGAAACATTTTATGAACTTTTAGAGTTTTTTGAAATATTTTTAATTATTCAGGGAAATGGACCTACAACTTATTAAAAATAGTTTGTAAATTAGTCTCAAGATGTGGCTTATTGTAGTCATGTTGTTATTTTGCTTTCATTTAGGTTTTACATAAGAATAGAGATTTTTATGAAAATTGCTTTTTTTTTCCTGCCATAATTTTGCCATTCAGTAACCATAAACATGTCTTCTTCATGAAATTTGAGATCATACAGTCAGTATGCAGAAATTTCTAGCCAATTGAATGACTGACATAGTGATGGAATTAAAGATATCTGCTAATAAAATGTATTAAATGTGTATTTTCTTTATATTCAAATATGAATTACAAGAAAAAACTATTATCTTAAGTGCAGTACTGCAAATAGAACTACAGCTGAATTCTTACCTGAAATTGCACTGCAATTTTTGGAGTTAATACAAAGCAGTTTTGTATTTTTTATTCTTTTTTAAATTAATCTCTTATGCTATCAGTCCTTCTTTACATGATTATAAGATAAGGTGTAGGTGTATTTCATGCGACCTACCCATAATTTAACTGTGTAAATTCATTATGCTTTCCTACTGGCAGAGGCTGAAGGTGGGTAAACAGTGTAACTGCTGCCTCTACAGCAAAAATCACCGAGTAAAGCTGAGCTTTTAACGTGGGATTTTCTTCAATTTAAAATACCCATATTGGTAAAAACTTAAAATGCTTTTTTTCTATAACAGGTAGGTATTTACAGTATGGGAAGAGGGACTGTAAATTATAGAAATCATATTATGTGTTGAACAGTGTAAAACCATTCAACTTTTATTGTCTGATTTTTCTAATGTGTCTCTTAATAAATGTGTCATTATCATGTCTGGGAGTCTTTGCAAGTGAATGAGCACTTTGTATTTACTCATCTGACAAATGGAACAAAAGAATGGCAGGCAACTTCTGCTGTTTAATGTATCTTAGTAGAGCTTCTGTCTGTGTGCTGCTGTTAGAACAGACTTACTGTAGTGCCTGTCTCTAACAACAAGGGGTATCCATTGCTAGATTTCATTTTTTTTGTTTTGGGCCATTTTTGAAAGAGGCAAAGGTCTGTTCAACTGTGGATTGTCCTACTGGTGAAATGCTGGTTTTGTTGTGAGATTGGGGAAGAAGCTGACTCTGTTTTGAGATTGTTGCTGCTGGTAGCTGTTGTTCCTTTAGTAGGAAGGTTGAGCTGCTCAATTACTGATGTGGAAGTGCTAATAATCATGTTTACATGAATGAACCATGATGATAATAGCAAATTTATTTTTTTGAGTTAGTCCAACAAAAAGTGTAAGAAGTGTTGCTGGTAATTTTTGTTGTTTTATACTAGTCTTTTTCTAGCATTTGGCTTAAGGAAATGTACAGAAGTTTCTCAATTTAGAGTAATTTTTTTCCCCTGGAATGGGTGTAAGAGATCTGGTAAAAATGGCAGCTGCATAATAGAGTCACATGATAATGTTTCTGAGAAACAGTGATTATTGGTCTTGGATTGTGACATCACACACAGATTTCAGACATTAGTTGTGGGGTTTGTGTTGCATACAATAGATAGCTGTAATTGTGAAAGGTGTCTTGATGACAGAGTTCACAAGACATAGTGGATGTTAGATAAATTTATTTTGATAAATTTGATTTAATAAGGAGGACAATAAAAATTCAACTCTAATTTTGTTTTATTAATGTAAATAACTAATTACAGAAGATTTTTCTTTGAAAGTAGAACTAGCCATTACACTACTATTTCTTATTTTTGCAAACATATTCTTATATTTGTAAAAAAAGAAATGTAGTGTAAGTGTTGGTGAAGTCAAATTTCTGATGCAGTGTCTCATTCCATGTTTAGGGTTTTATAGTTTGTGGGCAAACATGGTTTCAGTAGCCTTAAAGTGCTGTGTTTCCAGAGGTTGTATGGCCTGCTGTATATGCTGCTTTGGTTCAAGTCAGAACACACATATGGCACTACCCCGGGTTTTATAATCACTTCCTTTGACACAACTCAGACCAGATTCTCTAGACTAAGTGCGGAATACTTGTGATTGTGGCAGTCTGTTGAATTGTATCCTTGACAGAGTACCAGTATGAGTGTGCCATGTAAGATAACTTACTGCAAGTCTTCTGCCTACTTCAAGGTATTTTGCTTGTGTTTAATGAGTAGCCACATGGGAAAATTAAAAATTCAGGTAAAAGGCAATGGTGTATAGGAAGCTGAAAACAGAACATCTTGTCCTGCAACAGCAGTCTTGTGTATTTTACTGGCATTTTTGGGTCTGATTTGATGGACAGTCTAAGCAAAAAGATACAATGCAGATCATGTCAATGTGTTTTGTGGTTGGCCAAGAGAAAACTCTAAAAGGAAAGTAATACTACAAGAAATGGAAAAGCACTGAAAAGCCACTTACTAGCTTAATAGCTTTACAAATTTAAGTTGCATTTTATAAAGATGTTTTACCAAGGTATGGCTTAAAATAAAGTCAGTGGTGGTTAAGTGCAAGTAGTATTGCCATTGACCTGTGGGTTATATACTTCTTTTACAGTCAGTCTCTGCTGCTTGTTTATCAAGTTAATTGTACTCAAATGCAATAATTGAAGCTACAATGTAGTATTTGTGTTATGGTAAGTAGCTGGAATTTTTTTCTTTAAGATACAGATCTGTGCTAGCCATTATGTATATTGCTTTAGATAATTGGAGTGAATAGCATGTAGCCTCAAGCTTAAATCAGGCTTGATGATGATCTTGAAAAATGCAGCAGCCAAGATGTATAATGTTAACGTAGAAATAACTTATACTTATTTTCTTTATTTTAAAGGTGTTTGACAGATACAGTTTAATCTACTAATATATTCTAATGCTTTTATCCTTTCATGATTATAGAGGAAGTCAGGTCTATCAACTTAAAAAATTTTCTGGACATCATGTACATAAACATACTGGACTAAAGTATTTAAATGAAAATGAGACAATAAAATCCATAAATCCACAAAGCTGGGCATACAAATCTGCAGTAAGCCAAAAATGAGTGAGCAAATGAGTACACTACAGCCACCATTTCTGCATTCCTACTTACCTGCCAGGATTTCTCCTGTGTGTACTGTCATATAACCAACTGACCAAGTGAGAGCTCCAATGTCAATCCATACATTTAATATTAGCAAACCTTAGGGTTTTAGTTTTAGATAAAAAGTAAATACAAAATTCTCTCTGCCCCCGCCCTCCCCAGCACTGCAGTGGCTAGTCATGCACTTTTGGGGTGTTTGTACTCTGTTTTGGAGACCAGTGGGGTACAGCAGCCATGTTTTACGTGGGTGGCTAATAAAAGTTCACTTTTCTAGAAAGAGAAACTGGAATCGAGGTGGTATTCAAATAGTTAATTTCCACATCAAGACTTTCTTGATTTTGTCATGAGTAAAATGGGATTGAAAGTCACACTAGTTTAAAATGGATTTGCAATTTTATGACACGGAGTCACATAACGTGTTGTAGATGGCTTTAGTAAATTGAGTCCCTTCAAATGAAAGTGTTTTACTTGTGAGCAAGCATAAATATCTAGGGATAAGCAAATGTAAGGATGCTCTATTCAGATTTTTAAACCTAGAAAGAAGTCAATATTTAAGTGTTGAAATAGTTTTTAGTGGGTGTATGTGAAGCTATTTTTTTGGCCACAAGTAATTTTCTTCTTGGGTGGAAGAGTTGGAAGTTACTTATAAATTTTAGTGACAATTGTGTGACAAGCATTGAGTTCTGTACATAATCGGGAAGGGTTACTTCTTTTGGAAAAGGATGTTTGAGAACGGGGCAAAAGATCTGTCAAGGTAATAGAAATGATTGAACAGTAATCAAAGTAATTATTGAGCAAGAAATCTAAGAACAATGCCTTTATTTTACAGCAAGAAGACTGGTATGTGTCTTAAGAGTTTTGAGTATTTCCTTCCTGTATGCCTTAGTGATTGAAGCCAGACTAATGAAAAATGCAAATAAATACATCCACTTTATTGGTAATATGTATTGGAATATCCTGTTGACAAAATAGGGAATTCTTAATTTTCAAAAAATCAGAGTTTCTTTGTTTTTCTAACTTCATTCACCAATATCTCTTAAAGTTTTATATAGAAGAGATTATTTATCTCTCTATAGTGGGGAAAAAGCCTCAGATACTTTTATGATATGTTATGGCATGTTACTTTCTGACCTCTCTTCTGGAGATCTAGAGACAGGAAAAATAATGCAAGTAGCAGAATGATATAAACTTACTGTTTCTAAGAAAAAGCAGTAAGACTTTTTGATGAAGAACCAAACCCCCTAACTTCTTGTACTTTGAACAGTTAATATCAAATATTTTATGAGCTTGGGCAATTTTAGGCAGAATGCTCCATATGTGCCTTGCAAAAGTTACAACATGTCAAACACGATTATGGGGTTTTTTGGAGTTTTCATCTAATCAGAAGGTCAAGTCTATTAGGTATCTATCTGATAATTAGGGGTGATTTTTCTTACAATGAAGAATATTGTAATGTACCATGTTCTGATACAGTATGTGATATGGTCTGTGCTCCTTCATTAGGAACAGTTAAGTTACTCCTGTGAAGTCTTTTTGAAATAGGAATGATTATGCATGTTAAGTGTATTGGTATAGAGATGGGTATGATTATACTTATTGAAAAACAAATTAAAGGTCTGGTCTTCAAAGAACTGAACAGTCAGACTGGATTTTTAGGGGTTATACTTTCATTGTTCTCACTTCTTGGAAAGAGATTAGTGAAAATGCTCTTAAAAACACTGCATTCATTTGATTTTAGTTTTGCTAAACCAGTAATTTTTTAATTTTTTATTTTTACCCAAAGCTGTAGTGAATACAATTATAAATCTGTGCCCTTGGTGTAAGTGGCACTGGATTAAGGTCTGAAAAACCAAAGACACTATGTACCTCAAAAAACACACAGAGAAAAAGATGTTTTAATTTTTAAACTTATGTTTGGCCTAGAGATAATGAAGGTGAAATCCAGGGTTTCATTAAGGTGTTCTACAAATATGTTTACTACTTGTGTAAAGTACAGTAGCGTAACAGTGGACACTATAGAAAAAGCTCACATTAAAGGAGGAATGGACTTTCAGAGTATTGAATATTTTGGATGAGTCAGACATGGAGGATATATACTGAAGAGCAAAAAAAAATCTGGAATAATTGGCTCTAGCTTCCTTAAATAAACAAAATCTATTCTACTGAATAAGTAAGATGTCCTGTGCATGCAAGATGAGTAGAAGCAATGGCATCGAGTTATTTTTAAGTAAAGAATCACACAATACATAGGTATAAAAAGGTGTAATTAAAATTGGATCATAAGGCTTTAACTGTTGATATATTTAAACTTCTGGATTGCCTGCCTTCCTCAGGCAGATCTTCATATAGAGCTGTAAAGTCCAGACTTAAGGTATCATCAAACTCTCTGGTTCAGTAATGCCTTTTGGATTTTTAAGTGATTTCTGTAGATTATAATGTGATTTTATTCCTAAATGTAGGTTTGTCATAGCCTTAATTGAAAAGGTTTAATTTAAATGTATGGTGTGGTTTGTCTTTTGTTTTGTTTAGTTTGGTTTTTTGATGTTTTGTTTTGCTTTTTTCTGAAAAGAACTTCTTTAAACCTCTCTTCATAGCTTCTTAAAATGTTTCAATTTACCATTACAAAACTGTTAGGTTCCAATTTTTGGTTTTTTTATAAAAAATATCTCTCAAAATTCAAATATGTAATAGTCACAAAATATTTAATAAAAATGGTGCTATCTTTATTTTTCCTGTTTTATCTTTTACTTGCAGTTTTTATGAGGTTTTATTTTTGATTTTAGGTGAAAAGTATGTTTTTAACTTCACTTCCACTTTGAATTTGGTAGGAATTCTATTGGCATGTTTGTTAATCTTATTTAGCCCCTTCTAATTACTCTGTATTTTCATTTTACAGATGGAATACCTCAGGTTTATTATTTTGGTCCATGTGGCAAATATAATGCTATGGTGCTAGAACTACTTGGACCTAGTCTGGAAGATTTATTTGACTTGTGTGGTAGGACATTTTCTCTTAAAACCGTTCTTATGATAGCCATACAGTTGGTAAGTAGAATAGATGTTAATTTGAGTGTTCACTAGAATAACTAATTCAGTCTGCAATGGGTTAAATGTTTATGCCACTTAAGAGATTTGCACTTCTCCTGTTTTGAATTGGTGTAGGTGGTCTTTAAAGAGCACGTGATACAGTTTTAGCAGGAAAAGCGTCTTATGTTACTTCCATTTACTTTGTTCCAATTTTTCAAGTGTCATTGCTACATTATGTCTTCTGAGTTCTCACAGTGACAACCTGAAATCATGAATTTTAGTCTGATGTGCTCTTTTATAAAGAAAAATTTAATTAAATAAAAATAGTTTTAACTCACAAAAGCAGTTGGATTATGGGACTCCTAAATAGCATAAATATTTTTCCTGGACGTTCTTGTAAGCAGGAAAGCAAACAAGCAAATGAAAGATTCTCCAAATTCTCCCAGAAATTACAGCATGAATTTTTTCAATGGAGAATTATTGTCTTTTTTTAGATCTCCTCATTTGTTTTGGACCTAAGGGTGTGTGGAAGTAGAAAGCAAGACAGTTAAGGCCTATGCATGTTTAGCTTGGTGATACAGTGAGTTTTAAATAAGTACTTATGAAATATTAATGATCCCACAAACCTCCACTTCCCTAAATATTACTCATGAAGGGTTAAAGTAGCTGTTTAAAACATAACTGTAATTATATAACAGGCCTCCAGCTACAGACATACAGACACATATAGTCACGCTGAGCTTACTTACAGCTGAAATTACCAAGTTCTTTTTTTGAAATGCTCAAGTCATTTCAGGCCCAAAGATCAGTTTTATTTAATACTTCCTGTTCCTTTCTGAATGCAGAAATTTTGATAGAAAACAATCCAACTGGAATGTAATTATATGCATAGTGATGATCTTCCAGTGCTTCTCTCATTTATACTTTTAACATTTAATAAATCAATGAAACTGCTGCTCACTGCTTGATGACATTGTTTCTGGTTTTAGTTTTAATCTGCACTTGTACCAACCGGTTTTAAAGAAGAAAATTTTTGTTAAATGCATGTTTCATGACTAATGTCCACCAACTGGTATATCTGCTTAGGGAAAGTGTACAATTTTCATTGATCTTAGCTGGCAGGTAGCTTGTTAAGAACCATATCCCTTTGGTTTTAAGATGGATGTGATTTCTTCTAAATATAAGGTCAACGTAAGATGTTTAGCTTCAAATGTGTTTTGATGTGGCAACCTGAAGCCTAAACTAAACTTTTTGTTTATTTTTTTTTAATTTTTAATTTTTTTTTATTTTTGTTTTATTAAAGATTTCCCGTATGGAGTATGTCCATTCAAAGAACTTGATATACAGAGATATAAAACCTGAGAACTTCTTAATAGGACGACCAGGAAACAAAACCCAGCAAATTATTTACGTTATAGATTTTGGTTTAGCAAAGGAGTATGTAGATCCAGAAACAAAGAAGCACATACCATATCGAGAACACAAGAGCCTTACGGGAACAGCTAGATATATGAGTATAAATACACATTTAGGAAAAGGTACGTGTGCTTTTTAAGTGCAGAAGCAAGAATTCATCAACAGCTGTGATTTGTTGCAACCCATCTTGTTTTCTAGTTGTAATTTTTCTCAGTCTGTAGTCATAAAGATGTACAAGTTTGTGCACTTTGCAAAATATAGTTTGTCCCTATGGAAGTACTGTTTGTGGAATAACATTTTCTGAGTCTGTACTCATCATGGTCATGGCTTGGGAGTTGTTATGTTTGTTAGATATCCATAAAAGAAAGATGAGGTGTATCTTTTTGTATTATAACATCTCTTAATATTAGAACTATACCATGGCAGAGTGGAATGTCCAGGAAGTAGATATGCTTATTAAAGATAATAAAGTGAATAGGTTGAAACAACATAGGTTTTCAATGCTATCTTGCTAGTTTTTTGACCTCTTTAAAATGCACCATAAAGTAGCTTATATATGATGCTGATTTCTTGATTTTGTTTCAGTGCTTACACTGTTAATAAGGCTTTGTCAGAGTAGTTAAAGGTTATGTTAACAAGTTAATGAGAGAACAGAATAAAGATGAAAGTTGTTAATATTTAATGAATAAATTTACCTGGGAAAAGGTAAGAACACTCAGATCTTTGTTTATTTCAGTTCTCTAGAGGTTTTCTAGTGAAAAGAGGTTTGACCCCTTTGAATTTTTGTAAGCCAGTTGCTTATTTACTGCATGGTAATCCCTAATTAGGTTGCTCTCTGAGTTGGTCATAAAAATGTTGCAGAATACTTCCAGTTCAGCTGTAAGTCTAACTGTAAATATGGCAAATGAGAAACTATTCATATATTTCAGACAGCAATAAGGTGCTTTATTAATATAGCAGGACCATGGAATCATTTAGGTTGGAAGATACCCTTAAGATCAGAGTCCAGCCATTAACCCATCACTGCCAAGTCCATCCATCACTAAGCCACATCCCTAAGCACCGCATCTACAGATCTTTTAAAATACCTCTCAGGATGGTGATTCAACCACTTCCTGGGCAGCCCATTCCAGTGCTTGAGAAGCATATTGGTGGAGAAAATTTTCCCAGTCTAGACTTTCCTATGGCACAACACGAGGCTGTTTCCTCCTGTCCTGTCACTTGTTAGCTGGGAGAAGAGGCTGCCTCCCAGCCAGCTACAGCCTCCTTTCAGGTAGTTGTACAGAGCAATAAGGTCACCCCTGAGGCTTCTTTTCTCCAGGCTAAACAACCCCAGCTCCCTCAGCCACTCCTCACAGGACCTGTGCTCCAGACCCTTTACCAGATCCATTGCTCTTGTGATGCTCCAGCACCTCAGTTGTAAGGGTTTAGCTTTCTGGACCTAACTTTTGTAACTCAATTGCCTCAGATAAAGGAAGCATTCATTGTATTTTTCAGGCATGAATGTTGATGTCAACTTAAGGTGACTTAGATTCCTTCTTAAATAAGAAGATCCCACTATGTCATTTAAGAAAATAAACCAAAACATAAAACTAATAATAACTTGAAAAACACAACTGAATTTTGATTACATCTCTGATATTGACACAGGAACCTAGTAAATGACATTTTGTCTTCCTTCAAGGGTGAGTTTTCCACTCTTTAAGTAGATTCTTGATCTCTGGTTGGATGTGTTTATTGTTGTTTAATCATAAAATGGCTTGGGTTGGAAAGAACCTTAAAGATCATCTAGTTCCAACTACCCTGCTGCAGACAGAAACACCTTGCACTAGAACAGGTTCCTCAAAGTCCCATCAGATCTGACCTTGATTACTTCCAGGCATGTGGCATCCATGGCTTCTCTGAGCAAACTGTTCCAGTGTCTTGCTGCCTACACAATAAAGAGTTTCTTCCTATTATCTTAACTTAAACCTACTGTCTTTCAGTATGAAGTTGCTACCCCTTGTCCTTATAAAAAGTCCCTGTTCATCTTTCATGCAGGCCCGCTTTAGGTTCTGGAAGATGTCGTAATGTCTTCCTGGAGCCTTCTCTTCTCCAGACTGAACAGCCCCAACTCTCAGCCTGTCTTCATAGGGGAGAGACATTCTCTGATCATCTTTATGGCCTCTCTTTGGAATCGCTCCATCAGGTTCATGTCCTTCTCATATTGGGGACCACAGTATTGGATGCAGCATTCCAGATGAGATCTCACCAGAGCAGAGTAGAGGGGCAGAATCCCCTCCCTTGACCTGCTGCCTATGCTGCTTTTGATGCAGCCCAGGATATGATTGGCTTTCTGGGCTGCAAGTACACTTTGCTGGGTCACTTCCAGCCTCTCATCCATCTGCACCCCCAAATCCTTCTCAGGGTTGCTCTTCATTCTCTTCCCAGCCTGTACTTGTGCCTGAGGTTGCCCCGACTCAGGTGGAGGTCCTTGAACTTTTCCTTATTGAACTTCATGAAGTTTGCACAGGCCCATCTCACAAGTTGGTGCAGGTCCCACTGAATGACATCCATTCCATTCAGCATGGTCACCGCACCACACAGCTTGGTCTCATAGGCAAACTTGCTGACGGTGCACTCCACTCCACTCTCCCTGTCACCAATAGAGTTATTACCCATCACCAGTCCTGATACCGACCCCTGAGGAATGCTGCTCATTGTTGGTCTCCACTTGAACATTGAGTTGTTGCCCACAACTTAGAGTGCAATCACTCAGTCAATTCCTTGTCCACTTGTTCCCAAGTCAGTGTCTCTCCAGTTTAGAGACAAGGATGTGCTACATTAGTGTCAAAGCCTTTGCACAAGTCTAGGTAGATGATGTCAGTTGCTCTTCCATCATGCACCAATGCTCTAACTGTGTTGAAAGCCACCAAATTTGGCAGGCATGATTTGCCTGTGTTGGCTGTCAGTAGTCACCTCCTTGTTTTCCGTGTCCTGTAGCATAGTTTCCAGGAGGATCTACTCCAGATCATGCCAGGCACTGAGGTGAAACTAACTGGCTTGTAGTTCCTCATGTCTTGCTTTTCTTGCCTTTTTAATAATGGTGGTGATGTTTCTTCTCTTTCAATCTGTGGGAACTTCACTGAACTGTAACAACTTCTCAAATGTAATGGATGTAATGGATAGTGGCTTAGCCTGATGTTCCCTCAGGACTCGTAGATGCATCTCAACAGGTCCCATGGACTTGTGCACCTTCAGGTTCCTGAGATGGGCTCCAACTTGATCTACAGTGGGTGGTTCTTCTTTCTCCCAGACTTTGCCTTCTGCGACATGGGTGATTTGACTGGAACAAGTAATTTTTTGCCTCAGTTTTTTCTGTATCTCAGGTAACCAGTGGTTTTCCCATTCCTTTCTGGAGAGGTCCCACATTTTTCTAGTTTTCCTTTCATTACTAGCATACCTGTAGAATGTTTTCTTGTTGCCCTTGACATCCCTGGCCACATTTAATCCTATCAGTGCTTCAGCTTTCCTAAGCTGATCTCTGGCTGCTCAGACTGTGTCTCTATACCTCACAGACCACCTGTCATTGCTTCCACCCTCTATATGCTTCCTTTTTTTGTCTTTGGATGCATCCAGGAGCTCCCCCTTCTTCCATGCAGGCCTCCTGACAGCTTTTGGTTGACTTTTTCTTTGTTGGAAGGCATTGCTCCTGGGCTTGGAGGAATCCGTGCTGCAATATTGACCAACTTTCTTTGGGCCCTCTTCACTCCAGAGCTTTTTCTCATGGTACTCTACCAAGCAGATCCCTGAAGAGGCCAAGTCATGTCTCTTGAAGTCCAGGGTAGTGAGCTTACTTTGGTCCCTCCTCACTGCCCTCAGGATCAGAAACTCCAACATTGCCATGGTGTGTAAAACTGTCATAACAAATGCACAGTAACTGGAAAGACTAAATGTTTAATCAAACTTGCACAAAATTGCCAAAGCCCACTTCCGTGGTGTATATCAATGATGTGTAGTTACTGAACATTATGGAGCCGGTAAGCACTTGTTTCAGAGTGTCCATTTCATCAAGGATTTCCAGTAGTTTTGTGCCAAGCTGTGAGTTTGTATCTGGAATGGAAGTTATTTTATCTCTGTGAATAATACTGTGGATTTATTCAGATAGCTATTTGAAGGAAATATTCTTCAGCCCTTATCAGCATGTAACTGGTGCCCTATCTTCTGTAAGGTAATTTCTCTTACAGATAAAATTATGCTTCTTTCCCATTTTCTTTCATTTTCAGGAAGGGAAAGTGAAGTGCCAGAGAATGTAGATTCTGACTGGGAGCTTAAGAAAGATGAAAATCTTTGTAAAAATCCTGCAATTTTCTTTATTTGCTGGAAATGTAAATGGGTAGTTGTTTTGTGATTTCCCAAAATTCTGAAAAACAATGTGCTGAGGTGTTTAAGTTATTGGCTACAGGAAGTCTAGTCACAGGTAGTTGTGTGGCTATATGTGGGAACAACCTATATCCTTGATTGTATCGGTCTTTTCTTGGTAGTGCTTAATTATTGAAGAGGCAGAGTTTAGTTGTCTTCTGATGAATGCCTGAGATGCTTTTGGGAATGAAGCAACTCTGCTCTTAATGCAAATAGGAAGGCCAAATGAAGCCAATTTCTTTAAACAGTACTTATCTTCTAGGAAAACCAGGAGAACCCCATCCTTACCTCCATATACATCTTCTCTTGCATCCAAGCTGACATATGCTCTAGATGTAAAATCTGTTGTCTGTGGCTCAGACTCCTTTGTCATCTAAACCATCAACAAATAATTGTACAGTGCATCAATTTAATGCATTTCTTATTGCAAGAACTATAAGCATTTGGTCCTGACATTTTTTTAGCCTAAATCCTGGAGTTTTTCCAGTAGCTTAGCAAAAAAAAAAAGGAATTATTTTCTGCAGTTACGGACTGTTATTTTGTGGTGATAGCTCTATAGGAGTCCCAACAACCTTCTCGTGTCACTGGGTCAGTGGTGCAGGGTGAAGTCCCTTCCCAGACCGGGGTTCCTCCCTATGAAGTTCAGTCTTTTCTTTCTCATACACACCAAATAATCATTTGACCTCAGGGGCAGGATTTTAGCTTAGAGAAATACCTTTTGCTGTGTAAACTAACCTTATAAATCTTTAGTTATATGAAACAATGTGTGTAATACAAGCTGACATAAATAAACCTTTGCACCCTTAATTAAATGTGTAAATGAAAATAGGAATTTTTTTTGGCATAAGGTCTACATTATCCTTATGACAACAGTGTGCCATACAATGTGTGCTTGGCATGCAAATTCATTTTTATGAAGTAGAATCATCAACTTCAGGATGCATGGTTTTTTTCAGAAAAGAATACTGTTCTGTCCCTCATACTGTTATATGAAATCCTATCATTTTTAGTGAGATGACAAATTCTGGGTTTCAAATTTATTTTTGCTTAACTTTATGGACTGACAGTTCAAGTTAAATTGAGTATAACTTTACATCTCTGTATCTAACCTTGTAATCTTCCTGGTAGCTAATACTGTGTTTTCTGATCCAAATGCATAGTATGTTTGTACTGTTAGAGCGTTCCTAAGCTTTCTTTAGAGAGGAATGCAGTGTTTATTAATAGATTATTACTAAAGACCAAATGTCATTTAAACTGTTTTATGATTACATTATTGTGTATGCTAAAAGAATATGATTTCTGGGGGTCGTCTGCTTAGTGAGTGTCTAGTTTTTATTTGAATCAACCTAATTGAATTAATTGTCAGTAATTTATGAACTAAATAACAGGTACTAGTTTCTTACTAATTTAGCTAACTTCAGGTGACCTGTTTGAGAGAGAGGAAACCACATTCCCTAAAGCTTTGTTGTGTGTTTGTCATCTTATGATTGTGTTACCTTTTAGGCAACAAATCTTCTCAATCTCATTAAATTGTGATAAGCTATGATGTGTATACATTAGCAGTCCTTCCTCCAGCTGATGCTTGAAATCCTTTTGTCTTCCTGCTAGTCTACTGCTAGTTTATTCTAGTTTTCAGAGATCCTTCTCTGAATAATAGCAGTATAAACTTTGAGTTTCCTGTTTCTCAGGCTCATCTTGAAGATTTGCATCCATAAAAAAGAAGCATATTTGATTACTGTTTATTAATTACTCCAAAATGGACAGTGAAGGACTCAAATGGATTCTGAATAACAATCTCTGTTCCCAAAGTTAAAATGAACAAAAAATCTTGTCTTATAACAGGGTTTTGAGGGCATTTAGAATTTGAATAGTGTATCCTACAAGTTCCTGAAGAACTTTCCTACAGAAATATCACAAACAGTATAAAGGTCGTTTAAAAAAAAAAACAAACACCCCAAACACCAAAATCCTCTCTATCTGAAATCATTTCAGGGTAAAGGTTGAAAATCTCACCTTTCATAGACAGGACTTTCTGTGAAGGAGCCATTGCCTCCACAAAATATTTTTATGTTGTTTTTTCTCAAAAGAGGTTAATTTTTCATCAGCGTAAGTTGCAGAAATTAATGTGAAAGAGAGGGATTACTGTCCTGGAGCAAAGACCAAACAGAACTTTCCAATGAGATTTTTTGGACTGTGCCTTAGTGCTGCCCAGCTGTGAAACTTCCATTGCACACTCATAACATTCTCTTATGCTTTGCCACTGTCTTACCACTGATCTGTCTTACATAAAACACACTGCATTGCACAAAACTTTTGCCAGGAGCAGTGCTCCTGAAATTCTCACTTTCAGCATGCTCTCATAAAGAGCACAGGATTTCTGCCAGCAACTGGAACCGACATTTCTTTCACGTACTGAAACCCACCAGGCGTAGAACTCTACAGCATGGAACTCTGTAACTTATTCCTGCTTTCTTCTTAACCTGTGTGGTTTCATCAGGATAGCGTGTGGTCAGCAAAGTGGATGTAGGGTAGCAGAGAAATTCAGATAGGACCAAATTGTCTCGAGGGCACTCACTGAGAAAAGTGGCAGCAGCAGTGGGCAGCAAGAGTGGAGGAGTGAAGACAAGAAGAGTGTTGACAAGGGAATTGGAAATGAGTGAAGGAAAATTTGCTATGAAGGAGCCTTGTTTGGCTGGCAGATGTGTGATGAAGTAAGGAGCTATGTGTAGAATTATTGTACTTTTTTTTGGTATTTTCCTACTTGTTTGCTAGTATAGGTTTTCTCAGTGAAGATAGGGATAGAAAACAGAGTACTGAGTACGTTGTTCTATTTATGTGAAGACTAATAATTGTTCTTCAGATACAGTATATTTATGACAATATTATATGTTGATCAGATCAGAGCCAGGTTGACTTTGTTAACTTTGCTATATGCAAAAAATCAAACATGCTTTTCTTCCATTTGCTTTCCTGCTCCATTTTTCTTGTTGGCAATCATAGCATTTTTGGCTTCTGAAGTACTGAATGAATAGAAACAATTTTAAAATTTCGTTTTCTACCTTGTGTCAGGGAGGAAAACAAATTTAGGATTAAATACTGCCTGTTACTTAAATACATAACACAATGGGTAACATTAGTTTCAACAGCAGAACAGAATGAAATCATGTGGAAATATAAAAATCTTGGTTTTTATCAGTGATTTAAAGACTCACTATTCTCTAGTACATTCACTTTTCCTACAAATAATGGATTTAATCTAAAAACTATATGAAATATGCTTTGAAAACTTTGAATGCACTGTGTTTTACTTGTTACTTTCCTTTTTCTTTAACCTTCTTTGAACTTTTTGAAGGACTTTATTGCGGATGAAAAATTGTGGCCTTGCCAGACGTTGTGTCCTGTAAAAGCTTATGTATCACCTAGACTTGAGAGCAGGCTCTATGTACGTGCATCTGCATGCTGCTTTCTGTTAAAATAATAGTACTTCGGAGCCTTCTTCAGTCCACCTTTGACTCACTCAAATTCCATAACAGGTCCCTGAGGAAAATACTGTCTTCATGGTTTTATAGAGGAAAAAAATGTATCGAATAAAGTTTTTAAAATGGTTTCAAGTTCACAAGTAATGGAGCAAAAAATATTGTATTTGAAATGTAATTTTAAGGGTCAAACTAAAATAATTTTAAATAATATTTTGAAATAAGAGCAATATTTTACAGCAAGGTAATTTGCTTAAAGTACTGTTGAGATGAATATGCCTCTGGTCTGCATCTGCTTTTTTTTATTTTAGCTGTGTTCGTAATGCAATCCATAGTACACCAGAACCCTACAACATACTCAGTTAAATTTCAAGTACTCTACACCTACCAACTATTTTTACATAATATGCAAACTGACCTTTTAAATACAAAATTACACAGGTTGAATTTTCTGATAATATTTGCATTTTGTTTCAGAGCAAAGTAGAAGAGATGATTTGGAAGCTTTGGGTCATATGTTTATGTATTTTCTCAGAGGAAGTCTTCCATGGCAAGGTTTAAAGGTAGTGACTTTTGATATCTTCTTCTGTCCTATTTTCAGATCATCACCTTTTATTGACCTTTTTTTTTCATTTTTTGAATGTTTGTCTGCAAGCTGTGTAGCTTCAGATGCTTGTTTTGTTCTTGTATCATAGGCTGATACATTAAAAGAACGTTACCAGAAAATTGGAGACACAAAACGAGCAACACCTGTAGAAGTATTGTGTGAAAACTTCCCAGGTAATGTCTACTGCTTATAAAACAAAACTGGGAGAGGTAATTGCTTTATATCTAGCTTTAAAAATAAATAAAATAATTCTTCCTAATACATATGTTGTGCACTATGATAATAGATCACAGAATGGATCAGGTTGGAAGGGACCACAGTGAGCCATCTGATCCAACCTCCCTGCTAAGCAAGGTTATCTTAGAGCACACTGCGCAGAATTGCATCCAGACCATTTTCTAATATCACTGGTGAGGGAGACTCTACAGCCTTTCTAGGCATCTGTTCCAGTGCTTGGTCACCCACACAGTAAAGTAGTTCTTCCTTATGTTCAGGTGGGACTTCCTGTCCATCAGTTTCTGTCCATTGCCTCTTGACCTGTTGCTTGGCACCACTGAGAAGAGCCTGACTCCTTCCACTTGACACCCCACCTTTAGATATATACAGATTAGTGAGGTCCTCTTGAAGTTACCTTTTCTCAAGGCTCAACAGGCCCAGCTCAGTCAGTCTTTCCTTATAAGAGGGCCTCTGCTCCCAGCTTTGTGTCATCAGTGAACTTGCTCTGGAGGCGCCTGCCCCTTCATCCAGGTCATTGAATAAATCAGACACTACTGAGCTCAGAAGAATTAGCCTTTAGAAGCAGCAGTAAGCTAATGCTGTTCTTCTTAAAATATAGATTCTTCTAAAGGAAACATTAAAAAATATATTTGTGCTTACAGTGATCAACTAGTCTGCACTTGTATCTGCACATAAAATTTTGCAAGCCTTTTCAGTGCAAATCTTGGTATCATATCCCTATGAAAAACAAACTGCATTGGAAACAGCTTGAACTAATATTTAAATAACTTGAAAGTTTTAGGTGTCACTTCTAGTTCTCTAGTGCAAGGAGAATCAATGAGGTATTGGAAAATTGGAAAGAAGCAAATACAACATTTTTAAAAAGTTGGACTAAAGTGTTTGCAGCAGGGGATGTACATGACATGGACATGATTTTGTCAAAATATAAATAAGCACCATGAAAGGTAATCACAATGTCATTGATAGGCAAAATAGATTTGCTGAGAATAACTCCTGACAAACTGATTTGATTTGCTCTTACGAAAGGAAATCCTGTCCACAGCAGGCCTTGTGGACAGGAGGCAGATGCTTTATGTCAGACACCCTTTTCTTTACCTTTCTTTAATCTTGTCTCTGTAAAATTAATTGGAGGTGGGGGTGGGAAAGTAGAAGCATTTCTTTCTGCACTTTTCTGGCATACTATGCATTAGAATTGGAAGGCTGAATGGAAAATCTCAACAGGGAATGCAAAGGGAAAATTAATGAGGGGTCACTTGGTAGGATATGTTTAGAACATGGCAGTATGTCTCAAAGGCTATCATTACTAATAAGTAACTTTTATTCCTGGTAATCTACAGCTTCATGGTGAACAACTGTTCAGGTTTTATGGTGAGAGGTAGAAGTTGCTTTAAAATGAAACAAATTTTTTTTTGAGTCCTTTAAAAGAGATAATGAAAGTTATGTCAATTTCTTATTTATACAGAGGAAATGGCTACATACCTACGTTATGTAAGAAGGTTAGATTTTTTTGAAAATCCAGACTATGACTACTTAAGAAAGCTCTTCACAGACTTACTTGATCGGAAAGGTTATATGTTTGATTATGAATATGACTGGATTGGCAAACAGTTGGTGAGTACAGTTAAGCTATTAGTAATGTCATGGGGATGATTGATTTTGAGCCAGAGGTTCAGAATTGAGTTTCAGGAGACATACACGTCTCAAGGCTGCCATTAGCGTGTGAACAGCTGCTTTTACAAACCCATTTTCATATGCATGTTCTGACATTATCTTTTGGCTTGAGTGTTTCATGTTCAGTCTCTTTCCAAACGTAATCTCAGTAACAAAGTACATCTCTGCTCAACCCAAAACGAGATTGCATTAAAAATTACTTTAACCCTTTCGTCAGGTTTCATCAGAATGTCCTAACTGCTAAATGAAGAAACTATCAGCCTAAAGTATTTCAGAAAATCAATGTACGATAATACTTAGAATTGCTACTTAATTAAATTGTGTAATTCTTGTTTTGCTTTTTTTCTTGTTGATATTACTAAATATCTAGTGAAGCTTCTGCTTTAATTTGATAATTTTGTGTTATTGGAAACTGTCAGATTCAAAGATTATTTTCTATTACAAATGAGTAACCTTTGATGAGACTTAGAAATTTATTCTTTTACCAGTTGCTACATATTATTTATATTTGTAGCCTACTCCAGTTGGTTTGGTGCATTCAGACCCTGCAATGTCTTCAAACAGAGAAGTATATCAGCACAGAGACAGAATGCAACGATCCAAAAATCAGGTAAACTGCTCATGTAACATTATTAGCATTAGTATGTGTTTTCTGTAATGATTTGTCTTATGTTATTGATTATATTAGAAATCTGGAATAATATTGACTCCAGGTTTTCTTTGTTTTTACTTGGATTTAAGTAGATCCTTGTTAAAGTCTGCAGATACAGAAATACATTAAAATGTCCTAAAAGCTTGCTTGTTTGAAGCTTTGATAAACTGTAGCTTACATCAGTAGTGAATTTTTATCTTTGGTACTTCTTTAATCACTATCTCTTCTCCATATGCTGTATCATGCATCTGGGTTCTAAGATGTATATAACATTTTCACTTTATTATTTTAAATCAGGCTGATGGCCAAGGTGGTAAAAATGTTAGGAATTCAGAGTTGTGTCCATTTACCTTAGCAAAGTTACAGGGTTGAGTTTTCTTACTATGAATTTTGAGTTTTGGCTGCCTCCACCTCTCCGTGAAAATGTATGTGTAGGCATGTCTGAGTATGTTGATAGTATGGAAGTGCAATCTATATAGGAACTGAGTGTATAGTGCCTCTGTGCTTTTAAAACATAACATATAATAATTAATCACAAATAGTTTATTTTTGTATTTTTTTTCTTCTTTTGCATAAACTCCTAATGCATTAAAAAATTGATAGTCAACAGAACACAGGGCAGCTTGGGACTCACAGCAAGCCAATCCACATCATTTGAGGGCTCACCTGGCAGCTGACAGACATGGTGGCTCGGTACAGGTATTTCTGCTTTTTTGCATGACTTAAGTCAGTCACTTTATCTTATGCAATACTAGTTTCCTGTAGTGTAGGACATGATTCATATTTTCATATTAAAACTGGTTTCTAGAAATGCTCTAAATGTTGCTATTATTCCTTAGTTCACAATTATCAAACTGAAATTTAAGCAGGTACAGGAACTGTGGAAGGTTTTGTTTGTGATTTTTTCCTATGTATTTCTCAAAAGAAGTCTAAAACGATTTATCTCACTGATGGAATATACGCTTGTATTAGTGCAAGCAACTGAAGTTTAGACTTTTGATGTGTCAGTTGTATTAGCAAGTAAAAACCGTTATTGACTGAATTCAGTGTTGTTGAAGTCATTTATTTTGTTCATTAAGCAAATTTCAAATGAAAATGTTAATTAGTGATGTTTGCTTAAACTTTACTATTTTTGTTCAAACAGTAGTTAACTAGAAGACTGTTTCCCATGGCAGTACTTCACACACATCAGCCAAAAAATTTGTAGAAACTAACATTTTTTCCTTTATTATTCGTCTGTTTCATCTTTGAAGCACTTTTTTCCTGACTTATTTTCAATTTTTAATTTTTTTTTAATGTTTGGTGTTTTGCTCTTTGAATATATTCAGGTGTGTGATAGTTGGAATAATATATAAGGAATTCTAACTTTAATATAGAAAGATTCAAAATGCCAGCTACAAAGTCTCTGTGAGGTTTTGAGCTTTGAGTCTAAAATGAAAATAATTTAGCTTACCTGAGGGGAAAAGAGATTGTCTGCTGCATTTTTGATTCTGACAATCTGAGTTACGTGTATTTCTTCTGAAGTTTTGGTTTGGAAAAATCAAAAAAACAATGTTGCAGTCTTGCTAGTGTGATAATTCCATGTCTTCTTTAAATACCTGGAAACTCAATTAAAACTTAATAATCTCTAAATTTTGCTGCCTTAGAAATAACTGTCATGTGTCATGTAACAAATCTAGTAGATGATAATTATCACTATGTATCAAGAGAAATTTAAAAGCTGTTTTCTCTTCCCATTAACAAATGTTTTAAAACCTTTATGCTGTATTTAACTTGATTTGGTGTAGTTCTCTCAATAACATCAGTATTAATGGTATTAATTTATCTTCTGAGAACATTGGCAATCAAAATTGGATTTGAAGTTGTGTCTTCCAAAAGTATTACTTTGTAAAAATATTTTCTTATGTTAGAAAAACACACATTTAACTTACTAAGTTACAGTCAGTAGAGCTTTCAAATTGTACACCATATGATTTGTTTGGCAATTGTAGCACTAAGAAATCTTTTTTTCTTTGTCAGGGAAAATGTAACAATTCCAAGAGAGTTTTCCCCATTGTAAAAGATGCTAAATACCCTCTGGGGATGGGGAGAACATTTTCAAGGAAATAACAGTGGTATTCCTTACTTTTAGAATAGTGTTCCATTTTTTTTCTTGAAAGATTTAGGCATTCTGAATTCAGATCACTTATATCACCTGAGGTTAAGCAATTGTCATGTGAATAAAGCACTGTGCAAAACTGCAGCCATTTGGTCTGTGCCTCTGAAGATCTAGTGTTTTACAGCAGAGTGTTTTCATGCAAGCTTTATGGAGTTGCTTTTTATTGTGGAGTGCTCATGCTTTCTCATTAAAGGCAATTCTAAATCACATAATATCTTCAGGGGTTTTTTGAAGTTTGATCTGTTAACTGTTGTCAAATACTTCTTTGGTGAGGTGGTAACAACTGAAGCATGCTATTTGTTAAGTTGGATGATTATTTAGCTAGTTCAGTTGAATTCCTACTTTTTCCCAAGGAGACAAGTTCTAAAAGTGCCACATAAAATTTTTCAAAGGAAAGTTGAGCCAGAAGTAATGAAATTAAAAGTGTATTTATTTTTTCTGTGAAATTAGTGAGCCATTGCTCATCTTTGAGATCAGTTTTATGCTGAATTATCAATTTTTCCTTAAGATATGAACATCTGTCGTATTACTCTAAAGTGACAGTGGAATGTTTTTAGGTCACTGCTGTTAGTGATCTGTAATACTACTGCTGATGTCATCTCTGAGATTCTGTTTTAAGAATGTGTTTATTTGAAATGTGTTAGTGATTCTTGTGTGTGACACATTAGCCCCAAGAAGACTGAATGTTGGGGTGTGTGTGTAAGTATGTTAGCATAACTTTTTATGCACTTAGTGATGGTGAGTTCAAGTAGGAAACATTGGTGTTCAGAATGGTTTGTTCATTAGTACATATTGTTCTGATTCTTGTATTAATTTAAATTATCCCAGAGCCTATGTTTGAGAGGTCCGAAAGTCCTTAATCATGTCTAATTTTGCTTTGTAGCATCAGTTTAATGTTCAGATACTATTAGGAAACTGAGTTGTAAAGGGAAGACATCCCTTCTTCCACTTATCTCAGTCCATCTTTCTAGTTTGTGTAGCCTTATTAGTGATCAACTTGTACCTCCCACCAATTCATTCAACAACTTCTGTGCCTTTTGTTTTGTTTGCTTCAGTTCTCAAAATGTCAGTTGTAAACACTGAATTATTTCCTTCTCTGTGTGAGCTGCAATTTGTTTGTACGCTCATAAACACTGTATTCATCTATTCCATTACCTTTTCTTCATCACTTCCTAACTGATCTTTTTTCTCTTATCCTTTCTGTTTTCCCATAGGGAAATTCTTTAGAAGGAGGTTAGATTTCAAGGTTGGGTTAAAGAGTTCCCAGTAAAGTACTTAGGAACTGCTTGAGAGATTATTATATTTGATGTAGGCAGTTTTGGGTTGCAAGACACTTCCTGACAAGAAGTCAAGATAGTAATGTGTTAGATGAGACAAATCAATTTTCCTGAACTTTGGTAAATTCAAAGGTACTGGATTTTTTTGTTACTGTTTTGTGCAGGTAAAATAAAGCATTGTGTAGTATCGCCACTGAATTGCTGAGGCATGTATGTTGCCCTTATTTTTGAACAGTGAATAATTCAGTTACTTAGATTCTTAACGGAATGAAGGATTATTTTCTATGTCTCTTTCAACGTTTTGCAATTTGTTACTGTGATTAAAGTAATGAAAATCAGCATTTTTTTTTTTTCATGGCAGACTTTCTAATAGAATTTTGAACATAGCAATAAAAGATTAGTTTACGTACTAGTAAGAAAAAAAGTATGGAGCTAGCCTGAGGATTTACTCTTCCCATTTGGGGAATAGATATTCAGGCTTGACTTGGTCTTTTCATAATTGACCCTAATCAAGCTTCTAAATGAACATGCATTTAAGAAATTGGTCTGTTCCACAACTAGTATCTGTCATTAATGTGTAGTGGGTCTAATGTTTTGTTTGCTCATGGTATGGCATAGAGGGCAGCAAGAAACAGCCATTGTGATGCATATGCTTCTTTATATAGGTGCTCTTCAAGTTAAAATTTTAAAGAACTGATTAAATTTGAAGGAATAAATTTAAGCCAGGTGTTTTGGTTTGAATGCTATGGCAAAATGCCAAGTATAAACCAAAGTGACAAAGCTCTCTCTTCCCAGCCCTCACTGAGAAAAGGGAGGAAAAAAACCCCTGGAAAACTTGAACTTAACTAGTTTATGTATTTACATGAAAAAGGGAAAATTAAAAGTATAATATAACACACCCCCACAAAAGTTAGAACTAACAAACAATAACTCCCCACTCCCCATCGAACACAAATCCAACCATTCTAGGTGGAAATCACCCAAGAGAACTCAATCTCCCCAGGGACAGACCCAAGCAGAGAGAAAGACTAAGAACAAACTTTTTACTTCTCTAAGATAACATGGTGGTGAGCCAGTGCTGGGCCTGGGCCTCCCGTCCCTCCCAGGACAGCACAGTGCATCCTGCCAGAGCCACAGCCTGAAGAATTGGCCAGGCATCTCCTACACCCACTTTTATATTTGAGATGATGTCGGAATATGGTGTGGAACACCACTGGCCAGGAGTAATCAGTGTCAGCTGCCTGACCCAGCTCCAGTCAGCTGATAATCCAAGCCCTGCTCTAAAACCAAGACCTAAATCTAGGCCTAAATCTGAATCTAGGACACCAGGATAAGATCTGTTATAAAGATCTTAAAGTTGGTTTAGGTTTCCAGTTTAGCAGCTATCCTCCAACTTGTATACGGGTGAGTAGCTTAAGTTATTCTTCAGTGTTGCAATACTGCTAATTTGAAACATTCAAAATAATTGTTTTCAGAAACCTAGTTCTGTGACTGTTCGGGGAAAAATGTTCATGTACATTTTCTTAATAGAACTTTTAGACCCATAACTTCTATATCCTCTTTTTTTTCACTGTATTTATATTCAAATTATTAACAGATTAATTGTGCCTCCCATTTTTCATCAGGCTATTGAGTTCATCAGGGGAAATCTAGTCCAACTTGAGTCATAAGTAGAGAAACGAAATTAAAAGTTTCTCTTAAAGCACTGTTAGTTTTGTGTATCAGTGCTTCTCTCTCCCATTAGCTTTTTATGTGGATCCACTATGGTAAGTTTTCATTGTGGCTTATTTGTGGTACAGAATTTGTGGTGCCACTCCTTCAGTGCATACACTGTCTTTCAGGTTACTTACTCAATTCTGTTACATTCCCATATGTTTCAATTTGATTTTTGAGCTGCTTGGAATGTAGTTGGAGAGAAAAGTCTAATGACTGGTCTAAATTAAGACCATGTAATTCAGGATTAGGAGTGTGTAAGTGTTAACCCTGAATTATCAGTCTTTGACCTAAGGCTCTTTTGGATCAGATTGCAAAGTACTTTATGGATGGAACATGAAATTAAATTCATGCAGCTGTAGCCCTACTGACAGTGGAATTGAAGCATTACTGCCCATCTTGTGTGCTCCTTTGAATGAGTCTTTGTTTCTTTTCTTTAATGGTGAATATTTTGCTCTGTTGTAGGTGAATTAGTCCTTGTTACTTCTTCCTAGTGATAAGCTTCTAGAGCTGTTTCAGCAGTAGTAGCTTAGAGTGAAACTCAAGGCTTTTGTGATTCTGCAGAAGCATGACTGATGCTGTTTTTCAGACTTCTGGGACCCTTTGGTTCACTTATGCTTTTGGTGGTCATAACTCTGTCCAGAAAGAAGAACTCAATTTTCCTACCATCTGAACTAAATCATGCAACAGACAGTTATACTTGATAGTCTTTGTGTATTTAGTGCATGTGTCTGGTGTGTATGTACTAGGAAAGGACTATGGAGATTATCTATTATTAACCAGAGCAAGGCAGGACAGTCTGCTGCTATCTGGTGTGAGGTTTTTCACAGTTTGTTTCAAATCCTTAAAGTAAATAGTCAAATTAGGAAAAGAAACCACCTTAGAACAAACACTGTCTTGAAAAGGTAGACTTCTCCTGCTAAAAGGAGTCACTCTCAAGAAATACTAAGAAATTTTGAAATCAGTTTGAAGAATAAGATGAAATAAGCTTTATTGTTGTTACTGAATAGTAGTGCATTGACCCAAGCAGAGGATGATTGTTTCTCCTTTAAAGATGCAGCCAGCTTGGATGACACGTACATAACATGTATAACACACACATTATACATACAATATTCTTAATATTGTACTAGGGAGGACTTTTAGATACCTACTTTCATGTTTTCCAATCCAAATGAAGAAAGAGTGTGTTCATCCTTGAGTTTGATCCCTTTTTTAAATCTGCTGTCCAAAGATAGACATGAATAATTAAACAGGTGCTCCTGAGGAAGAAGGAGAATGCAATATGAAAGCTCCACAGGTGCTAGAGCTGGGCAGTGTGTTTGATACAGGTATAAAAGTCATGCATTTTTTCATTTGCTTTCTGTAGGAAAAGAGATGAAAATAGGAATTCTTGCAAGTGCCAGTGCAAACTGTCACCTGTTCTTTGCAATAGTCAGGAATGCTGCTGTATTGGTTTTGCTTCCCATCCAGAAAGGGAACATATATTTGTCCTATTTGTTAATATGCCTTACTCTTACTTGAGTAAACTAAAGACTGAGGCTTCTGTTTCTGATCAACCACTGTTATGAAACTTTGAGCACTGATCTGAGGATCTCTATAGAAAAGATTGTTTCAGATCTAGATCACAGAGCAGAAATCCTGAACTACTAGGACTGCAGGCAAGGTTGTTGACGACAATATTAATTGGGTGGCATTGCTTTATAAGGGTTAGTGCAGGCTGTAGTTGTCATTAGTTATGTAGTTATGCACAGGAAGTTCCATGCAAACAAGAGGAAAAATTTCCTTAATGTGAGTGTGGCCAGACACTGGAGCAGTCTGCCCAGAGAGATTGTGGAGTCTCCTTCCCTGCAGACATTCAGAAGCTGTCTGGACACAGTCCCGAGTAACATGCTTAAGGGAACCCTCCTTGAGCAGGGAGGTTGGACCAGATGACGCCGCCAGTGGTCCCTTCCAACCATAACCATTCTGTGTTTCTGTGCTTCCTTTGGATCCAAAACTCATCTGGTGGACAAGTTGAGCACATTTTTTTAAACCTTACATCTTCAGGAATACTCCTGTCTTATTTAGCAAGTACTTCTGATGCATTTTCCACGCTGCTTATCACTGTTACAACTGGATATTTCACAGAAAGCAATGAAATTATCTGCACAGTAAGATACCTGGTGAAGGTGGTTGGGATCATACTGTATCCTTTTCCCAGTAAATATGGACAATGGTGACAACAAATATTAAGATACTTCTAAAAAAAACAACGCCCACACAAAATCCCCCCAAAACCACAAAAGTAAAACTATTAACCCAGGGTATTTGGTTCAAAATGCCTGACCTACCATCTTAAGATTTGTTAAAGTACAGTTACCACCTATTTCTGTCACTGAATAGCAAGTGCTTCTGTCATATCCAGTGATATGAAACTAAGCTTAAGCTATCTTGTTGAAACCCCACTTACTTACCTATCATCACAGAAATAAAGTCCAATCTCTCAGAATTCCTTGTTATATTGACTAAACTTTAAGTACTTAGATCTTGCAATTTCAGACGTATTATCTTTTGTTTTATTTCTGGGCAACAGTTTTTGTTTGGCAGTGGTTCCTATTTTAGCGAACCTGAAAAAGAAGACAACTCAGTCTGATGTAGGCATATGGCATGGAAAATGCCTTAAGTGAAGTTCTGTACTTAGTTACAAAAGGAACCACAAAACAAACCTCAATAGGCTAGGCTCTTAACTCTCATTATAGAGGAGACATAGCTGCTGCATTAGGAGGAGACCTTGGAAGGATGAGTGGAATAATACTGTGGTGATGGCTTTCCTTCCTGCTACTTTGGTCTACCATGATCTCTCACCATCAGCTGATAATAATCTTGAACTACTATTGGTCTCTGTAGCTGATTAATTGCAGATGTTTTGTGCAAACTCTTATATTAGTTGACCAGAGTGATATTTTTGGGCTTGTTGGTTGGCCAAGCATTTGCTGCTGCTTAGTAGCTAGTAGATTTCTTGATGGGGTCAATCAACTCTTTAATGGGTCAGTTAGCACTGTCAGCTGTTCTGACCATAAAGGCACTTGTCTGTATCTAGTTAACCGTCTTCCTGTCAGATTCGGTGAGATGAACAAAGGAGAGGCCTCTGGAATGGCTCCATTTGTCATGCAGGAAAGCTGACAAGAACTGGGACAGAGAGTATTTGGTTCCACTTGGTTTAAAGTCAAAACAATTGTTCCCAGAGAACCACAGGTATCCTGGTGAGTTGAAGAATTTACAAAGGAGTTTGAGAGTCAATTAATAGGAATGAATATTAATTTTTATAATTTTTTTGTCAGTAGGTGTTTTTGTGTTCTGTAGATCAGACACCCCCTATACTCTTAGGTATAGAAAATGTCTTATTTTTCCCCTTTTCTGATGATTACTCTTTGAGATACAACTGAATTAGGCTGTACAAAGATGGAAACTAAGGAGCAAAAATGCACTAAAGAAGCAGAGATGGTTAGACTAATTGAATTGATACCAGAAAAGTGCTTAGTGCCTGCCCTTCAGACTCTGAAGAGATGTGAGGGAGATCAGCAAACTTGATCCAAGAGTTGCTTTGCTTAGTCCACTCACTGAGTCTGTCCTGTAGATGTCAGTTCCACTAACAGATACCAAAGGAAATTACAGGAGCACAGGTATGCTGGCATAAAACCTGAAGAAGATATTATTATTGGAATAAAAAGAATTATGGAGTTAACAAAAACTGCTTTTCTAAGGTGTATTGTAGCTTTAGAGGTTAACAAATGTATGTCCGGCACTAACATAATTTCAGGTCTTTCTGGTGATTTCAGGTAGTAAGTTCAATAAATGGAGAACTCAACACAGATGACCCAACTGCAGGCCGTTCAAATGCACCCATCACAGCTCCTGCAGAAGTAGAAGTAATGGATGAAACAAAGTATGTCCTTCTTTTTGCATTCTTTATGTCTTGTGTGCTCAGGTCCGTCAATATTTTTGTCATATAGTGATTCAAAAAATAATGTCTAAACTAACAGCCACTGAAGGGCAAAACTCTAGTGCTGTATCTAGTTTTGTCTTTAAATTTTTGAATAAAAGACTTTGTATAGCTTGTACTTTTACACTGAGCCTTTAGTAACACATTCTGCTATGCTAGATAAGTGCATGCATTTTTGATATTTCAACTAATTTTGAAATACTTAAGACCATGATCTGACTACCAAAAGCCATGTGAAATCGTAAAATTATTCTTCTATGTAGTATTCTGATTCTTTTTTTCCTTTCTTTCTGTATAGCTGTCAGAAAGTGTTGAACATGTGGTGAGTTATACAGCATAAGCAGGCAGAAATAGCCCCAGAAGCTTTGTTCTTCTTACTGGATTTAAAACTAATTTCAGATAACTTTAAAATAAAATGTCCATTTGGAAATCACAAAATATGTTTTAATTCTGTGAAACAATCAACTGTGTTTACAAACAGCTGCCTTCAGGAGCTCTTTTGCCTGCTTCAAATCCTGCTTGCTTTTAAGTTGTGTAGCCTGTGCTGTACTTTATTTCACCCTTTTTAATGAGCACTAGAATATTTTTTTCTTACTTGCTACTCTGTTTTAAAGGGGAAAATGTTCTTTTCAGGTGTTGTAGCATTCAGCCAGTATTTTAACATCTAGAAAATAACTCGTATATGAGTAAGTTTGAACTTTGCCAGTTATCTCTGTAAGTGAAGTATTTACCAGAGTATGAGTCCTTAACAACCTGCTAACTAATCATTAAAACATTAAAACGTAAATTCAGGGCTCCTTAAAGTTACAATGTAATGAAAGGGAGAAATATTAATGTCTCTTTAGATGGAATGGACAAACAATTATGTATTTGAGTAGTAAACTCAGACTTGCAAAATAGTACAGAAAAATATTCTTCATAGCTAAAAACAGTAAAATTTTCAACATGATTGATTTTATAATTGTATTTGGAATAGGATATGGATCTAGTTTATCATAACATAGAGTCACTCAAGTATGAAGGATACATTAGTAGCAGAGCAATCCAGTAGGCATTCCTTAATAGCAATAAGTTTGGTACGGCCCATTTTCCTAACTTTTTAAAAAAGGGAATTTTCTCAAAAGGCAAATTTTGAGGTTCTTATGTAAGGTTCGTGTGCATGTGTAGGTAATAATTGTAGGTGTGTGTTGTGCCATGTTTCTCCACCAGCTTTCTGTAAGCACTAAGTTCTCAATCTGCCATCTTTGTAGAGTACTGTGTTTTTATTTTACTGTCAAGAATGCAGTTTTCTTACATATATTTAGAACAAAAAAAAATCCTAAATAGCAAGGATGTTGGTAGGCTGCTCATGGGTAAAGGCCCTGTCCTCTCCCTTTCAGTGAGCTTTATGCTCAGTTTATGTACACATAGGAAAAGATTAAATTTCTTGCATTTTGAATAATGCTTAGCACAGTTAAACCCATATTTAGTTATCTACTTAGTTATCTGCAGAAAGTTAGGAGAATTCTCATAAGCCAAGATGCTCAGCTGCCTTAGAAGAATAGAAGTTCATTTTCTCTAATGTAAATACATGACAGGGAAATATACTTGACCTTTTTGGCCTAGTCTTCACTGCTTTCATTGCAAACAAAATTACTAGTCTCAATACCCTACTCTTTAAATAGAGCTTTTTTTTTTAGTATGAAACAGCCAAATTAGTTTTCCAGCACTGTCTATTTAAAGTGCATTTTCCTCAGTCTCTGGAATTTTGGGGAGAGGTAGAATTTATCTCTTATTTTGACAGTAATAAACATCACCCACGCCCACACCCACTCACCCACACCCACTCCTCAGCATTGCTATTAAACATCACTGCATAAATATACTTTTTTTTTTCAGAAACAATACTTTAGAACATTTTAATATAATAGTTGCAATCTTAATATCAACAAGTATTGTGAGACATTTCAACATCTATTTATGGATTTTAAACTGCTGAAGAATGTAGGGAAATGCAGTAATCACTGTCTTTTATGTCTATGATATAGACATTCTTGGTTTTAATGCGACATTATTTTTTCAAAAGACTCACTCTGTGCCTCTTTCATAATCTTCTCCACCTGAAAATATGAACAAAAGCCATCTCACTTGCTGTTTATAACACAAACATAGTTTATTAGATATTCTGTCACTATTTCAGTGGAATACTTTTCAGTAT